>SJYV01034224.1:329088-476196 GCA_006410875.1 Neotragus pygmaeus | reverse complement strand
CCCCCTGACCCTTCTCTTTCTACTGTGATCTCCTTCTGAGCAAGTTGGAGTGGCAACCCAGACATGAACTCCAACCTAAAAATAAGTTCAACCCACCCCTTTCCTCCAGCTGCATCTGTGGAAGGCATCTAGGGGTCCCTTCTCCCAACACCCTCCTTGATCTTTGAAGACTTTACCTGGGATGAAAGCATATCTCTCAGGAAGTTGGGTAGGAAATGTTTGGCCCATTCTCAGAGATCAATTCCAATCTGGGAACTGTCATTTTCCAGAGGTGCAAGAGCTATGAAAGCATGTGTTCACACACTTGCTGATATGTCTGGCTCTGTTCTAGAGCCTTATGTCATAGGACTTCCCTGGTGGTACAGTGGTTAGGAATCTGCCTGCAGATGCAAGGGACACAGGTTCAGTTCCTGGTCTGGGAAGATTTCACATGCTGTAGGGCAGCAAAGCCTATGCTCCACAACCACTAAGCCCACGTGAAGCAACTGCTGAAGCCCCTGTGCCTAGAGCCCATGCTCTGCAACGAGAAGCCCATGAACCACAACTGGAGTAGCCCCCGATCGCTGCTGCTAGAGAAAGCCCCCCACAGCAACAAAGACCCAGTGCAAACAAAAATAATTGTTTTTAATTAAAGACTTTTGTCACTCTTGCTACCCTCCTCAGAGATGGGGACCATGGTGACACAACTTTGCAGAGGCTCACCAGGATCACACAGCTCATGAGGGTCAGAGAAACACTGGAACCCAGGTCTGACTTAGGAGGCGACGTGCTCCTTGCTGGGCCAACCCAGCCACATATTGAAAGGATTTCCCTTTACCCTGCAACTTTTCCAGGAAGAGAGTTGACCTAGTCACCACCAGTAGTCTCCAAACTCTCACAGAAGGTCACCTGGGGAGGTGGAGGGAGTCACGCATCCCTGGACCCGGTCCCAGAAATGTGCATTCTGTCCATCTCAGGCAGCGTCCAGAGGCGAGCATCTTAACTGACATCCCTCAGCTGGGTCTGATGCAAGTGGTCTCAGGAAAGCTGGCCAAGAGGTTCTCAGAGAAAGCGACAGGGGCCCTTGATCCCAAGGGTCTTGAGCCTCAGACCAGGACAGTTTGCCAGGATCAGCACCAGCAGATCCCAACATGCCTTTAGAATGAAAAGTACCCACAGGGAGCTGAGGGCTTCCCAGGTGGCTCAGTGGTAAAGAATCTACCTGCCAATGCAGGAGACGCAGGAGACATGTGTTCGATCCCTGGGTTGGGAAGATCCCCTGGAGGAGAAATGGCAACCCACTCCAGTATTCTTGCGTGGGAATTCCCATGGACAGAGGAGCCTGGCAGGATACAGTCCATGGGGTCACCAAGAGTTGGACACGGTTGAGTGACGGAGCACACAGGCACACACGCAGGGAGTGGAATGCACTCTTGTTAATTCTTTGGAAACTAGTCATGATGTGTGGTCATATCTAGGAAACTTCTTGACTCTTCACTTTATCAGTCACCAGTCCTCTAAGCCAGAACTTTCTGTCTCGTCCGCTGGGGTGTGGACTGGGGAGCAGCTAGCAGAATGGGCTCATTCAGCCTTCTTGTGCGCTTGGCACTGGGGATGCAAAGATAGGTGAAGGACCAGCTCCTTTAGCTGAGTGCCCAGTGCTTGGACTCTGAAAACCCAACAGTCAGCTCAACCATGAGCCAAGGGTCCTTGCTGATGTGCAGAATCCTCTCTACTAGCTCAGCGAGTCCCTAACTCTGAGCTACAGGCTCAAGAACTTCTGAAAAGGATGGGAATGTTCTAGGATCATCCCTCTGGGATTCTCCTCCTCCATCTGGGACCCCTGTTGACACTCCACCGTCCACCAAGGGCTCTGGGGGGGTCACCCCATTATCTGTTGTTGCAAACCATGGACCCGGGAGGGGTTCGTCATGCCCTTTCCCTTCCCCTAAAGATCAGTGTTAGGGAAGATCCCCTGGAGGAGGGCATGGAAACCCACTCCAGTATTCTCACCTGGAGAATCCCATGGACAGAGGAGCCTGGCAGGCTACAGTCCATGGGGTCGCAAAGGGTCGGACACGACGGAAGCGACTGTGCACAGCACGGCACAGAGCTCAAAGAGGGACCCCAAAGAGCCTTTGTATTTTAATAAACTTTCCTTTATTGGGTTACTGACTATTATCAACCATCATAAAATAGAACAGGAGTTTCAACACTGTACAGGCCACAAGGCTCTGGGCTGAAAGACAGATGGGGCTGAGGTTCGGGGAGCTGGGCTATCAGGGGTGCAGAGAGACGACAAGGAGCCCGGGGGTTTGTCCAGCGTCTGTGGGTGACGACTGGGTCAAGGCGATAAGGCTGGGATCTGTCTAACGAGACCCTCTCATGTGTAACATTCATCAGAACATGGCCCACCCTGAAACAGGAGCGAGGACAGTCTTTAAACGTCTCGAGTTTGGTTCCTCCCACCCACTGGGGGAAAAACAAACCTCTGAATAGCAAGGGGAAATTTACATTCCTCACCCAGTCTTGGCACCAATTTTGTGCTTTAAAAAATATACTCCACTGGAAGACTTTTTTTTTTTAAAGGTACCCTACAGCAGCTGTTTAAAACATAATTTTTATGGACAAATATATATGCGTATATATTAAACATTTTAAACAAATAAAGTNGACTGGTTGGATCTCCTTGCAGTCCAAGGGACTCTCAAGAGTCTTCTCCAACACCACAGTTCAAAAGCATCAATTCTTCGGCGCTCAGCCTTCTTCACAGTCCAACTCTCACATCCATACATGACCACAGGAAAAACCATAGCCTTGACTAGACGGCCCTTTGTTGTCAGGCTAGTGTTAGTGCTAACAGGTCCACATGACACAGCAGGAACCTGTGTCACCAGGGAGACCACATGAAGAGGGTCATTCTTAACGCACAACCCAGCGTCCACCGTGCGAGAAATCAACGTTTTTATTCATATAAAAACCTGCACAGGAATATTTACAGAAGCTTTATTCATGATAAGCAGAAGCCAGAAACAGTCCGGATGCTGTTCAAATGGCAAATGATTAAACAGAGAGTGGTACGTCCATGGTTACTAGTCAACACTAAAAAGGGACTTTTCTTTCCTAATTGGAGGATAATTGCTTTACAATGCTGTGTTGCTTTCTACCATATAAGAATGTGAATCAACCACAAGAATACATATGTCCCCTCCCTCGTGAGCCTCGCTGCCCTCTCCCATCGCATCCCAACCCTCTGGGTCATCACAGAGCACGAGCTTGAGCTCCCTGTGTCACACAGCAGCTTCCCACCAGCTGTCTGCTTCGTACAGGGCAGGGTATGTGCGTCGGTGCTTCTCTCTCAATTTGTCCCTCTCTCCTTCCCCTGCTGTGTCCACAAGGATGCTCTCTAGGTCTGCGTCTCTCCTGCTGCCCTGCAAATAGGTTCATCGGCACCATTTTGCTAGATTCCATATGTGTGCATTATTATATAATATCTGTTTTTCTCTTTCTGACTTACTTCTGTATTAACAGCCTCTAGGTTCATCCACCTCACTAGAACTGACTCAAATTCAAGGAACTAACTACCGACACAACCAGTGACTGGATGAATCTCCAGAGAACCGCGTTGAGTGAAAAAGCCCATCAGAAAAGATTACACGCAATATGATTCCATTCATGTAACAACATGTAATGTCAGCATTTTAGAAATGGAGGCCAGGTGAGTGCTTGCCAGGGCTCAGGGATGGAGGGAGAAGGAGCAGGAGCTCAGTTCAGTTCGGTGGCTCAGTCGTCTCCAACTCTTCGCCACTCCACGGAAGGAGCAGGAAAGATAGGGCAAAGTCTTAACCACTGGACTGCAACTGTGCATGCCTGCTCAGTTGCTCAGTCTTGTCCAATTTTTTTGTGACCCCGTGAACTGTAGTCCATCAGGCTCCTCTGTCCATGGGATTCTCCAGGCAAGAATACTGGAGTGGGTTGCCATTTCCNGCAACTGTGCATGCCTGCTCAGTTGCTCAGTCTTGTCCAATTTTTTTGTGACCCCGTGAACTGTAGTCCATCAGGCTCCTCTGTCCATGGGATTCTCCAGGCAAGAATACTGGAGTGGGTTGCCATTTCCTACTCCAAGGGATCTTCCTGACCCAGGGATTGAACCCGTGTCTCCCAAGTCTCCGTCATTGCAGGCATTGACATGTCAATGTGACACGTGTCAAGTGACATTGCTGTGTCACTTAAGAAGCCAGGGAAGTCCTTAAACAAGTTTCTTAAAAGCATATTTAAGCATGCTCTGAGAAGCTTTTCTCGTCATGAACCCTTGCTATCTGGCAAGTTTTTCATTTTGTACTTTTTTCTAGCCAGTCCCCTTGCCAAGAAAGCTTTAGAAGCAGAAATAGTTTTGTCTCTTTTTTTCAAACAAGGGACCACTCTATCAAAAGACAAGTATTGCTGTACAGAAATGTAACACACATATGAAGGGGTGGGCGTGATCATAGGAGTGTCTGAAGATGCCTGCACCCAGAGCCAGAAAGATGGAAGTCAGAGGAAACTACACAAGACCAGAGATAGCACCACCGGAAAGCAAAAAAAAAAAAAGGTGTAAAAATTGATGTGGGATGTGGCCATGCTTATTTTTATCAAACAGGACAGAACCTATTAAAAATGTATATTAGAAGTAAGATTTGAGTCTCTTAAGGGAACCACACCTATTTTTTTCTTTATAAAAAATCAACAATTCAAAAAACATTTATTTACCATTTACATTCATGTCCCAGGCACCTTTTGTATATATTGTCTAATTTTTCTCAGTCAACCATATTCACTGGAGTGAATATCATCTACCTCAGTAGATGCAGAACAGACTCAGTAAAGTTCAGTGATTTTTCTGAGGTCACATACTCAGGGTATAATTCCAGGTCTATTTTACTTTCAGGTCTGACCTTTTTTCATTGACTCGACTGCCTAACCTAGCAGGTATGAGAGACCATATGTAGAATAAATACACATATGTATGCATATACACATATAACATACAACCATGCATACACACACGTGTGTGTGTACTCAGTTGCTTCAGTCATGTCTGACTCCTTGCAACCTCATGGACTGTAGCCCACCAGGCTCCTCTGTCGATGGGATTTTCCGGTTCAGGCAAGAAGACTGGAGTGGGCTGTCATTTCCTCCTGCAGGTGATCTCCCCACCCATGGACCGAGCCTGCATCTCTTACGTGTCCTGCATTGGCAGACAGGTTCCTTACCACTAGTGCCACTTGGGAAGCCCACACACATATATACACACACACAAATATACATATATAACTTTTAATGCATAAATGTATATATGTTCTAAATTCTTTATTTCTAGATTGAAGTAAGAATGTAGCCATCTATTTGACCTAGAAATATAGCTGCAAGGGCCAAACTGTATGACACAGTTTTAACAACACGAACTTTAAGACAAGGGTCAGCAAACTATAGCAAATGGACCAAATCTGCCCCTAATCTCTTGTTTCTGTCTGGCCCACAAATCATGGATGGTTTTTACAGTTTTCACTGGTAGGAGGAACTCAAAAGAAGATTTTGTGATACACGAGAAACGTGTGTGTCTGAGTGTGTGCTTAGTCGTTCAGTTGTATCTGACTCTTTGTGACTCCGATAACCTGCCAGGCTCTTCTGTCCATGGAATTCTCCAGGCAAGAATACTGGAGTGGGTTGCTATTTCCTTCTCCAGNCTGAGTGTGTGCTTAGTCGTTCAGTTGTATCTGACTCTTTGTGACTCCGATAACCTGCCAGGCTCTTCTGTCCATGGAATTCTCCAGGCAAGAATACTGGAGTGGGTTGCTATTTCCTTCTCCAGGGGATCTTCCTGACCCAGGGATCGAATTCAGGTCTCCCACATTGGCAGGCAGATTCTTTACTGTTTGAGCCACCAGGGAAGCCCAACATGAGTATATGAAACTCAAATTTCCATGTCTGCAAATTAAGTTTCATTGGAAAGCAGTCACACCCATTCATTTATGGATTATCTATGGTGACTCTCAGCACCATGGAGTTGCTGCCACAGAGACCATCTGGCTTGAAAAGCCTGCAGTATTTACTATCCAGCCTCCTGCTTTAAGAGGAAACCTTCCTGCTTGGCTCACCAGCAACTGCCATTACTCTGGTTAACAAGAAAGCATACATTGACAGCAATAGTTCGTCACAGCAAGTTCAATATGCTTTTCACTTGCTGGGGGAGCCTTGTATTCCTCTAGCAATGGCAGGGAGAAAGCCCTCTCCTGGGCTGACTTGTTTCAACTCTATTACAGGGGTGGGTGTTTTCAATGCCCACATTACCTTGCAGTAATCATTACCAAATTTTTAAAGCACAAAACAAAACCATAGAAACGAATTACTTGATAGACCTCAAAACACTGTCTTAAAAATTAAACTAAAAATGAAAGAGGGCTTCCTTGGTGATGCAATGGCTAAGAATCTGCCATGCAGGGGATACCAGTTTGATCCCTGGTCCGGGAAAATCCCACATGCTGCAGAGCAGCTAAGCCCGGGTGCCCCACTACTGATTCCATGCTCCAGAGCCACTGCTCTGCAACAAGAGAAGCCACCACAATGAGAAGGCTGCATAGGACAGCTAGACAGTAGCTCCCACCTGCCACAGCTATAGAAAGCCCACACGCAGCAACAAAGACCCAATGCAGCCAAAAAGTAACTAAAAAAAAAAAGAAGAAGAAAAAAAATTTTAATGAAAGAAAATCCAGCTCATTTAGAAAGCAAATACTCTATAAAGATGCCAAACTATGAAGAATTTATAATAAAAATTTCATATTCGAGCCTCTCACATCTCATTCTACAGAAAGTCCTTTGGCATTTGCTAGATTGCAGCTAAATGTTTGTGTTTTTACTGATACACATGCATTTTTAGGATAAATGCCTTTGCCCTCCAGCCTAACCTAAGCTATGATTATTTGAAAGGTTGAAAGCTGAAGTGGGGGGTGGGTATGATGGAATCACAGAGTCAAACTGCATCATTCTAGAATAATTTTGTCACCACACAGTATTTAATCTTACATCACCTTTCTTGTCGGGGGGAGGCAGGGAATCTGACTTAATGGAAAACACAATGAATCCTTAGTATTTGTTGATTCTTAATTTGAATTTGACTCTGTAATTTATTTGAAATCCTAAAATCAATCCTCGCAAAGCGTTCTTGGTCATTTGAGAACAAGGATGGAGCAACAGACACACACGGCCCAGCAGAGGCTGGGGAAGAAGGGGCTCTGCCTTCTAGCTTCCCCTCTCCTGTTGCTAACAACTGCCCTCAACCGAGGCTAAACGCTCTACGTTTTTCAACTTTTCGAGCCTTTTCCTGGTGGTGCTGCTGTTTAAGATGGCCCCCAGCTCAGCACTCAAGTGCTGTCTGGTTGTTGCCAAGGCACAAGGCTGTGATGTGTCTTACAGAGAAAACACATTTGTTGAATAAATAAACTTCCTTCAGGCCTGAGCTAGTGCTCTTGGCCACGTTCAATGACAGGAATCAAGGACATACATTAAATAAGGCACCTTGACAGAAGCACACATAAACCAAGGTTATGCCTTGACCTGTCGATGAAAATTGCACGGCCAGAGGCTNAACTTCCTTCAGGCCTGAGCTAGTGCTCTTGGCCACGTTCAATGACAGGAATCAAGGACATACATTAAATAAGGCACCTTGACAGAAGCACACATAAACCAAGGTTATGCCTTGACCTGTCGATGAAAATTGCACGGCCAGAGGCTCTTGTGGTGGGGCTGACGACCTGTTCCCCACAGAAGCAGCAGCACAGTGTTTACTAATTCAGCACTCACAGTGATGTTTCGGACAAGATGGCAGGGGTGTGTTTGGATTCACACTGAGGCCTACTTCTATGAAAGTTCTTGGCCGCTGGAAGGACTCGATGCTCATTTCTGCTGCTGGTTCCCAGATGTTATCGGCAATGGTGGGAAGTAAAGACATGTAGGCGAGACAGAGCCCACAGACATTGCATCACTCAACACATAACGTCTTTGGGGGACAAGATGTTGCGCCCCCGGCGTCTTTGGAGCCTTGGGGGAAAGCTGCTGAATTTCAGTTAGGAAAGCGGTGGTTACACCACTGACTAATGAGTGCTGTTTTGTTCGCTCGTGAAGACTCATCCTGGATCTGAGTCCACCAAACGGGAGATGGGAAGAGGTTTAACCCGGCAGCATCTCTGGTGCTCCCTGCTTCAGTGAGGAGCAAAATTAGCTTTCCACACTGCCATTTCCCCTGGCCACACGTGAGCAAAGCAAAGGCCTTAGGTTACAACACAAACACTCTTCATGGAAGATGGGCTGGTGGAAGCCACCTGTCAGTCCCTAGAACGAAGGGGCTCCCGTGGCATCTGTCTGTCTTCCCACAGAGTCCCATAGCCCCTTTCTGGTTTTGGTTTAAATAAAAAGCTACAGTGTATCACACTGAGGACTGAATTTCAAGCTATGAATTTGGAGGGGGGCACAAACATCAAGTCTATAGTGGAAGTTAAGACATGATTATTCCTGAGGATGGGCTATTAATATGAGAGGGGCAGAGGCTGGGAGAGGGGCTAGTCTTTGGAGGAGTGGAGCATGTTCAATTTCTTAACATGGGTCATGACTTCACGAGCATATTTAATTTGCAAACATTTATCAAAATACATATGTATTACTTATGCATTTTTCTTTACATGCTTAATTCAACAAAAATGTAAAATATTTGCCCACATCAGACATTAATAAAAAAAAAACCTTGACACTCCCACCAAAGGCTAAGTATATCATATTCACAAAAACTGCTACTTTATTTTCCAAATAAAAAACTAAAACTAAAACATACACAGGAAAAGAAAAAGAGCCAAAGCAAAACCATAAATGATATGACTTTAGAAAATCAGGAAAAAAGAACGAAGACCTTTGTTTAGACACACATATTGAAGTCATGTTAAAACCTACTTTCTCTAGGTTAAAAACATTCAAAGGACAGGCTTCACAGTGGAGCTGATTATTGGTGCTTGTTACATCACTCAGGACATTCTGAAATGATGCCATGTTTTTTCCTACCAATCAACACTGCTGCTGCTAAGTCGCTTTAGTTGTGTCCGACTCTGTGCGACCCTATAGACTGCAGCCCACCAGGCTCTGCCATCCCTGGGGTTCTCCAGGCAAGAACATTAGAGTGGGTTGCCATTTCCCCCTCCAATGCATGAAAGTGAAAAGTGAAAGGGAAGTCGCTCAGTCATGTCTGACTCTTAGCGACCCCATGGACTGCAGCCCATTAGGCTCCTCCATCCATGGCATATTCCAGGCAAGAGTACTGGAGTGGGGTGCCATTGCCTTCTCCACCAATCAACACTAATTTCTTCAATTTTCTTGTGTTTTCCCTTTCTTTTTTGAAAAGAGGAGATGTTCTTTTCTAATCTTTTCTACTCATGGCTCAAATGTCCATTCTACAAAATGGGATATGTAAGCAAATTAAGGCACAGGGAAACGAAATAGTAAAGTGATAAGGAAAAGTAATGAGAAGCTAGAAGCGACAGACCTCAGGGAAATGGAAGATGTTCACCCAGAAGATGGACCTGTCCTTAATCATCAAGTAAGTATAAACTGAGAAGGAAACTCAGAGATATGCAAGTTTTTCACAATAAATGGATAAAACATCATCTTTGAAGATATGAAACTGTCATATGAATCCCTCTGCTTCCTAAATGCAGCTCTGTGTCTGTAGTAAAGTGACAGCCTCATACGTCCTCACTGATTTCTTCAAACTCATCTCTTTCTAGCACAAAACGCAGGGGGCGGGGTACCTGATTAGAACAGCTTTCCTGTCTGAGACAGGGCTTCATTTCGCTGCTGTATCTAATTTCTTGTGTCCTCCCAGACAGACAAAGCAAGCTGATTGTCTTGTACTTGGTACAAAGCAATTCAATGGTCTCACACTTGGAGTAAGGACCATAAGCTAAGGAATTAATGGAGTCAGGGAGCCTTCTCTTCTTCCTTGAGTACATATCAAGATTCCCCAAGTGTGCTCCAGGAAACAAGGAGACTCAAGAGTTATTCTGCTAAAGCCCAGATGGATGTCCACGTTTCACCCCAGTATATGCACCTGCCACGTGTCACCCATGGGCTCTGCAATGCCTTCTGATACAGGATGCATTCTATTTCCCTTAAATCAGTGCTTCTTTCCATTTGGTTGACCAGTGCCTTTGAATCTTCCTTGGAAAGCAGTTTGGAAAACATTCACCCATGCAGACCTCAGACACTGTCTATCACTTTGGTGACAAATGTCCCTATAGTCAAAGTTATGGTTTTTCCAGTAAGTCATGTATGGATGTGAGAGTTGGACCATAAAGAAAACTGAGCACTGAAGAACTGATGCTTTCAAACCGTGGTGCTAGAAAAGACTCTTGAGAGTCCTTTGGACAGCAAGGAGACCGAACCAGTCAATCATATAGGAAATCAACCCCGAATATTCATTGGAAGGACTAATGCTGAAGCTGAAGTTCCAATATTTTGGCCACTTGACATGAAGAGTTGACTTATCAGAAAAGACTATGATGCTGGGAAAGATTGAAGGCAAAAGGTGAAGAAAGTGGCTGAGGATGAGATGGTTAGATAGCATCACCAACTCAATGACCTTGAATCTGAGCAAACTCTGGGAAGGACAGGAGACCCTGGCGTGCTATAGTCCACAGAGTCACAAAGAGTCAGACACAACTTAGCGACGAGACGACAGCAGCAACTTAGCAGCAAGTGCCTGCTGAGCTGCTACCAACTCAGCGTGGCTTTTGTGACCTTCTCAAAAGTGGGCTGAAGGCCAGTCCAGTAAGAAACCAAGGCTGCCATGTGGGAGTCCAGCTGGAAGGTGATGAGAAGAGGTAAGAAAGACCAAGTCCTGCCTATTCCCTGAAACCATCACCCACCAGGAAAGATGGCAGATGGGTAAGGGTAAATCTTGGCTTAGCCTCCCTTGAAATGCAGCCCCTTGGTAAGCTTGGTGTACAGAGAGCAGAGAGCAGGGATCCACCTCTCCTCTCCTGCCAGGCCCTTCAGTGCATCTACGTGATTTGTTTTTACAGGAGGTCTGGTGGGCTACAGCCCACGGGTCGCAAAAAGAGCTGGACACAATGGAGGAGACTGGTAGGCTACAGTCAGTCCGTGGACTCGACTGAGAAACTAGACAACAAGTGCAACAGCCAGAACACCGTCATCTTCCCTGACTTTCCCATCCTTCTTGTCCCTGTTCCCTGCCTGGCATGACCCCTTATTTCAGGAGCTGAGGGGTGGTGGTGGTGGTGGATTTCTAGACCACCTGTGCATTTTTTCCTTTTTAAAACAACCATTTCTGTTAAAGATCACTACCCTCCAAGCCTCAGTCAGGACTCAGAGCCACTGTATCCAAAAGCAGGGCAGTGAATGTGGGGTTCTAGGAGTGTCTCTGGGTGCCCACGGGGTTAGGAACCCAGAGGAATCCATCAGAGGCCTCCAGAAACTTGTGGGGGTGGGGAAGAAGAGAGAGGAGCAGGGAAGGAACAGAATCCAAGTGAAGTATTTTCTAAAACCTTCACAACAAAGCAAAATGGAGCTTGTGAGAGGAAAATGCTATTCTTCAAACGGCAGTCAGTGAGTATATCAAAGCAAGCAGGGGCTACAGCCCAGGTGCCCTGGCAAAAGCAGGTAGCCTGTGCATAGCTGCCCACCCCCCAGAGTGGCAGGTTCTACGTCACAGCATTTAGGACAAACACTAATTGAGGAATTAAGTATGTGGTAATCAAATGGCAACCCACTTCAGTATTCTTGCCTGGAAAATTCCATGGACGGAGGAGCCTAGCGTGCTAAAGTCCATGGTGTCGCAAAGAGTCAGACAAGACTGAGAGACTTCACTGTCACTTTCAAGCTCCATACCCTTGACGGTTTGTGTGTTAATGAACAGTAATTAACCTGCAAGTCCCTGTGCTCCATGCAAATCATCATCGTGATGATGATTTGCAGAATACTATTTTCCCATAAAGAGGAAAACCTCCACTAAATGACTACTGCGGCAAGAACACTCCACTCTGCCAAGAAACATTTTGAAATGCTACACGTTCTAATAAAGATCATGTGAGCAGACAGGTTATAAAAACAAAGGGATGCCCAAGAGAACAGACTGTATTTATCCAAAATACACAGGCCAGTGGTGTTCAGTTGCACTGGAAACCTTCCCAAACCCAGTAACTTACAAGACTCAGATTCTGACCGAGATGAGAACTGACTCAGGATCTTGCAGCCAAAGATACGAGAGAAACAGACATTCTTGACAGAAGTAAGGGAGGATCAGAGACAGGACAGATAGGAGGAGCTCAGCACAGCACCCCATTCCTGCCCTCCCCCGCCCAGAGCACCTGCTCCCCCGGGGTAGGCAGAGCACCATGATGGCAGCTCCAGGGCTACCTTGCTATAATGTTCTGGTGGCAAAGCCCTGGGTTCTTTCCTTTCACCCAGTGTTTCAATGAATGGTTTGTTCCCGGAAACTTTTCACTGCACACTTTCTGCCACAGCACCAAACACATTTAAGGAGTGACTTAGCAGGAGAAAGCATCAACTATTATCCACGTCTCCTTTTTTCTGTTTTCCACAAATCTGAATCTCCATAAATTACCACCATTTATTGAGAGATGAGAACATCCAAATTGTGCGTTGCCTTCCTCTTCACGCCTCGCCTTGTCTTTACTCCTAGTTCTGTAAGTAGGAAGGCTCATAAGTTTAAGTTGCCCAAGCTTAAAACTGATTTCATATCCAAACCCAGTTCTATCTGATGCAAAGCATGTGTTCTTTTACTAGATGATGATGCTACCCGTTTTGAAGCAATATTATAATGTGAAATCATAACAGTATNGATTCTATCATGGTATCACCACTGAGTCACCACAGCCATTCTAAGATTTCCATATAATCTAGAGAAAGGAAACAAGCCAGTCTGGTTTGAGGAACCTTAGGAACTGTATAGACATGATGATGTTCTTTGTCGTCAACACAGGATGGTTTTCTTGCAGGTCAGCTCCACTGCTCCTCCCCCACTGCTGGCACAACTGACTCCTTGAGCGGAGGTGGGGAGGGTGATGAAGTCTACTGGTCAATGGTTGTGCCTAGGGAGGGTCATTCACAGAAGTCCCTGTAACCCCTTTTATCTTCTCATCCTCGGCACTAACCCACTCATGAGTTACCATACCAATGCAAGCTTCCCAGGCACCCTGATCTTAGGAAAGGTCACTTGAAAGGTTCAAGAAATGGCAGCTATAATAATGATAGGAATTTTATATATCACAATGTGTAAGATAAAATCTTCTAAGATAAAAGGGAAAACTGGTCATCACAAATCTTCTTTAGCAGAGTGGAAAAAATGTATTGAAATTCTCAGAGGGAAGAACAAGTAAATTTGGAGAATCAAAGTGAAAAAAAAATACTACTCAGGGTGGTTGGAAGTTTCTACTGTGGAAAACGACTATTACCCTCAGTTGACTGTTCCTTTAAAAATTTCCATCACTGTGAACCATAATTTTCAATTTACATGTATGAATGCTTGTGGGTATATATTGGGTTGGCCAGAAAGTTTGTTTGGGCTTTTCCATTACATCTTATAGAAAAACCTGAACAACTTTTTGGCCAACCCAATATATTTTAGTAAATGCTCACATATATCTATAAACATACATACACAATCCTAGAAAAGGTGTGGAATTTTTCTCTCATCTACCATGCTGTGTTTTCTTAAATGGCAAAACAGCAAAATGAGACTACCTTTCTCAGAGAATTATTAGGAGAACTAAAAAAAATGTAGATATATCCTTTAAAATTAATAGGCTATTATTAAGGGATCAATATTACAAAATGTTTGCATCTAGTTGTTACCTCTCAAGACCACTTTCTGAGACGAGCTCTTGCTAATGCCATTTAAGAAAAACAGGAACCGCATCACAGAGAGACAGGAGGCATCTTATCCAGGTTTAAGGATGAGTCAGTGGCAAACCCCGAACTTAAAGCCTCTGAGTTTCCATCCCATTACTCATCTCGCTACACTCCAATAACCCCAGGTTTCCTCCTGTGCCATGCGAGCACATATGGAGAAAACAAACCCCCTCATGACAGTGAAAGAAAATTATAAGCGCTATTTGAAAATACAGCAATTTTTCAAGAGATGAATGTTATGTACCTGGAAATATGAAAGCCAAGACACCAGGGAGGGGTTAGGGAACACATATTTCAGTAATAAGCAAGAACAGCAAATGTGGTTTAAGAAAGAGATGGGGACTGAATGTGTGGAAGAGAATATCACTGAAATGATTGGGGTTAGCAATATCCTACAAAACGGGTGTGGGGGGTGGGGTGGGAAGCTCTTCAAGAGACGCAGGGTTGACCAACCCCATCACAAACTTATAGCTGCCTACGGTGTTTACAACAAGACTTAAAAACTGTACTTTATTGCTTTTAGTAAAATAAGAAAATTGATTCCACATTCCGTCATTTGGGGCTTGGCATCGGCAACATAGTCACAATGTTCACTGATGAGGCCAAGTGACATAGACTTGAAGCTGACTCTGAAACACCAAAACCTTTAGTATCATCACATTGTCAAGAATATTATTTCTGGACTTCCTTGGTGGTCCAATGCTAAAGAATCCCCCTGCCAATGCAGGGGATACAGGCTAAATCCCAGGTCTAAGAAGATTCCACATGCTGTGGAGCAATAACTATTCAAGGGCACTCACCCTACAGCCTATGCTCTACAACATGAGAAGCCCACTCACTGCAACTAGGGGAAGCCTGCGTGCTAAGACCCAGGGCAGCCAAAAGTAAAGAAAAATAAAAAATATATATAAATACATTAAAAATATACAAAGAAAATGCACAAAACAAAACATACAAAAAAAAAAAAAAGGAATATTATTTCTTGGAGTGTTTCCATCGCTTATATGTGTTGACCAGAGGTGGTAAACACGTTGATGTGCATACAAGGTCTCCTGCATCTGGGGAGGTTGAATCTGGATGTGTAGATGAAGGGTCTCTTTACACAGGCTGGGATAAACTGGGTAACTTCCTATTGTAGTTGTTCAGGAATCACTGGAGTTCCCTAAGATACTATTTTTCCTACTACACAGCCTGTCCTTCAATACTAACTCCATTCAGCTTCATCCCAGCACAGAATGCTCTGTCAGCCTCTTAAGTGGTCTAAAGTATAGGGACACTTTTATCTTGAGGTCAAGGTGAAATTCAGGTGTTATGAACTGCAAATACTGATATGATCCTGACTTGCATGTGTTGAGTCACTACAGTCGTGTTCTACTCTTTGTGGCCCCATGGACTGAAGGCCTCCAGGCTCCTCTGTACTCGGAATTCTCCAGGCAAGAACACTGGAGTGGGTTGCCATTCCGTTCTCCAGGGGATCTTCCCGACCCAGGGATCGAACCTGGGTCTCCTGCATTGCAGGCAGATTCTTTACCTTCCGAGCCACCAGGGAAGTCCTCCTGACTTGTATACTTTCTCCTTTTTTCCCTTTTTGAGCCAGAATGTCGTGTTTCGTGGCATGTTGCTGCAATGCAAATTAGCTAATAGGATTAGCAAACAGGGGAATAACATCCATAGAACAGCAGAGTCCCTTCAGCTCAAGTGCAGTTTTTGTAGAACATTAAGGTTTTAGAGTGATCAAGGGCAAATTTTCTCTTCAGTAAAGGGCAACATGATGACCATTCGACAAAGCTAAAACTCCTGCAGAAACACCTTCGATTAGGGTCAAAAGCAACATGAAGTTCGGTGGCTCTTTGGAGCTATTCCTCTTTCTATTCTGTTAAGCTGCCTGGGAAACTGCAAGCCTAAATGAAGCAGCCGTAAAGGTTCTGCTCCCCTCCTGAGTTCAGACGAGCCTGAGATCCTATGTTTCAGTTGGCATAAAGCGGTCTCCAGTTGAAAGGAATGACTCCTGGGCCCCCTCTAGTGAGGAGGAGGATGAGAGAGTCCTCAGCACAGGGCAAAGGACGGATTCTCGAGTTAAGGAGATGTGGGTTTGACCCCTGGTTTGGAAAGATCCGCTGGAGAAGGATATGGCAACCCACTCCGGTATTCTTGCTTGGAGAATCCCGTGGACAGAGAAGCCTGGTGGGCTATAATCTATAGGGTAGCAAAGAATCAGACATGACTTAGCAACTGAACAACAACAACAAACTGTTGCTATTGGTTATACAAAGATGCATAGATTTGAATGGTCAGTGCTGTTTTTCTTACAAGATCTAGCACTTTTGGTGTGCAGTTTTGTGCAGTTAGGCGGAGGGTTTCCAAGGACAGGTGTGTGACGTTGGTCTAAGCTCCTGCTCGACCTGGACCATCTTCCTTCCTAACTTCCTTCTGCCCTCTGGAAGTAGCTGGGTCTGGACTGTCCCCATAGGCACAGGCAAAGGTCCTCCACCTTTAAACAGTTCAGAAATTACCCGAATAGCTCGTCCACACACATTATTCTTTTTATTGAAGTACAGCGGCTGTACAGTGTCATATAAATTACAGGTGTACCATAGAGTGATTCACAGTTTTAAATGTTTCACTCCATTTATAGATATTGTAAAATGCTATTTTCCTCATGTAGTACAACATAACCTTTTAGCTTATTTTATATCTAAGAATTTGTACCTCTTAATGCCCTACCCAGTATTTCCTCTTCTTCCATTTCTTTTTTTTTTTTTAATTTAAACTATTCATTTATTTTTGCCTTTGTCTATAGGCATAGTGGGATCTTAGTTCCCCAACCAGGGCTTGAACCTATGACTCCTGCATTGGAAGCGTGGAGCTTTAACCACTGGACCACCAAGGAAGTCCTGCCCTTAACCTTTTTCTCTCCTTAATGGTAACACCAGTTTGTTCTCTCCATCTGTTCTCCATTCTCTCCATCTGCTTCTTCTTTATTACANGCTTGAACCTATGACTCCTGCATTGGAAGCGTGGAGCTTTAACCACTGGACCACCAAGGAAGTCCTGCCCTTAACCTTTTTCTCTCCTTAATGGTAACACCAGTTTGTTCTCTCCATCTGTTCTCCATTCTCTCCATCTGCTTCTTCTTTATTACATTCACTAGCTGTATTTTTTAGATTCCACATACAAGTGACATCACATGGTATTTCTCTTTCTCTAATACTAATTTTAAAAGAAAAAGTCTCTCCTTATTGAGTACCTGTTCCCTGGGGTGCAGTCTGCTCAGAAGTCCCTATTTTCTTCCTCCAGAGTCGCTCAACTGCAACATCTATGTAGCCCTCACAAATAACGATTAACACATATAAAGGCACTTTGGACAGTGTTTGCCATATAACACAAGCCGAAGAGTTACTGATAATTATCATCACATTTATTGTGTACTTTAGACCTCCTAATGCCTGGCTTCCCTAAATCGTCTTTGAGTCTTCAGCATTTAGCTCGACATATTTCCACCTGCCCGTCCAACACCCAACTGGTGCTATCATTTTTCACCTCAAATGGTAACGTTTAAGTTCCCTTTCTTCAAAGGAGAGGAATGTTATTACTGAAATTTTAGAAAATCTTCAACTCAATCAATCTTGCCCCTACATTTATGCTTTGGGAAGGAAACCTTTCCTTCTGCATGTGGTCATGAGGAATTATGATGTGGCTTCAAGTCTGTTGTTGAGTCATTAAGCTGTGTCCAACTATTTGCAACCCCATGTATCCCACTGGGTTCCTCTGTTGACGGGATTCTTCTGGCAGGACTACTGGAGAAAGTGGCCATTTCTTCCTCCAAGGGATCTTTCCGACCCAGGAATCAAACCCGGGTCTCCTGCATTACAGGCAGATTCTTTACTGCTGAGCCACGAGGGAAGCTCATCAAGTTTAGAAGATGGCACTTCAGCCGACACCAGCGCTTCCTGCACTAGTGTTTCATGGTGAGTGTGCAGAAGAAAGTGTGAACATCTATGTTTAGCATCTTCTAGCACCTCTGGAATCCTGGGATACAGTCCCAGTTGTGCCTAAAGGGATGGCAGGTCAGAGGAAAAGGTGCCTTTTAATTGTCTGAACATATCACCTGCCGATTATAGAAGTAAAGTCAACTCACAAACTGACGTTAAAGACTTCAAAGCATTCACATTCTAGACTATTAAGTCTGTTTTTAACAATGCCCCTATATGGTTGAATATTTAATTTTCAATGACTACTTCATGTTCGGATTGTGATAAAAAGCATTTTCAAAGAATCATTGGGTCCCCTTTGTCGGTATGTCTTTACGACAATCTTGTACCCTACAAAAATACCCCAACTGGGCAAATAAATAAAAGAAACCAGGATTCAAATTAACATCAAAATTCTGTTTGTGTTCAAATAAAAAAACACCCTTAAGTCACAAGTACAGAAATGTAGAGAGTATAACGTTGCAGGGCAAATGGAAAGATCTCTATGGAATGGAGTTAGCTTCAAAAGGGGCTGTCTCACCAGACAGCTCGGCAGGTCTTTAAGAATCATTGTTTTGGTTTCTCTGAAAAGGAAAACTCTGTTATGAGAACATGTGATGTTCATATTCTCAACTCTTTGGGTGAATTAAATTTAGCTTAATCATACCCATTGGCACATGCATATGATCAGTCTATCTTCCAGCATTGTTGGTGACAGCAGCAATAACGACATATAATTAGTTACTCCCTTCCACCCCATCATTAAAATTTGCATTCGTGTTCCTGGCTCTAGATTTTTAAAGGCTGAGGAAACTTCAGGGATTCTTCTGCAAAATTCGAAAATCTCGGTGCACAGGACAAATGTAATAGGAAGAGAGAAACTTTGCTAACAGAGAAGCAGCATCTGATGAACTTGAGAGATGGAGTAGTTCCTGCCATATCAGTAAACAAGGATGTCACAGTCATCAGTGATTGCAGCCTAAGGGCATCCAGGAAAGAGAACAATACCTGCAATCTAGCAGTCATCAGGCTTCAGCTACTCCCTATGGTAAGCCCCAAAGGAGCTCAAGATGAGAAAACACAGGATACTGACTCAGAAAGGCGGAGATGCCTATAAAAGGAATAATTTCAGCCAGCCCAGACTCTTCCATCTTCCCATACACAGAAAAGTGCTAAATTCCTTAACTTGGTATATCTAGTTTTCCTTAATTCATAATACTCTTTTGATGTTCAGACTACCTGCCCTTTGTTGCAAACCTTCTATATAACCTGGCTCCTCCCTTCGCCTCCTCCTCAGGGAAGTTCTCTCCACGTTACTTGAGATGCTGTCTCTCACGCTTGAAGTCTTAAAAATTCCCACCAAATAAAATACAACTCGGAGAAGGTAATGGCACCCCACTCCAGTACTCTTGCCTGGGAAATCCCATGGGCGGAGGAGCCTGGTTGGCTGCAGTCCATGGGGTCGCAGAGTCGGACACGACTGAGCGATTTCACTTTGACTTTTCACTCTCATGCATTGGAGAAGGAAATGGCAACCCACTCCAGTGTTCTTGCCTGGAGAATCCCAGGGATGGGGGAGCCTGGTGGGCTGCCGTCTATGGGGTCACACAGAGTCAGACATGACTGAAGTGACTTAGCAGCAGCAGTAGCAAAATACAACTCTCAACTTTTGAGTTGTGACCTTTTTTTTTTTAAGTTGATATGATGCCCCTTTTCATGAGAGTTTCGTGTTGATTATATATTCAACATATATATATTCCTATTCTACCCGATTTCATCTTGCAACATGAATAAGTCATGGACATAACCCACATGGATTTCAGAGCCCATGACTGCTTTTAAGGCCTTATGCAAATAGTCCCCTGAGACAATCTAAAACTGAGCTCTGCCTGCTTTTCTTGTCAATTTGTAATTTTAAATTTGATCTCATCCTTCAAACAACAAAATACTTCATCCCTTCCCCATCTCCCTCAGCTGGTACTAAAATGGTCCTAAAGAATATGTCTTTTCTGATGGGAAACCTTGTGAAATAGGGAAAGTGAAGCCTGCAGAGAAATAAATGAACTCAGGAGCAAATCTCAAAGAGAACAAAACCTCTGCGGGGAGGTGCCACCAGCACTGCAGAAACACTTATTAGCACCCATTTCAGCCTGATGAAACTGCTCTCACCACGGCCACTCTCCTGTCCCGCAGACCAGCTGTCAAGCCTCCTTCCTGGGGCACAGGCTCTTTTGTGCTTCTCTCAAAAATGTCACCCAAGCACACGTATGAAATATGTGTTTTGCAACCACTAGAGAAGAAAACTTTTAACAAAAAAATTCTCCCTTCATCCAAATGTCCTCTCTCCCTTTCTATTTTTGCCCTCTCTCTTCTTGCCTTTCTGACGGATTCTCAATAATTACTGAGTAGGAAGAACATCTGTGACTGGCACTGATTTTTGAGACTCTCCTAAAATGCTGGTGAAAATACAGTAAGATGGCAGAGGAGCAACACCACCCCATAAGGAGGCTCAAGTACACTCTCCAACTGCACAATCTCTTCCCTCCTATAGAGTCTAGCATGTGCTCTCAGCAGGAGGGAAACTGGGGACTCACATGACCTGGCCTCCTTGGAAGTCAGGCTGGCCAGTAAAAGGCAGTCTGTGCTCCCCAAGGGAATTTCACATCAACATAAGTGCTATGAAATTAACAATAAGCACTGGTCAACTATTTACAATAGTCAGGACAGGGAGGCAACCTGAATGTCCATTTACAGATGAATGGATAAAGAAGTGGTGGACATTATCTATCCATCTATCTATCTACATAACGGCATATTGCGTGCCTAATGCCCATTCACTAAGTCGCGTCTGATTCTTTGCGACACCACAGACTGCAGCCCACCAGGCTCCTCTGTCCATGGGATTTCCCAGGCAAGAATACTGGAGTGGGCTGCTATTTCCTCCTCCAGGAGATCTTTCCGATCCAGGGATTGATCCCTGAACCCANAATCATTCTGAATATAACTTGGAAAGAAATCTCTGAGTTGAAATTTTACCAAATCCATGGAATTATACATTTTTATTGAAAATGTACCTTTTTTATTGAAAGGGTAAAATTCTATAATAATTAATGGTGATTGCCAAAGCTGTGAGTTGTGTTTACAAATTTTCAGACATATGAGTAAATATGTGTGCCTAGTCAATGTCCAACTGCGATTTTCTTTCTCAGTATTTTCAACCTGTAGGAACTATAGTTTAATTAAAATACTTCAACTCATCACATCTTGATTTAGTTTATTAGGTAGGTGAGCTAGAAATAAATTCAGATATATTATTCTATCACTGAGCTTGGTTGGGTAGAAAATTATTTTTATAGGAGTTCCACTACTTAGCTTTTAGTTGCTCTTTCCTTTAGAATACAGTATAAATTTTTACACTTCTATTAAGACCTAAGGTTTTAAAATGCCTCTGTCATTTTTCATGAAGTTCTGAAGAGGTTTCTTTTTTTCCTCTGTCTCTAGCATATTTTATTTTTCCTTTTAAGTCAATTGAATATAGCTTAAATTCTAACCAATTTAAATTATTCATTGTTATTAAGCTCCTTTCAAAATGTACTCACTTGATGCTGAACTGATCTCCTTACAGGAGAAACAACTGTGTACTTGGGAAAAGCTCAGGGAAAAATCTATAAATTTGCAAAGAAATGGATAACCAAAATTTAAACATCCTTCCAGACTCTTTTCTTTTACAGAGACCCAGATCTTTCTTTCTCTGTGCTTTAACTTTTTCCTTTAATTTTTTAAAATAATAGAATTAATATATTTCATTATAAGAAGTTGAAAGTAAAGGATTTCAAAGGAAAATTAACTCCTTCTTACTCAAACAGCCACAAACTTATCTCAATAAAACGTATTTCCTTCAAAATCTTTGTTTATACACATACAAACATATATTCACATACATGATGTATTTTTCAGCCTTTTCCTATGTTTTTTTAAAGATTAATAATGTGACATGTTCTTTGGAGTTTGTATTGTTCTTAACCAATAATACAACATGGATAACTCTTGAGGCCAATACAGACACATGGACCCAGCCTGCTGCTGCTACCATGTTGATTCCAGTGGAATCCGTGTGAACACAATTTCCCCATGGAATATAGCCCTACAAATCAGGCTGCCAAAACGTAGATGCATTTCTAAGTTTTCAGTGTTTTGATTTGTGGAATAAAAATACTAAACAACCTGCTCCAGACATGAAAAGAGTAATTTTTTATTTATTAAGGATAACAGCCAGTGGTTTGCACAGAATGGCCCAGTTACTTCAGGGAAGAGTGGGTTGGCTAAAGAGACAGTGGGTGTGAGCCCAGAGGAAGCTGCCTCTTGGCCGTCTCTGTTTCCAACACAGACACTCACCACGGCTTCCTCTGCATATTATTACTGCTGTTGCTGTTGGTGGTATTCAGCTTCCCCAGTGGCTCAGCGGTAAAGAATCTGCCTGCAATGCAGAAGATGCAGATTCGATCCCTGGGTCGGGAAGATCCCCTGGAGAAGGGAATGGCAATCCACTCCAGTATTCTTGCCTGGGAAATCCCATGGACAGAGGACCCTGGTGGGCTACAGTCCATGAGATTGCAACAGAGTTGGACATAACTCAGTGACTAAATAACAACTGCTGCTGGTGTTACTGAGCATTTACTGAATAACGTGCCTCTCGCTCAGTTAAACACGTTACTTTTTTAAGGCAGTTTCCTTTTTATTTATTTACTTTGGTCTGTGCTGGGTCTTTGTTGCTACGCTGGCTTTGTCTAGCTGCAACAAGCAGCGACAACTCTTGGCTGCAGTACACGGGCTTCTCATTGCAGGGGCTTCTCTAGTTGTGGAGCACAGGCTCTAGGGCGTGCAGGTTTCAAGTAGCTCCAGCTCTCAGGCAGAGCTGGCCCAAAGCATGTGGGATCTTCCTGGACCAGGGATTGAACCTGTGTTGCCTACACTGGCAGGTGGATTCTTATCCACTGAGCCACCGAGGAAGTCCTGCTAAGAACTTTACATCCATTCTTTTATTTGATCTTCTCAATAACCCAGGGGTGGGGGAATATTATATGAATTCATATTCAGAAGGGTTACAAATCTTCCCCAAGGTCTGATTCTAGGGCTAATGTTTTAACGCAACATATAATCAAGATTTCATAGCACGTCTCTGAGTAAAATGATGAAATATTTGTGGCATTTGCTCTTTGGAAAAAAATTAAAATTAGGGGAACTACAATGTACTAGAAGCTATTAGGATCAACTTCAACTTTGAATTAAAACTCTTAAAAGTAAGTCGATTCTAAAATCATATAAGGTATTCTCTTACTGAAAAGCAAAAATTAAAACCCACCATGTTTAAGAGGGAAGTATTGAGACAAAATTAGTTACTTTTTCTTAAGTAAACAAGAGGTAGTGACCAAAATAAAGAGATGAAAATGAAATCTATTTCTTTAAACGCTACCAGGGTTCACTGGAAAATATGAATTTAAAATAAGACATTTAATATCATCTAAACAATTAGATCAGCCCCTGCATCTCTTCAGAAGCCCAGAGGATATTGTTTATTCTGGTTGCTTCCTAATGCAATAAAATGATATAATAACACCCATGTGGTTTTACTTAAAAATGTGATTTGAGGTCAAATTATTGAAAGCAGATGTCCAATTTCCTTAGCTTACACAACCCTAGAGACAAACATTATCTGCTAAAAGAGCTAAAAGAGTCTGGGGGTCAGACACAGTCATGATGCATCAGAGGTCCACAAGGATGCTTAGAAAACTCTATCTTCTTCCCAAAAGGAGTCCCCGGTTCACGTGTTCTGTCCACAGTCACTGTGAAGGGCTTCCCTAGAGGTCCAGTGGTTAAGACACCACACTCTCAAAGAAGGAAGCGTGGGTTTGATACTTGGTCAGGGGTAGGAAATCCCGCATGTCACACAATCAAATTAATTAATTAATTAAACCTTTAAACAGTTCAACCAAAAAAATAAAAAAGAATCACCATAAAAATCATTCCTAACATTCATTTGTGTCTGCTGGTAATAAGAAGGAAGGAGATGTAAGAGTTAAAAGTATTGAGTATCTCAAGTATTTTTATTCAAGACTAATTTTCCCTTCATTTGGCCAATATTATTTTGTGAATCACTTAGACAAGATATTGCTCTTAATCTAGATGGAGAAAGAGACCATGGATAGACTTACAAAGAAACATGAATATAAGTGAACGAACATATAATTTTTTGAGGCACACAGGGCATGTGTGAAGGCCAATGAGAGCAGAACAACCTAGGCCAGCAACGCTGGGTAAGTGGGGAAAGACAACATGGACATTGTGAGTTACAGTCACAGGAGTTTACATCTGAAAAGATGCTGAGAGGCTGACAAGCTGATGCTGTCCAGTATAATCCTGAACCCAAATGATGTAGAAGAACAGAGACACTATATCATCCTATCAATTGAATTTTCCCTGATTAAAAGCAAAATAGTAAATGCTGTACTTCTATTTCCCAGCCTTGCATGTTATCTGACATACTACTAGGTACAAGATTGTGTTCAATCATGTCCAACTCTTTGCGACCCCCATAGACTGTAGCTCACCAGGCTCCTCTATCCGTGGGATTTTCCAAGCAAGAATATTGTAGTAGATTGCCTTTTCCTCCTCGAGGGGATCTTCCTGACCCAGGGATCGAACCCTCATCTCCTAAGTCTCCTGCATTGCAGGTGGATTCTCTGCCACTGAGCCACTGGGGAACCCCCAGTGTATGTCAGAGATATACTCAAATCATTCGGTGGTAGAGAGGCACTGAAGAAAAGATTGACTAATGTAACTCTGGGATAACTGTCAGGATAAATTAAGAATTCCAGCTGGACCATCACTGGGACATCCTAAAGCAACACAAATGCAAAGAATGATCATCCTTATCTTGGAAGATGGAGGAATACTTGTAATTGGCTTTATTCACTGTGCAAATGTTAGCAGGATTAACCTGCAGGGAACAGACAAAGATGGAGATGTGATTAGACAGGAAGAGCAGCACACCCACGCCCATTTCAGGAATGTCTTTCCAGACTGAGCTCTTCCGGAAGCAGTGGCGGTTCTCATTAACAGGCTTTGTTCTTTCCAACGTGGGGCTTGGCTTTCACAAAACTTCTTTCAAGAGCTGCATAGCTGCCTTAAGTGGTCTTCCAGGGAGCTGAACTCCCACCTGGCACACAGACGGGTCAGATACTTTAAAACTATTACTGTGAGGGCTTTGAAAGCTCCTTAACCCCCGTGGGAGTTAACTGCCAGAGAGGCAGTTCTTTTGGAGAGCATTGTAGAGAGCAACTTTAAACCTTTTCATTACGCAGAATTACTTCCACACCCAGAGGAGAAAACCCAGCAAAAGGCAAAGAATACTTTTTAAATGTTCAGGGTAAAAAATCTTAAATGGGTTTTATTCTATTTTCAAATAAAAATTATTTCAGGGGTTGTAGTTGCCAAGTGGAGCAGGAGAGGGATGGTTTGGGAGTTTGGGATTAGCAGATGCAAACTATTATATATAGAATGAATAAACAGCAAGGTCTTATTGTATAGAATGAAAAATCATATTCAATATCCTGTGATAAACCATAACGGAAAAGAAAAATATATAATGAAATGCAGAAAATCATTCAGTAGATTTAATATTTTAGAGTATCCATCAGACTTTACATTTTGTAGATGCGCAGTGAAATGAAAAGATGGGGGATGGGCATCATGTATTTTGAAGTGAGTCATATATCAGCAACATGAACATTTTAGTCCCAGAGAATAAACACACCAAAATAAAACTCTGATCATCTCACACAGATGTCATCAAATGCCTGCATTTATTCAGATGACCCAGAGCCTGCACTTGCCATTACAGGAAAATTATATTATTTGGTTTCTTAACCTTCAAAAATTCACAAGAAAGGAAGACTGAAAGCAGACATGTAGGCAACAATGAGGAAAAAAAAGTATCACAAAGGGATATATGCAGGCATGCTCAGTTAAGTCCGATTCTTTGTGCCTGCATAAACTGTAGCTTTGCCAGGCTCCTCTGTCCATGGAATTTCCCAGGCAAGAATACTGGGGTGGTTGCCACTTCCTCCTCCAGGAGATCTTCCGGACCCATGGATCCTCTTAGACCTCCTGTATTGCAGGCAGATTCTTTATTGCTGAGAATACAGAGGAAATGGGGAATACAGAGACTTCCCTGGTGGTCCAATGGCTAAGATTCTGCACCCCCAATGCAGGTGGCCTGTGCTCAATCTCTGGTTGGTGAACTAGATCCCACACCTGTCAACTAAAAGAGCTCCCATGTCACAGTGAAGACCAAAGGTCCCATGTGCCGCAAGTAAGACCCAGCACAGCCTAATAAATAAAGAAGCAATTTTTTTTTTTTTAAGAAACACATTAAAGACAGCCAGGACAAGTCTCAGCTCTGTAGCCAATGGCAGTTACGAGCATGGTAACCACTTTGCTGCAGCAGGTCTATGGAAAACCTGTTTTCTTAATGATGACTTCAGCTTATCACCAACACGCCAGCTTATGTCAGCAAGGCAGAGGAGTGCCTGACAGAGTTCAGGATGATTTTCATGGAAAAGTGGTGAAAATGGTAAGTGACACTAACAGTGATCAACTGTGAACCATCTTGGAAATGGAGCTTCCACAACAACTTCGTCAGCCAGTGAAGGATGAGAAGCACAGCATCTGTGGTTGCCTTCAACCTTGATTTCACTTTTGTTGCAGAACCGTGCCCTTTCACGACCATGTGGCAAAGATTAACCTCCCTGCACCCCAACCTCTCACCCACAAGAAGAGATATGACCTAGCTTCTCCTGGAATCTGTGAGATTTAAACGAAAAGTAATCCTGGATCTATAATCATGAAATGTCACCAGTGGTGGGATAACCAAAGTGTCATCTGTACTTAAACCCCAGAAAGCATCCAGCATACTTGCACTGAAACATCTTCATATCAATCAGCCATCAGTTTAATAATGGCCACTTCAGGAAGAAAAGATAATTTCTTACCTAGGGAAGCTTAAAAACTTAGAGCCAATTCATTCACTACCCACCTGAAACCACTAAGCCCCAGATCAATTAAGTCAAACTCATAGTTTATATTACATTTTTATACTTAAAAAAAAAGACAAGCCCTTAAGTACAGGGTGGTAAAATTCTGATGACTAATGCTATTGCTAAACTCTTCCCCATTCCAAGCCTAACAGAGGAAGTATGACTACAGGAGGCTGTTCAGAGTTTTCACAGAAATCCTGCTGAAGGATAAACAAGGTTCTACTGTGCAGCACAGAGAATTATACTCAATATTCTATAATAAACCAGAATGGGAAAGCATACAAACAACAGTGTATGTGTATATATAACTGTATAACTGAATCACTTTGCTATATAGCACTAATTAACACAACATTGTAAATCAACTATATTTCAATTAAAAAAAATTTTTTAAGGAAATTTTGCTGAATAAAGTATGTCCAAGTATCATTTTTTTCTGGATAAAGTTTCTATCCTAACCCCTGGTAATCTAACCCACTTAGCAAAGCGACAGGCTGCCTCCCTAATCCCCAAGGAACTTCCCAGGCAGGCTGTCCACTGAGGCCAGCCTGAGTCTGTATGAAAGTAATAATTATTAATTAATCACTAATATATTCATAAACAAAGGATCCTCTTCCCTTAGATTCAAAGGAGGGTGAAACTACTTAAGACTTTCTCACATTTACTAGTAACTGCAACACACAGTCTGTTCAGTATGAAGTGTGTATGTTCAGTCCCTCAATTGTGTCTGACTCTTTGCAATCCCATGGACTGTAGCCTGCCGGACTCCCCTGTCCATGGGATTTTCCGGGCAAGAATACTGGAGCGGGTTGCCGTTTCCTTCTCTAGGGGATCTTCCTAATCCAGGGATCGCAGCCTAGTCACCTGCATCGGCAGGCAGATTCTTTACCACTTGCGCCATCAGAGAAGCCTCCTGTTTAGGGTCATGGGTACCAAACTACTGGTCGCAGCAGAAGAAGCTATCAGAAGTATCAAGTTCTTCTCCCACCTCCCCGGTCCCCTTTTACTTATCTTCTCCTGCATCACCAGGTCTTTGCATTCATTTACTTAAAGCTGTCTTTAACTAAATTAGAAAAATCCCTGGAAGGTGTTCTGGACAAAATTCAGGAGGTTCATGAAATCAGATGAGAATAAAACTGATTCTGAAATTTCAATACCTTCTAATCGACTATAGTATTCCTTCAAATGCAATACAGGCAATAAACCACCAGCATGTTAGCAGTACTTCTTAGTCATCAGACAGAAAATCACATGATTTTCATATCAAGGTAGCATGTTAGATTAACCACTTTATTCATGCAATGGTTTATAGACATTGTTGTTATATCTATGTCATAATATTTTTAAGATATGGATTCCTCCATTTTGATTTAATTGGTTCACTGTAGTCTGATGAATCTTATTTTATCTGTTTAGATATGTCATTCTGAGCAGGGGTCTGTAGGGTTCACCAGGCTGCCAAGGGCATCCATGACACAAAAACAATTAAGAATCCATGTTCTGAACACTTAAGCCTGTCTATGATTCGCCTTCCCTTCAGAACCACTGGCATTTTAAAAGTGTTTAGAGAGAGAAAAAAAAAAAAAAAGAATTTCAGGCACCTAGAAAAGATATAAATCTGGAAGAGAGATTTTCTAATACTCATTCGAACATTTACCTATAAATTCATCTACATTTTTTTTCCTGGTGGATGCTCTGCCTATCTATATCAGGATTTTGGCTTTGAGAATATATGAGGATTCTCTCTCTGTTACACACACACACACACAGGATTCTCTCTCTTTCTGTTACACACACACGCGTGTGCACGTGCGCACGCGCGCACACACACACACACACACACACACACACACGCTCTCCATCTGACCACCTTCTCCAGGAGGAGAGTGCGCAGCATTTCAAGTCAAAGGTAAAGACTTTTTGTGTGGATTCTGTCCACCAGAGGATTGAGGTCTGCATGCCCAGCTGTGTACTGGCCGCATCAAAACACACCTCAACACAGGGGATGATCTAACAGAAGCCTTCAAAGTGTGATGGCTTTTAGGCTTCTTTAGGGTATATTTTGTAGAGTTTTTAGGCTCATTTCCATTCTTCCAAAATAAGCTGTCGCAAATGCTCATTAGGTACAAATATAAATATTTTAAAATATTATGCTGTCACTCGCGAGGCTCTGCTGCTATAAGCCAGATTGCACTCAAATATTAAAGATGTGAAAATCCTCAGTGAGGAACTGCAGCTTCACTTAGTTTTCATATCTCTGTAAATAACTGACTGTGTTTCATTGTAATCCTTATTCTGTTTATAAGCAGAAACTTAAAAGCACAAAGCATAGTCTTAAGGGATTTACAGAACAGCATACTGCCAGTTAAAAAAAATTTTTTTTTTTTAAAGCCAAGTCTAAAGGCAGGAACTGTTGCTACCTCACCTCTAAGGATACATGTATGGTTAACTATCAAAAATTACCTCCTTAGAAAAACAAATCTGTCAAACAAAGACCACACATGTGGTCTGCTGTATGAAGCGGTAAGAAATGAAACTTCTCTTCCATCCGCTTTACATTATAAAGTTTATAGGAAACTTTTAGGTCATTAAAAATCCTTCCCCACAAGAACACATCAGTGTAAAAATAAAGAAAACTAACATTTCAAAAAGTTTAAAAATTAAAAAGTCTCCCACTCTCTCAAACCTCTCTCAATTTCAAGACACAGAGGTGACCAAACCCTAACATCTCATGTGTATACTCCCAGGTATTAGGTCCATCTTTAAATAGTATGTTAAGGTTAGGAAGCAAGTGAAAGGATATTTCCATTCTGGTACCTGTACTGTCAAGTAATTGCTGGTATCTTATATTACAAACTTTTAATTCTTAATGGAGTTTTAGGTAAAATAAAATTAGGCTCCATTTTTCACACTAAATTTTTTTTGACAAGACCTGTCAAAATTTAACATAGAAAATTCACTTAATCCTTGCAAAAGTTAAGGATGTCTACAGAAGTTTAAACAGGTAGTACACTAGATCTTCATTATTTCTACTTTAGCCAAAAGAGGAAAAGAGAAGTGTAACACCAGCATTGGAAGTTAACAGAATTCTTTCCCTACTACACTTTTATTTTTCCTATATTTCAGGAATAAAAACCAGAGATCACATGATAAAAGAAGAAATACAATGAAGGAAAAAATTAGACAACCATTTCTTTAAAAGCAACTACCTCCATCATTTCCCTTAGCTACATGTGTTGCTGGAAAAGATGTTTGAGAGTCCCTTGGACAGTAGGGAGATCAAACCAGTCAATCCTACCTAATTTGAAATCAACCCTGAATATTCATTGGCAGGACTGATGCTGAAGCTCCAATTTGTTGGCCACCTGATGTGAAGAGCTGACTCACTGGAAAAGATCTTGATGCTGAGAAAGATTGAAGGCAGGAAGAAAAGGGGCCACAGAGGATGAGATGGTTGGATGGCATCCCTGAGTCAATGGACTTGAGTTTGAGCAAACTCTGGGAGATGGTGAAGGACAGGGAAGCCTGGTGCCTGCAGTCCATGGGGTCGCAAAGGGATGGACACAACTTAGCGACTGAACAACCACAACATATAAAGATTAATATTTCTGTTTAAATCTTCTGTCCTACAGAACTTCAGGAGGAAATCCTGAAATGCATTCTAGCAAATGGCCAATTCAGCAGTCTAGGTCCAACAGATAGAGAAAGATAATCTTACAACTCATTTTTCTCCCAACACCTGCACTCATTAGCTAGGCTTCTTTGAATGAAAAGACAACCAGACTGAAAACGTAATCCCACTGGCTAACAATTTACAAAATCAGTTTTCATTGAAGTTCAAAGTTATCAACCTGATTAGAAAAAAACTGCTCTCTGATTGAAGCTGTTTATCTTGGTGGACAACAGCGGTTCTAATGAGAATCAGCTCGGTAAAGGTTATCTTAAGTTCTTTCATGAACACTTTTTTCCCCCAAGCTCTATATACCCTTCCAAAGGCAATACATGTCTTCATCACTTCTACTCAATGGAGATGGCTTCCTTAGACAAAGAATAACTGGAGTATAGAAAAAAGAAGGAAGAAAAAATTCAGATACCCAGTGTGGTTTTCTTGCTGCTCACATTTCTGATACACTGGATGAGATGCCAAAAAATGAGCAAAGTTGGGATTTCCACTCTTCTTGCATCCTTTCCCTTTACCTGGCTACTTATGGAGTCAATGTATTTCTGACAAGACTTCCACTAATGGCACAGAAGCAAACAGCCTTATTACCAATACTGAACTCTACCTGAAGCTCCAGGTGTGGACCCCACATCACCAACTTCAACCCTTGGGAAGGCAGATCAAGTCTGTTCTCTCCAGCTTCACCCTGAACCCTCCCCTCCATGTCCTCATTGACACAGAGGTTGTTGCTATTCAGTTGCTAAGCCGTGTCCAACTCTGCGACCACGTGGACTGCAGCACACCAGGCCTCCCTGTCCTTTACTGTCTCCCTGTAATTTGCTCAGATTCATGTCCATTGAGTCGGTGATGCCATCCAACCATCTCATCCTCTGTCGCCCACTTCTGCTCCAGTCCTCAATCTTAAACTTCCGCAAAAAGACCTGCAGCATCACGTCTTTTCCAATGGGTCGGCTCTTTGCAACAGATGGCCAAAGTATTGGAGCTTTAGCTTCAGCATCAGTCCTTCCAATGAATATTAAGGATTGATTTCCTTTAGGATTGCCTGGTTTGATGTCCTTGTAGTCCAAGGGACTCTCAAGAGTCTTCTCCAACACCACAGTTCAAAAACATCAATTCTTTGGCGCTCGGCCTTCTTTACGGTCCAACTCGCACATCTGTACATGACTACTGGAAGGACACAACTGAGAAGGCAGAAAACATTCAACACCTTTAAAGGAACTATGGAGAGGAATGACAGGCTGAATTTGAAAGCTAAGTGTAGATGGAGCCATTATGCCCTGACAGCTCTCTGCTCTGCCCTTGGCAAAGTCTATTGTTTACAGTCAAGCCGCCAGAATATTAGGTAATGCGCTGTCTTTCAGAAACTTTGAAGCTATGCTGTCAGGTAGATAACATATAAAAGGGTTCTATTTTCCTGTTACCTTGGGTCTTTTATCAGTGTAAAGATTCCTATTTCTACAAATGCCTTAAATCTGTGTTGTTGTTTTTTTTTCTGATTTCAGTCAAATATGCTAATTTTTCTTTGGTGTAGGAGACGCAACTTTATATTCTCATCCTTTCTTTTTACATTTAAGATACGCTGCTCATAGGCAGTAAAACTGTCTTCCTTCTGTTGTTGTTGTTGTTTATCCAACCTGACATCTCCGCCTTGGAAGTGGAGATCAACCTCGTGTATATTTAGTATAGTTTTAGCTATGCTACTGCTGCTGCTGCTAAGTCGCTTCAGTCGTGTCCGACTCTGTGCGACCCCATAGACGGCAGCCCACCAGGTTCCCCCGTCCCTGGGATTCTCCAGGCAAGAACACTGGAGTGGGTTGCCATTTCTGGTTCAAATTGGCTGTTAGAACTTAGACAGCATAAGAATTCATTTCATTATTGGTCCAATGGGGGGTCATTTTACTACCTACATCATGGGGAGCTGTGAGGATGTAAACAAAACACATTGAAGTCTTTAAGAAAGTACATCCTACTATCTGTATGTAGTACACTCTCATAAATGTTAGCCAACTCTTATGATTATTATTATCATAATTAATATGAACATAAATAGCATTCTTTAGATCATGAATTCTTAAAGAAAGTTCCATGGTTTATACTGGAAATTTCCTTAGAATTTCTTACTTCTGGTGACACTGTCATTCCTATATTTTGCACTCCATCTTTGCTGGGTAAAGTGAAAGAAAGTGAAGTCTTTCAGTCATGTCCAACTCTTTGTGACTCCATGGATTGTAGCCTACCAGGCTCCTCCTTCGATGGGATTTTCTAGGCAAGAGTACTGGAGAGGATTGCCATTTCCTTCTCCAGGGGATCTTCCAGACCCAGGGATTGAACCCGGGTCTCCTGCATTGCAGGCAGATGCTTTACCCTCTGAGCTGGCAGGAAAGCCCTTGCTGGGTAAAGGTGCATCTAACTGCTGATTTCTGCAGTATGGCTAGTCTTTGCTTTTAAATTTGCCCCACAGTTTTCACTGGCGCCTCATTATTTTAAGGTGTTTACAAACACATATCAGAGCCACAAACACACATATCAATGGACAACCCAATTTCATCTGTTTCATTTAAACTGAGACAAAGATGAAAAGCATAACGACCACCTTGTGTCTGGGGCCATCATGCTCAGAACAATGTGCTGATCAACATTTATTCTCAACTCCCACTCAAGTATTGGAGCTAGAGTCACATATATTTTTAGAGAGCTACCAAATCTGAAAATTTTCAACTATATATTCTTAGGCAGACAAATCTAGGATTCATTCTCTTTCCTTAATAAAGACTGCGAGGGCAGGGGGTAAGCATGGGGTGAGGAGGGAGGCATAGGGAAAAAGTCATTAAAAGACACACCAGAATTCTCTGAGAAAACAGCACTTTCTTGATACCTTGAAACAGTCTGGATCCCCACTGAAATTGATGAGACTTTTTGGCTGCAATCGTAAGCATAAGGATTCCACGCAAACTGAAATGAGCAAAACATCACAGTTGGCCACTGAAGGAAAATCCATTTCACAGGTAAGAGGCAAAGTCAGAATCATTCTGGGTGCAACATATTCTACAAAAATATATTTATATTAATGAGACAGATGCCATCTCAGATAGAGCCAAGTCAGCCACACGCTCCCCTCGGGGACCAGAGAGGAAAAGAACCAAGAATTTTCTTATTCCTAAGCCAGATCAAGGCTGAAACACCCCTGATAGTTCATTTATAAGGAAATTTGCCATATTTACAGGGGAAATAATTTAATTTCCAGAAGTTAATGTGTTACTTCATTCAATAACTCAACCCAGTTTTAAAAGAAAAATGTAAATATTTTATTTTAGAAACAGTAAGTGTAGCTGCAGGCTTCCCTGGTGGCTCAGACAGTAAAGAATCTGCCTGCAATTTGGAAGACCTGGGTTCAATCCCTGGGTTGGGAAGATCCCCTGGAGAATGGAACGGTTACCCGCTCTAGTACTCTGGCCTGGAGAGTTCCATGGACTGTATAGTTCATGGGGTCGCAAAGAGTCAGACAGGACTAAGCGACTTTCACTTTCACTTCCTCTTCACTTTTTATACAGTAAGGATAAACCTGCTTGCATGCATGCTTGCTGAGTCACTTCAGTTGTGTCTGACTCTTTGTAACCCTGTGGACTGTAACCCACCAACTTCCTCTGTCCATGAAATTCTGCATGCAAGAATACTGGAGTGGGTTGCCATGCCCTCCTCCAGGGGATCTTCCCAACACAGGGATCGAACCCAGGTCTAGAACCCAGGTCTCCCACATTGCAGGCAGATTCTTTACCAGCTGAGTCACAAGGGACAAAAAAGGACTCCCCAAAAAAGGACCCCCTCTAAAAAAGGATCCCCTCTAAAAAAGGACCCCTCAAAAGAAGGACCCCCAAAACAAATTTTACTTTTGGGCAATTCCTTGTCGCTCAAAACTTAATGAAAACAAAGACAATGACAGTAAAGTGCATCTTTCTTTTTTCATGTGAAATATGGTGGTTTGCATTTTATATCATGAGTCAGGTTTATCAGCAGCACGACAATCTGAACGGTTAAAAATTCACCATTTTTCCTACTGTTTCTGCCAGGCCAACCTTATTCCGAGATATATGACTTATTTAAGAAGGGAGGCAAATGAAAACCTGACTCTCTGGCTTCACTTTCCTCCAGCAGACATTCAAGTCTCTTGCAGCCAGGACACATGAAGAGATAGAGGGTCTGCTGAGGAGGGAAGGGAAGGACACGACCAACTCAGAATAAAGGTGGCAAATACAGTGTGAGTATGAAGCAAGGCCCCAGCTTTCTAGTCCACCGTAGGACAAGGACACACACACCATGAGCAACCTGGTGGGATAAAAATGACCCAGGGCACAGCTCATTGCTCAGACGCCGGGGAAGCCCAGCAGCCTAGCGGAAAGATGAGGCATAGCATCAGGGGCTAGCTANAGGGAGATCAAACCAGTCAATCCTACCTAATTTGAAATCAACCCTGAATATTCATTGGCAGGACTGATGCTGAAGCTCCAATTTGTTGGCCACCTGATGCGAAGAGCTGACTCACTGGAAAAGATCTTGATGCTGAGAAAGATTGAAGGCAGGAAGAAAAGGGGCCACAGAGGATGAGATGGTTGGATGGCATCCCTGAGTCAATGGACTTGAGTTTGAGCAAACTCTGGGAGATGGTGAAGGACAGGGAAGCCTGGTGCCTGCAGTCCATGGGGTCGCAAAGGGATGGACACAACTTAGCGACTGAACAACCACAACATATAAAGATTAATATTTCTGTTTAAATCTTCTGTCCTGCAGAACTTCAGGAGGAAATCCTGAAATGCATTCTAGCAAATGGCCAATTCAGCAGTCTAGGTCCAACAGATAGAGAAAGATAATCTTACAACTCATTTTTCTCCCAACACCTGCACTCATTAGCTAGGCTTCTTTGAATGAAAAGACAACCAGACTGAAAACGTAATCCCACTGGCTAACAATTTACAAAATCAGTTTTCATTGAAGTTCAAAGTTATCAACCTGATTAGAAAAAAACTGCTCTCTGATTGAAGCTGTTTATCTTGGTGGACAACAGCGGTTCTAATGAGAATCAGCTCGGTAAAGGTTATCTTAAGTTCTTTCATGAACACTTTTTTCCCCCAAGCTCTATATACCCTTCCAAAGGCAATACATGTCTTCATCACTTCTACTCAATGGAGATGGCTTCCTTAGACAAAGAATAACTGGAGTATAGAAAAAAGAAGGAAGAAAAAATTCAGATACCCAGTGTGGTTTTCTTGCTGCTCACATTTCTGATACACTGGATGAGATGCCAAAAAATAAGCAAAGTTGGGATTTCCACTCTTCTTGCATCCTTTCCCCTTACCTGGCTACTTATGGAGTCAATGTATTTCTGACAAGACTTCCACTAATGGCACAGAAGCAAACAGCCTTATTACCAATACTGAACTCTACCTGAAGCTCCAGGTGTGGACCCCACATCACCAACTTCAACCCTTGGGAAGGCAGATCAAGTCTGTTCTCTCCAGCTTCACCCTGAACCCTCCCCTCCATGTCCTCAATGACACAGAGGTTGTTGCTATTCAGTTGCTAAGCCGTGTCCAACTCTGCGACCACGTGGACTGCAGCACACCAGGCCTCCCTGTCCTTTACTGTCTCCCTGTAATTTGCTCAGATTCATGTCCATTGAGTCGGTGATGCCATCCAACCATCTCATCCTCTGTCGCCCACTTCTGCTCCAGTCCTCAATCTTAAACTTCTGCAAAAAGACCTGCAGCATCACGTCTTTTCCAATGGGTCGGCTCTTTGCAACAGATGGCCAAAGTATTGGAGCTTTAGCTTCAGCATCAGTCCTTCCAATGAATATTAAGGATTGATTTCCTTTAGGATTGCCTGGTTTGATGTCCTTGTAGTCCAAGGGACTCTCAAGAGTCTTCTCCAACACCACAGTTCAAAAACATCAATTCTTTGGCNCTTTAGCTTCAGCATCAGTCCTTCCAATGAATATTAAGGATTGATTTCCTTTAGGATTGCCTGGTTTGATGTCCTTGTAGTCCAAGGGACTCTCAAGAGTCTTCTCCAACACCACAGTTCAAAAACATCAATTCTTTGGCGCTCGGCCTTCTTTACGGTCCAACTCGCACATCTGTACATGACTACTGGAAGGACACAACTGAGAAGGCAGAAAACATTCAACACCTTTAAAGGAACTACGGAGAGGAATGACAGGCTGAATTTGAAAGCTAAGTGTAGATGGAGCCATTATGCCCTGACAGCTCTCTGCTCTGCCCTTGGCAAAGTCTATTGTTTACAGTCAAGCCGCCAGAATATTAGGTAATGCGCTGTCTTTCAGAAACTTTGAAGCTATGCTGTCAGGTAGATAACATATAAAAGGGTTCTATTTTCCTGTTACCTTGGGTCTTTTATCAGTGTAAAGATTCCTATTTCTACAAATGCCTTAAATCTGTGTTGTTGTTTTTTTTTCTGATTTCAGTCAAATATGCTAATTTTTCTTTGGTGTAGGAGACGCAACTTTATATTCTCATCCTTTCTTTTTACATTTAAGATACGCTGCTCATAGGCAGTAAAACTGTCTTCCTTCTGTTGTTGTTGTTGTTTATCCAACCTGACATCTCCGCCTTGGAAGTGGAGATCAACCTCGTGTATATTTAGTATAGTTTTAGCTATGCTACTGCTGCTGCTGCTAAGTCGCTTCAGTCGTGTCCGACTCTGTGCGACCCCATAGACGGCAGCNTCTGTGTTGTTGTTTTTTTTTCTGATTTCAGTCAAATATGCTAATTTTTCTTTGGTGTAGGAGACGCAACTTTATATTCTCATCCTTTCTTTTTACATTTAAGATACGCTGCTCATAGGCAGTAAAACTGTCTTCCTTCTGTTGTTGTTGTTGTTTATCCAACCTGACATCTCCGCCTTGGAAGTGGAGATCAACCTCGTGTATATTTAGTATAGTTTTAGCTATGCTACTGCTGCTGCTGCTAAGTCGCTTCAGTCGTGTCCGACTCTGTGCGACCCCATAGACGGCAGCCCACCAGGTTCCCCCGTCCCTGGGATTCTCCAGGCAAGAACACTGGAGTGGGTTGCCATTTCTGGTTCAAATTGGCTGTTAGAACTTAGACAGCATAAGAATTCATTTCATTATTGGTCCAATGGGGGGTCATTTTACTACCTACATCATGGGGAGCTGTGAGGATGTAAACAAAACACATTGAAGTCTTTAAGAAAGTACATCCTACTATCTGTATGTAGTACACTCTCATAAATGTTAGCCAACTCTTATGATTATTATTATCATAATTAATATGAACATAAATAGCATTCTTTAGATCATGAATTCTTAAAGAAAGTTCCATGGTTTATACTGGAAATTTCCTTAGAATTTCTTACTTCTGGTGACACTGTCATTCCTATATTTTGCACTCCATCTTTGCTGGGTAAAGTGAAAGAAAGTGAAGTCTTTCAGTCATGTCCAACTCTTTGTGACTCCATGGATTGTAGCCTACCAGGCTCCTCCTTCGATGGGATTTTCTAGGCAAGAGTACTGGAGAGGATTGCCATTTCCTTCTCCAGGGGATCTTCCAGACCCAGGGATTGAACCCGGGTCTCCTGCATTGCAGGCAGATGCTTTACCCTCTGAGCTGGCAGGAAAGCCCTTGCTGGGTAAAGGTGCATCTAACTGCTGATTTCTGCAGTATGGCTAGTCTTTGCTTTTAAATTTGCCCCACAGTTTTCACTGGCGCCTCATTATTTTAAGGTGTTTACAAACACATATCAGAGCCACAAACACACATATCAATGGACAACCCAATTTCATCTGTTTCATTTAAACTGAGACAAAGATGAAAAGCATAACGACCACCTTGTGTCTGGGGCCATCATGCTCAGAACAATGTGCTGATCAACATTTATTCTCAACTCCCACTCAAGTATTGGAGCTAGAGTCACATATATTTTTAGAGAGCTACCAAATCTGAAAATTTTCAACTATATATTCTTAGGCAGACAAATCTAGGATTCATTCTCTTTCCTTAATAAAGACTGCGAGGGCAGGGGGTAAGCATGGGGTGAGGAGGGAGGCATAGGGAAAAAGTCATTAAAAGACACACCAGAATTCTCTGAGAAAACAGCACTTTCTTGATACCTTGAAACAGTCTGGATCCCCACTGAAATTGATGAGACTTTTTGGCTGCAATCGTAAGCATAAGGATTCCACGCAAACTGAAATGAGCAAAACATCACAGTTGGCCACTGAAGGAAAATCCATTTCACAGGTAAGAGGCAAAGTCAGAATCATTCTGGGTGCAACATATTCTACAAAAATATATTTATATTAATGAGACAGATGCCATCTCAGATAGAGCCAAGTCAGCCACACGCTCCCCTCGGGGACCAGAGAGGAAAAGAACCAAGAATTTTCTTATTCCTAAGCCAGATCAAGGCTGAAACACCCCTGATAGTTCATTTATAAGGAAATTTGCCATATTTACAGGGGAAATAATTTAATTTCCAGAAGTTAATGTGTTACTTCATTCAATAACTCAACCCAGTTTTAAAAGAAAAATGTAAATATTTTATTTTAGAAACAGTAAGTGTAGCTGCAGGCTTCCCTGGTGGCTCAGACAGTAAAGAATCTGCCTGCAATTTGGAAGACCTGGGTTCAATCCCTGGGTTGGGAAGATCCCCTGGAGAATGGAACGGTTACCCGCTCTAGTACTCTGGCCTGGAGAGTTCCACGGACTGTATAGTTCATGGGGTCGCAAAGAGTCAGACAGGACTAAGCGACTTTCACTTTCACTTCCTCTTCACTTTTTATACAGTAAGGATAAACCTGCTTGCATGCATGCTTGCTGAGTCACTTCAGTTGTGTCTGACTCTTTGTAACCCTGTGGACTGTAACCCACCAACTTCCTCTGTCCATGAAATTCTGCATGCAAGAATACTGGAGTGGGTTGCCATGCCCTCCTCCAGGGGATCTTCCCAACACAGGGATCGAACCCAGGTCTAGAACCCAGGTCTCCCACATTGCAGGCAGATTCTTTACCAGCTGAGTCACAAGGGACAAAAAAGGACTCCCCAAAAAAGGACCCCCTCTAAAAAAGGATCCCCTCTAAAAAAGGACCCCTCAAAAGAAGGACCCCCAAAACAAATTTTACTTTTGGGCAATTCCTTGTCGCTCAAAACTTAATGAAAACAAAGACAATGACAGTAAAGTGCATCTTTCTTTTTTCATGTGAAATATGGTGGTTTGCATTTTATATCATGAGTCAGGTTTATCAGCAGCATGACAATCTGAACGGTTAAAAATTCACCATTTTTCCTACTGTTTCTGCCAGGCCAACCTTATTCCGAGATATATGACTTATTTAAGAAGGGAGGCAAATGAAAACCTGACTCTCTGGCTTCACTTTCCTCCAGCAGACATTCAAGTCTCTTGCAGCCAGGACACATGAAGAGATAGAGGGTCTGCTGAGGAGGGAAGGGAAGGACACGACCAACTCAGAATAAAGGTGGCAAATACAGTGTGAGTATGAAGCAAGGCCCCAGCTTTCTAGTCCACCGTAGGACAAGGACACACACACCATGAGCAACCTGGTGGGATAAAAATGACCCAGGGCACAGCTCATTGCTCAGACGCCGGGGAAGCCCAGCAGCCTAGCGGAAAGATGAGGCATAGCATCAGGGGCTAGCTACCAGATGATACCCTGACCTTCTAGAGAAGAACAATTGTTACCCATTGTGGAAAACAGAAAAATGGTCAACGTTGTTTCAAGTGACTATATAACTCTTGTGCAAAGGAAGACACTGCCTTATTCCCTGCACCATGAAATAAAAATAATTCTTCCTTAGTAAGTTAGAAAGAGAAACACAAATACTATATGATATGAATACCATTTATAGGTGGAATCTAAAATATGACACAAATGAACTGATCTAAGCAACAGAAATGACTTCCCAAGTGGCTCAGTGGTAAAGAATCTGCCTACTAACGCAGGAGATGCAGGAGGCTTGAGTTTGATCCCTGGATGGAGAAGATCCCTGGAGAAGGAAATGGCAACTCACTCCAATACTCTTGCCTGGGAAACTCCAAGGACAGAGGTCCCTGGTGGGCTACAGTCCATGGGGTCCACACAAAGAGTTGGACATGCAAGCACGTAACAGAAACAGACTCACAGACACAGAGAACAGACGTGTGGTTGTCTAGGGCGAGGAACGGAGGGTGGGAATGGCAGGAGTTTGGGATTAACAGATGCAAACTATTACATACAGGAGGGAAAAACAATAAGGTCCTGTTGTACAGCACAGGGAACTATATTCAATATCCTGGGATAAACCATAATGGAAAAGAATGCAAAAAAGAATGTATATATGTGTATCACTGAGTCACTTCGCTGTACAGTAGACATTAACACATTGTATGTCAACTATGCTTCAGTAAAAACAAACAAAAATTCTTCTTTGATTTAGTAATGGAAACAAACATATCCACCCTGAAGACCATCTGCTCTATCCTATGAGATCTCTACCATGGCCACATGTGCGTAATTCATCCTTCCTTCCCCAAACCCCATTGTGTTTTAGGTACATGTAGTGGAGACCAATGTGTTCTCCAGATCCCTACCCACCTCTAGGACTGAAGGATGTGTTACGCCAGCTGCAGCGAATCCCACTGGCCACCAGCTGTCAGCCTCCATCACTGCCTTAGTTGAAGAATGATGTCACCCAAAACAACTTGGATCCACCAGATCCAGTGACTGGTCAGCCCTTGGGTAGGAAGACTCACCCTCCTCACCCCAACTCGGGACAACTCTGAAAGGTCATTAGCACTTGAATGTTTCAGATGGGGCTGGCTGAGGCTTCAGAGCTTCAGATGGGGTCAATGGAAGCCTTTGTTGATTCTGTATCACAGGACTGGGCAGAGAGGGAAGTAGGGCTGCTTCCCTCCCCTCCATTCCGCAGACTCTGATCCTAAGAGCATCCCCCCAAAGACACCTGCATGCACATCTGCATCCCTGGGACCCAACCTGCAACAGTGTGCACACCATGGATGCTGCAGGGATTCTAGAGAGAAGGAAAGAAACTCTTGCTTCTAAATGTCTACTATTGAAAGATAAAAGACAAACATAAAAAAGGTACTGCCAACCTCAAAGTAGAAGGGAGTTTTGTCTATAACTGTAAAATGGACAAATCAATAGCTACACAAAAATATCACTAAAGAGGCTGTTTCATTGATCCCATGTATATTTAGGCTTCCGTGTACCGAGCAATTTTCACAAACAAAAAGTTTGGATCCCAGTCCAGCATTTTCACCATAGGCCTCTTTTTTTGATGGTATTTACTTATTGGATGACAACTGCTTTACAGCGTTGTGGTGGTCTCCACTGTACATCAATGTGAATCAGTCATAATTATAATAAAACCTGGAAAGGATGTGGAGAAAAGGGAAGCTACCACATTGTTGGTTGGAATGTAAATTGATACAGTCACTATGCAGAACAGTATGGAGATTCTTAACAAACTAGGAATAAAACTATCACATGACCCAACAATCCCACTACTGTGCACATACCCTGAGAAAACCACAATTCTAAAAGACACATGTACCTTAGTGTTCATCACATCTTTGCTACAAGCATTTTCACTACAAAGATTTTCACTGCATGACAAACTGACTATAAGGCAGTTTTGCTAAGAAAGATAAAATAACTGGTTTTTGGTTTGACAGTTTGGTTTCAACTGGTTGAAACATATTAACATTTCTTCGAGTCAGTGACATTATTGATGGTTTTACTGAGCTGACAGACGGGTAACATTTGACCCAAGAACTGGTTTCTTATTTTGAAATACAAGCTTTGGAGAAGAAGAGTCTCAAAGCCTCAAGGGTACAAAGTTGAACCCACATTTCCCATAGAGAGCTGGAACACCTATCAACAGTCTTGGGACGATGTGCCAAAAACATACAACAGTATAGATGCTTTCACGACCCGATACAAAGCTCATACAAACCTGAGTCCTAGTGTGTGACAACTCACCCCTTTTCTAATGAAGGAAGACATCTCAGTGAAAAGGAAAAAGTGTGATACCAAATGATGACTCAATTGATGGTAACAAATCCTTTGGGATGTGTAAAGTCATGAGAAAGTGAGATACTTTTGCATAAGTGAGAATACAAGTGTCCATCACTCCATGAAAAAGTGACTGAACACCCAACTGAGCTTCTGTGAAGCCTATAGGTCTGGGCATTTTTTTCACCTTTTCATGAAATTCTCAAGGTGTCACACATTCATCCATGACTCAGCCAGTGAAAGCTCATGCAAAGCAACAACTGGCTGAACACACAATTAGTCGTACTCTAATTGTTGTCTCAGGAAAAGTAACTTTAGAACCTCAAACTTTTTTAGTTTGTAGTATGCCTCTTCTAGCAGAGATAATAACAAATTCCACCAGAAAACAGCTTTCACTGATGAAACTGAGGGTACCCTATAAAACCCTTTAATAAGATCTCAGAAAGACTTAAATCACTCCCTCGGAGAACTGAGCCCACAGACGCAAGGCGTGGATGCCGAGGACACTGTTTCTAAATACCTTAAGGGTGACATCCCAGGGCTGATCTCAGAGAGATTTATGGGTATGGCTTTTGTTCTATGGAGGGAATCTCAGTAAGACTCAGATTTTTAAGCAAACTAGGCTGAAAATAACTGCCAGCTCCAACTAAACTGGACAGAAATAGTGCTAAGGGAAAGAAGCCACTGGATGCCTAAACTACTATAAGCAGAAATCAGGCTGGGAAAACTACTCCTTTCTTATGGAAGAGGCAGACGGGCTCAGATTGAAGCCCAGGGTCACAGAGACTCATGCTTGCTCAGATTGAAGCCCAGGGTCACAGAGACTCATGCCTGCCACAGGACTCCACCAGGATTAAGCAGCAGCTACCGAGGCTAGGTGGGGTTTCAGAGCTTCTCTGCGCCAGGGATCCTGCCATGCTTCCTGCTTCAGCACTTTCTGGATGGAGGATCCACGAGAGGCCCTCCTGTGCCTGCCCTGCCATTGCATTTTGGTGGAAGAGGGCAGATAACTTGTCCTTTAGTTCAAAGGTCTTCTGATTGAGAAGACCTGTACTTGAGCTTCACAAAACCACACCAGAGGTGCCTCTTCTGCACCTGTATCTGATATAGATAGTGAGATCCTGGGCTTCCCAAGTGGCTCAGATGGTAAAGAATCCACCTGCCAATGCAGGTTCGATCCCTGGGTCGGGAAGATCCCCTAGAGGAGGGTATGGCAACCCACTCCAGTATTCTTGCTTGGGAAATCCCATGGACAGAACAGCCTGGTGGGCTTACAGACCATGGGGCTGCAAAGAGTCAAACGACTGAGCAACTATCACTTTTTTTTCCCCACACCCTGGGCTTTGAGCTGATGCTTTTATTTTTTTAAATAATTTAATTTATTATTCATTTTTGGCTGTGCTGGGTGTTCTACGCTGTGTGTAGGCTTTCTCCGGTTGCAGGGGCAAGGGCTACTCTCTAGGTGTGGAGCTCAGGCTTTTAACTGTGGTGGGTTCTCTTTTTGTTGCACAGGGTCTAGGCACATGGGCGCAGTAGTTGCGGCTCACAGGCCTAGTCGCTCCACAGCATGTGGGATCTTGCTGTGGACCTGGACTCGAACCTGTGTCCCCTGCACTGGTAGGAGGATTCTTAACCACTGGACCATCAGGGAAGTTCCACTGATGCTTTTATGAGCTGAAACTTACAGGTCTTTGGGAAAGATGTGAAAGTATTTTACATACAGGAGGGATGTAACATGAAGGACTGTGGTCCCAGGACGCTGGGCAGACGGTATTTTCTAAGGATGACCACACCAATATATATCCTGTCCCACACATTCTTCCTTAAAAGGTGATGATGACCTACTTCCACTGTTAAGTGGACTCTGCGATCCCTCAGCTTAACCCTGGGGGCCTTTGCAACTGCGGTGCAAATGATGCTGCATCATGTCCAGGGCTGGGTCATAAAATGCAGAGCAGTGGCCTCCCCTCCCCACTAGGATACTGGCCTTTGGAACCTGGTTTCACGTGTGATCTCCCCATGTGGCCTGGGGTTCCTTCCAAGACATGGGTGCTCCAGACAGCAGCCCCAGCCAGAGCCCCAGATGACCCAGCATCAACTGCTAGATGCATAAGTGGACAAGCCTTCATGATATCAGGCCCTGACCTTTGAGACCTCCAGCCGAAGCCTCAGCACCACGGGGCAGAGACGAGCCTTTGCCCTTGTGCCCTATCTGGATTCAGGACACACAGAAACTGCAAGATCACAGCGATTGTGGCTTTGAGACACGCAGATTTCTGTGCCTCAAAATATTCATCTCAACTCTAAATTCCATACAGAAATGTACTCTCACTGTAATGTAAAAATGAAAGTCTGAGTATTTATCATGGCTGGTACAATTTATGTCCAGAGGGTCACCCTTTCCAGCAGGCTTGGGACACACCAGCCTATTCTGTCACTTCTGAATTGGCACAAAAGTGATGTTAATACCGATGATCTGTCAGGAGGCTGGAGGGGACCTCCCCTGAAAGATCTGCCAGAAATTCTGGAAAATTCACAGGGATATTCCATCACATGCCCTGACCAAAGTTTGTACAAGGAGATTTAAGAATATCACATACTCTCTGGGAGAAGTGTCTGTACCTATAATGTTGATTAAAAAAAAAAAATCATCACAAAAGACTTCAGTGGATGTTCAGAAATAGCTCAAAGTTCTCAGTAACAATGAAGAGTCTCAGCAAGAAAGAGACCAGTTGAAACAAAAATCACAATTTTTGTTTGTGGGATTTTGGTGGTTGTTTTATGTTTTTTTCTTAAGACACAACAGAGTTTAATGGTCAAGAGCTTGAGATCTGGAGTCCAGAAATCAAGGCCCAAATCTACCATTTTCCATCCATGAACCATGTAACCTGACTTTAGATGAGTTCATTAACCTCTCTGGGCCTTGCTTATGTCTACATAATAGGCATTGCATGAGTTCTTGAGAGAAACAAAACCAATAGCATACATTGGTTATATAGTGGTATATATCAGAGAGAGAGAGAGATTTTAAAGAATTCTGTCCTGTAATTGTGGGGGATGGCAAGTAATAGTCCGCAGAACAGCAAGCTTGAAATTCAGGCAGGAATTCTCTGGTGTCTTCTTGAAAATTTCTTCTTCAGAGAAACTTCCACTAACTGGATGAGACTCACCCACGTTGGGAAAGTTTTACGCACAGTCTACTGAATTCAATGTTCATTTTAAATCAAAGTCCCCTGATTTAAATGTTAATCACATCTAGGGACTTCCCTGGTGGTCCAGTGGTCAAGAATCCACCTACCAATGCAGGGTACACGGGTTCGATCCCTGGTCCAGGAAGATTCCACATGTTGCAGGGTAAGTGAGCCTGGGCGTCGAAACTACTAATCCCCAGACAGCCCTGGTTTATACTTACAGCTCTTATACAATTATAAACAGTACCCAGGTATCCCTTAAATATTACATACAAATGAATCTTGCAAACCAGAGGATCATTTAGTCTCACACTTCACCCACCTTTATGCACAAGTGACTCTAAAGGAAAAAAGGAAGGGGCCCCGCTGGGGGTTTGTGAGGAAGCACGTCCAGGACACCATCCTCTTCACCTCTGGGTGCCTGCACCTGCTCCAGGAACTAGACCTCCAGTCACCATCCCTCATAGGAAGTGGGTATCTGAACCATTAGTTAATAAGGAAACTCAAATTATGTCTACTGTGTCTCTGTTTTGAGCATCATTCATTTTAAGGAAATAAAAGGTCCTCCCAATAAAGCTAAATTCAAAATGTTGGTACTTTCGGTGTTAAACTCTTAGAGTGACTCCTTTCTCAGAATCTTGAAAGTTTAACTATTACTTGCCCCAGTAGCCTCAGAAGCCCCAGTAGTTTATGTCAGTGAATTTTAAGCAACTCTGTGCCAGAAAATCTACAAACTGCTCTCTGAATAATCAGGTGCTAATCATGTCTCTCATTAAGCAACAGTTTGAGCCCAGATGCCTTAGTCTGTCTGACCTAAAGTTAGAAATAAAATTATTCTGTTCTTGAAAGAAACAGAAAAATGGCTCCAAAATAACCCCTATATCTTTTCTGAATTATACAATTTTACTGACATTATGATCACTTACAATTTACCATGAGCTTCAGCGTCGATAGAAACACTTTCTGAATAATCTGCTTTTCAACTCAAGGGGCTTAAAATAATGCCACGTGACTAAAAAGCAATGAACCTGATTTTTGCACAAAGCTTCTCTAAGTACTTTCACTGTTGGGCTTCACAAATTGCATCTTGTCCTTTCATCTCAGATCAACTTCAAATTTAAAAACAAAGAAGGGATGCCTGTCTCATACAACAAATGTCCCAATAAAATTTACATGAAGTTTAACACAACAAACACATTGACCAAAGCATCCTGGATTTTCAAGGGCATGTCAACGCCAAATAGTAGCAGCTTCTGGAGTTACAACAAAACAAACAAATTCTGCAGCCAACTGTCATACCATATGTTTCTAATGGCTTTTTTTCCTGTGTAAAGCCAATTCATCGTCTGAAGACAACAAAACATTTCAGGGGCACGTCTTCACCCAAGGCACATTTCTGACCATGTGTCAATTTCTTACTACTGGCAAGCTCTGAAGGAGGAAGGAACAGGAAGCTGAACCCTGAAAATAATGGACAATTGCCAATGCTTTTCCACTGGAGACCCTGCCAGAACTATGACAAATCTGGATTATTTTCCCTGTGAACTTTTGGAAGTAGACAGACAGGCAGATTATCACAGTCCCACCCACTAAGAATTTCCCCCAAAAGCTTTAAGATATGACACCTTCAAAAGAAGAATTTGCCTGATGACTATATATGCATATATTTTCTCTCATAGTTTAATTTATTCCTTAGCAAATCACATGTATATTTTGCTTCCTTGCAAATTCATTTCAAACAAAAATTTTAAACTCGGGAAGCCATCCTCTGCCAGTCAGGGATCTTGCTGGGAATGTTCATTGAAATGTTCAGAAAATAAATATATTTTTGTGTTGGTATAAGACCGACAGGATAAGGAAGGCAGACTTGCTCCCCAAGGGTTTTATTTCAAAGTAAAATATAAACTACCTTTGGCAATATTTAAAACCACTACTCCACTTTCCAGTACAGAGAATCAATAGTTGACAGCTGCAACCTAGCCTTTGTTGAAATTAAAAGGAGTGTGTATTTTCCTCCAAACAAAGTGCAGTAAGACTAAAGATTGTTCAAGCCCAGAACTTTTAAGGAACTTAAGTTCTCCCGCAACTGATAGCACATTTCTGCCTAAGCCTTACTCTGGAACTTCAAAGAATGTATTTTGAGCCAATCCCTCACAAAGTCCATAACCTCAGTTGAAATTTTTAAGTACAGTCGATCCTCTGTGCTGCATTGCAGATTCAAAACAACCCTGGCTGGAAAATATATTCTTTAAAAATTCTAGAAACTTTATTCTGAAAAAAAAAAAAAAAGTTTAAATTCTGTACTTTAAAAAAAATTTAAATTCTATATTTTCAAAAAAATTCTGAGAGCCAAAACCTGAATCTGCCGTTTTGGGGCAACTATTACATAGTATTTCCATTGTATTTATAACTATTTACATAGCACTGACTATGTAAGTTATTAATATAGCTGTTTACATAACTATATTAAGTATAGATGACCCTTTCTATTAAAGGACTGCATATCCACAAAACACACTGGCTACATCCTATTACATTTCATTTATCAATAAAGTATATTGAACTATGTTAATGAGATTTAACTCACAACCATGGGAATAAAGGAGGCATTTCATTGAGGTCCAAGTTAACCAAAACATTCATTCTATAAAGTACAAGATACTATTTGTTAAAGTGATTATTTCATTACTACATGAATAAGAATGAAGATAAATCAATACTCAATTATTAAAATGTCCAACACCGAAAGGACAGCAGAAGTGAATAGATAAATAAGTAAATAAATAAACAGAAACGAAGGCGAAAGAAGAAAAATACAAATTCCCAAGGGAGAGAGGACTTGGTTAAACAGCTTTTTCCCAAGAATGAACCATCTAGTTTCCCCTAGAAATAGAAGAATTTTAGAAATATGACATATAAGTCTTAACTTTTCCTTTTTATGACCAAAGGAAAGGATTTCAGTGCATGAGACCCACAATTATACAAACTCTAGTGTTGTACAAATGATCTTGCGGATCTTTTATGATACTCTGGAGATTTACATGTCCAATTGACTTGAGACATCTTTAAGAGTGATCTCACAGCCAGGATTTTCAAATCTCAAAAAAAAAAAACACAATCACATGTTTGGGCTACTTACACATAAAATGTTGCAATTTACATTCCAACTATCTATAAGACCATGATATAAAAATGCCACTTTACATTAGCAATCTAATTTTGGCCACCTTTTCCAGAATACAAATACCTTGATTAGGTAAAGTAGAATATACTAGTATTTTCCAGGAAGTAAAATAGGCAACGATTGTTATCTTGAATGTGAAGAGAGTGTCAACTTGAATTCTAAGGCAGGCAAATATATAATTATTATGTACTCAGGTTTTCAGATTTCCTGAAAATATTATGCACAAAAATATCTCCAACATTTATATATATTATTTTGTTTGTTCCTCTCAACACAGAAGCGTTCTGAACCAGACACATCGTCACAAAGATATCACTACTATTATCATCCACATTCAGGTTTCCATTATTTAGGATAACAATAGGACAGATAATCCAAATGGCAGGTAATAAGAAAATCATTTCAGTTTGATTTCAAAACACAATTTGGTTTTCACAGTCAATGCACGCCTCTGATACCATGGGACTCAGCAGTACTGAATGTGAATTGCTAGAACTTACTGAAAGGCCAGACAAAAAGGAGAAGAAAAGTGGTTTATTCTTAAAATACTTATAGGATACAATCACTCATTTCTGGAACGATTTTTCTTTTACTAACAGATTTCATACCTCTTATTTCACTTATCTTTTCAAGAATACCAAATATACTGGTACAGGTATAGTGATCCTAATACCAACAGGGCTGGCTGCACATTTGAGTCCTAAGAAGGCTTCCCAAACACGAGTTCTCTTTACACTGGAATGCTCCCCTTCTGTGTAACACTCCTTATTTCTCATTTCAGTCAAGAAAACAGAGCATCCTTCACCCCAGATGCACAGCATAGTTAATTCCATCACTCTCAGCTCAATTCAGCAGAGCTCAGGAGTGAAGGGTCTTCCTAGGTGCATGGGTGGAGAGGTCCTGGCCAGAGCCTTCACAAGTGAGGAATGCAGAAGACACAGCCCTCCTGCAAGGATTTCACAGTCTTGTGGATTTCAGGTTTCCACCTCCCCTCTCACACACTCTGCTTGGGGCCATGGATTCCAGATCAGTAGTTTCTAAACTGTGCCACTCACCAGAGCCACGAGAAGCTTTAAAATTCCAGATCCCTGCACACATTCGATTTCAGGGAACATGCGGTAGGACCAGACATAAATGTGATGCACACACACCTGTATTTACACATACACACACACACAAACACACACTTTTTGATTAAAAAAAAAAATTCCCAAATGGCTCCGCTCTTTGGCCTGGGTATGTCAGTCACTGCCACCCTGCTCTGGGCTGTGAACTCTCTGTGACTGTGGACAGTCTCTAGCTCCTCTAGCTGGAATCCCTGAAGCATCTGTACAATACAAGTGGAATGTGTCTACAGATTCTCAGACAGGTAACTGACAATGTCCACATATGGGAGAAAACTGTTTCTTGACAATATTAGGACATGTGTATCCTTGATGGATATGCAGATGCGGTCATGGGCACATGTGCTCACGTGGAAAGTTAAAAGCACCCCAGTACAACCATGAGGATGGACCACAGGGATGGACCATGGACTCCCTGAAAACTCAGTGGGGGCTGACTCCCTCTGGCTTCCACTGTCAGAGTTCAGGTGACCCAGGGTCCCAGCCAAGATCCATGGTGTCCTGGAGTGAGGCTCCATCAGGAAGGACATACAAAGAGTTACAATTTTTCGAGGGCAAAAGATGTACACAGGAATGTGTATGCAAGTGTACTTAGTCACTCGGTTGTGTCCAACTCTTTGTGACCCATGGACTGTAGCTGCCAGGCTGCTCTATCCANCTGGAGTGAGGCTCCATCAGGAAGGACATACAAAGAGTTACAATTTTTCGAGGGCAAAAGATGTACACAGGAATGTGTATGCAAGTGTACTTAGTCACTCGGTTGTGTCCAACTCTTTGTGACCCATGGACTGTAGCTGCCAGGCTGCTCTATCCAGGGGATTCTCCAGGCAAGAATCCTGAAGTGGGTTGCCATTCTCTTCACCAGGCAATCTTCCCGACCCAGGGATTGAACCTGGGTCTCCTACATTGCAGGCATATTCCTTCTGTCTGAGCCACCAGGGAAGCCCATCCAGGATAGTACCTAACTGCAAATAATCTGCTCTCCAGAGAAGGAGAGAGGCTTGGAAACTAGAGCTCAGCTGTGGGAAGCACTACACAACGGGGAAAAACCAGCAGGAGATGTTTTCTTTTGCTTCTGTCACTAGGTAAACTTTAATGAGATGGTTGGATGGCATCACCAACTCAACGGACATGAGTGTGGGCAAACTCCAGGAGACAGAGAAGGACAGGGAAGCCTGGTATGCTGCAGTTCATGGGGTCACAGACTCAGACACAACTTAGCGACTGAACAACAAGGCCACAGCTATTTTTAATGACGTCAGTTCCACGACCAAGAGAGGACAAAGGAGGACAGCAGACGGGAGGGGAATGTGTGGCTTGAGGGAAGCACTGAGTTTGTTTAGGATCCAGGAGATAACTATGTGCCTTTCTTCCTGCCTGTATTAATGCGGTGGTTACACCAAATGTAACCAAATTACACCAAACGTAACCCCATGTGCATCTTCCACACACGATGTGACCTTGTCAAAGAGAGGGAAGCATAGCGTTTTGCCTGGAGAAAGACTGAAGGAACATGAACCAAAAACTAGAGAGTTCTTTTCTGTGGATGCCATGGCTGCTGTTACTCTTGGGACACAGCCTTCTGTATTTTCTAGGATGAGCAAGTATTACATTCATTACAGGAAAGAGAATAATAGTGTGAGCTGTTATTTCATGGAAATTTCATTTGATACAACAATCTACCATTCAGCACCTTTAATTCCTTAGTTTCTGTTGACTTCTGCTCTTCCAGGAGGCCCCTGAGCCCAGAAACAAATGGGAGAAAACCATTTAGCTCTGTCCAGCTCAACTTTCTGAAGTCACAGATTTCCCTGGACGACACGCCTGGCAAGTAAGCCACTCCTCAGTGTGATCAGAAATTGCTTGGGTGGCGCTGCTAGTTGGACATCCGCCTAAATACACTGGGTTGTATTTACAGGAAGTCCTAGAAAGACACATTACCAGGGGACAGGACCACTAGAATGACTTAGTATTTCGCTAAAGCAGCTTCCATTGTGCCTGAAACATAAATCCCACACATGGAGATGAGGACACGCTCAGACACATGTGTTTTTTGACAAAGCCAAGGGTTTGGTTTGCTGTGAGATAACAGAGAGCAGGCTCACACAACGGGATCAGAGCATCACAGTGGTCCATGTAAACGGATTAATGGGACCATGTTTTGCTCTAAACACTGCTGTCTTGCCTGACTGCTGCCAGGTCACTGAGGACACTCTCCAATGAGCAGGAGGATTAAGGTGGTCTAAGAATCGCCATCACATCAGATGCATGTAAACAGCAATACTACTTATACGTATGGAGCTAGTTTTGTCAGGATTAAATGAGCTAATATATGCAAAGCTTTTAGAACAATGTCTGGCTCATGGTAAGCACCAATAATATCCTATTCGATATTATTCCAGAAAAATGTATGCTTCAAGACATTGGGGATTTATTTCTGTCTGTTCTGCTTGCTGCTGTCCCCCCATGTAGGTAGGTGCAGCCGAGAAACCTTTAGTGGATGAACAGATACNTCATGGTAAGCACCAATAATATCCTATTCGATATTATTCCAGAAAAATGTATGCTTCAAAACATTGGGGATTTATTTCTGTCTGTTCTGCTTGCTGCTGTCCCCCCATGTAGGTAGGTGCAGCCGAGAAACCTTTAGTGGATGAACAGATACTGGGAAAAGAAGGAAGATGCAAAATGTTTGGTTTGAAGGTTGCGGGGCCCTGGTGACCGGCAGGGGTGGGTATGTCAGGCTCTCAAGTCGGAAAAATGAAGAAATCTCTAGTCCAGAGCCCCATGGAGATCAGTGGCCACCAGCCACCCTGGATGCTTGTTAGGTTGGTCATTCTGACCCAATTTTCCACCTTCCAAACCTCCACTTTCTTCTCTGGCCCTGTCCATGTCGCTCCTACATCCCACCCACACCCAGTATTAAAGGGCCTTCGTTGCTCAGTTAGAGCAGAAGTTCCTGGATTTTCTCTGTTCTGTGCTGTAAGAGTTTCAGCCATAATTTTCAAGGAGCCCCTAGGGCAAAGGAAATAGCTAAAAGATCTGTTTATTAATATCTAAATAATGTAATAGCAGTCATTTGCATGATGTCCAGCCCATGTCACTGTGTTTCCCTTGAAAATGCAAATATTTGGCAATACCCCAGGGGGGAGAGATAAACTGGGAGACTGGGATTGACATAGACACTATTCTATATAAAGGGCTTCCCCAGCAGTAAAGAATCTGACTGCAGTGCATAGCCACAGGAGGTGTGGGGAAGAACCCACTCCAGTATTCTTGCCTAGGGAATCCCATGGACAGAGGAACCTGGCGGGCTACACAGTCCATGGGGTCACAAAGAGTCGGACACGACTGATAGGACTTAGCATGCACATTCTATATAAAACAGAAAACTAATAAGAATTTGTTGTATAGCACAGGGAACTCAACTCAATACTCTGCAAAGACCTATATGGGAAAATAACCTTAAAAAACCCGAATATACATATACATCTATTTACACAATATTGTAAATTAACTATACCCCAATAAAAATTAAAAAAAAAAAAGAAAGAAATTTGCTACCATGCTCCAGGGTGCTCTGGCACACAGATTGGGAACCAGGGCCTTAGCAATTAACTGCTCTTCTCTTGAGCATAAACTGCACATAAAGCAGGAATACCACATGGTGCCAAACATCCCGGCTCTCTGCCACTTCCTCCTTTAATAGCCAGAGAAACACCTTGGCAGTGCAGCACTGACGACCACCACAGGTGAGACGACAGGGAGCCAGCCTTAGAGCCACCTGAGCGGGAGGAGACCTGTATCTCTGTGTCTTGAAAACAGACAGACACATGTTTGAGCGAGCAGCACAGACCCATGAAGAAAGGCTGAAGCCTGGAACTCACAGTGATGGTCCGTTCACCCAGGGGCGCCAGTAGGCAGCTGCACCACGTAACACAGCAGGGCCCCCCAGCCTGCAGCAAGGAGTTGCTCCTGACAGCAGGTGTCTGCCCGGCGCCCAGTCGGCCTGGACGAGGCACCCAGGGCCACGAGGGCTTCCCCTTTTCACCACAGCCCCAGAGAGAGCCGTATCTGAGGTGGCCTCTTGTTTTACTATAAATGGCAAGGCAAAGTTTTTAACCTTAGTAATTGGACCGGGAAGTACAGAGTACAACTGGATTTTATTTTATTTTTTAATTGAAGTACAGTTAATTTACAATTTGTGTTAGTTTTGAATGTACCACAGTGATTCAGTTATACATACACGTGTGTGTGTGTTCAGTGGTGTCCAGTTATTTTGCAACACATGGATTATAGCCCATCAGGCTTCTTTGTTCATGGGATATTCCAGGTAAGAACACTGGATTGGGTTGACATTTTCTTCTCCAGCAGATCTTCCCAACCCAGTGATCAAACCCACATCTCATGAATTGGCAGGCAGATTCTTCACCACTGTGCTACCTGGGTTTGTGTGTGTGTGTGTGTGTGTGTGTGTGTATTTTTTTCATATTCTTGGCAACCACACACGTGCACTCTTGCATGCACTCTGTCCATAACAATAAGATTGACATATTACCATTGAAAAAGGTCGTGGATTAAGCATTCACTCACAACATTTGATTTGGACCATAACCCTGTGAGTAGTGCTTATTATTTCCATTGAGGAGTGTAGAACCCTGGGCTAGAGAGGTAGAGAACTGCCCGCCAGGACAGCATCACTACTAAAAACAAACCAGGATTCAGATGTGCTTAAGACAATTCTTATTTATCCCTTCCTAGAATCTGCTATGTGCCAGGGTCTATGGTAGATACAAGGATGAATAAAACCTGAGTCCAAAGAGTGAAGAGAGGATATCTAAGGATGCAATTAACTGTCACAGGGGTCAGGATGTCACGTGGGAGGATGAGCCACGAAGAAGTGGGGATGCATTTTGCCTTAGGATGGAGTCACGGCTGTTCTCAAAAGACTGAATGAATGTGCTTATGTACATTTCAAAGTTCTCATGGAGAAGCATAATATCCAGATCTAGCCAGCAAAATTAATAATGCCTTCCTTACTCTCTGAGCCACTTTTCACCCAAGTCTCTTAAAGAACAAGCTCAGCTAATTTAGAAGAAGCAGTGTGACTGTCTAGAATCGAATTCCCTAGAAATTAAGTTACATCCTTCTCTGACAATTTTCCTTAAAAGCTCCCTCTGAAGACGGTGCTGGCAGAGACAAAAGCAAACTAAATTCACCCTGGGGGAAGGAGCAAATAATCTGTAAAATCCCTATGCCAATCTGAGCCATGAGTGTGAAGTTAAGGACAGACACCATTTTCCCCGTGGACCATCTGCGTGGCAGAGCATCCGTTTCTGACAGAAATCCGTGTTCATCCTTGTGTGTTGTGTCTTCAGTCACTTAGTCATGTCTGACCCTGTGCAACTTCATGGACTGTAGCCCGCCAGGCTCCTCTGTCCATGGGATTTCCCAGGCAAGGATACTGGAGTGGATTGTCACTTCCTACTCCAGGGGATCTTCCTGACCCAGGGATCGAACCCCAGTCTCTTGAGGCTCCTGCACTGACAGGAGGATTCTTTACCACAAGCACCACCTGGGAAACCCTTATCATCCTTAGGTGCTTAGACAGGGAGGGTGGTGGCCTTGGTCCCTACTGGGGACCAAGAGAAGAACACTGGTGAGATTAACGCTGCCCGGAGTTGCATGCGCGTGATGGCTTCCCTGAGCCCAAACTGCACAACTTCTGAGAAACACACAGTGCAAAGGCAAGTCCAGTCTTACAATGTGACCTCAATTATACACTGGAGATGGTTCTATCCATCATACTGACCACAATGCTACCCCAGACAGGCACGCATCACGTCACGGAGTAGATTTGACCAACAGAAGAGACATCATTTGTAAATGGAATCTTTTAAAATTCTTCACAAACCCAGGGATTCTTTCGTTATAATAACAGGCATCTGTTATATTTTATCCATTGTGCAAGTTTAGGCCTATGTAGTCGTCAACTGTCAATTACCAGAGGAGAGCAGGGAAAAATGTGCTTGGCCGCTAGTCGTGTCTGACTTGAACAAAATCTCTACATGTTAAAGAATCTTTTCATGATTTAAAATGAAAAAAATGGTTCTCACATGATGATGGTATTCGGATTTCAGATGACACATTTATCATACTTATATTAATATTGATATATTATCATGTGTAGAATAATTATTCATTTTATATCAAAATGTCAATATTTATAATTTATTGGAATTCTATCCTTTATACATACTTCAATTTATGATGAAAAACTTTGTATTCAATTTATAAGTGCCTAAGGGGAGTACATTATTGCTTAAAAAATTTTGAGTTTGAAGACAACCAGACTGAAGGCTCACAGTGTCAACTCTCTAAGCCATGTCAACTCTGAGACTCTGGTTTCTAAGCACTAGAGCATCAGATAAATATCCCTTAACCAACAGAACACCACTTCCTCTCCTGTTAACAGAAGCATTTTCCAAAGGCAATACTAGTCCAGTTACAGGCTCTTTGGAAAAAGGGATCCATTCCTCCAAATTGGAACAATACTGAGACTTCCCTGGCAGTCCAGTGGTTAGAACTCTGCACTTCCACCACAGAAGGAACTAAGGTAAGATCCTGAAAGCCTTACACACACACACACACACACAAAATCTGAAAAACACCACAAAGGGATTTCTGCTTTACACAAAGATGGAATAACACAGGCCAGATTTATCCCACAAGGAACAAATAAATTACAGACAAAACACAAGAAACAACAGCCTACAAGATGCTGGATTCCTGGGAATGAAGGACACTGGTCCTTGAAAGATGGGTAAGAAAGGAAGTGAACGCTACAATCACCCGTTACTCCCTTGGGAGGGTCTCCAGGCTGCACGCAGGCAGGGGCATTCTGGAGTCCAAAACATGCCCTGGGTTGAAGGGACAGACAGAAAGAGTCTGGAAAGGCCAAGGTGGTTAGGGTTTGCAGGACAGGGCACTGGAGAAAATGGAGCTTCCCAGACAGCGAGCTCTGGAGAATCACAGTGCATCCCCCTCAAGGGCCCACCTGAGTATTCACTAGCATATGAGAAAATCACCCACGGCTGGAGCAATAAAAGGTAAGTAAAAATTTTTAACATCTATCTAATGAGTGTTTGTGTGTGCTTAGTTGCTCAGTCGTATCTGACTCTGTGACCCCATGGACTGTATGTAGCCCACCAGGCTCCTCTGTCCTTGGAGATTCTCCAGGCAAGAATACTGGAGTGAGTTGCCATGCCCTCCTCCAGGGGATCTTCCCAACCCAGGGGTTGAACCCAGGTCACCCACACTGGAGGCAGATTATTTACCAATTAAGCTACCTATGTAATATGAATTATGAAAAACTGAGAAAGTAACAGAAGAGACCAAAGAAATAATAGAAGAAAACCATCCAGAGTTGAAGGCACCTGTTCTCAGTGAAGACAAGCCAGGAAGGGCCAAGCAGGAGGAAGCTATCAAGGGTCTCCATCTGGACAAGAAGCTCCTGGGAGCCGGGTCCTCTGTCTTCAACACTAGAAGCATTTCTTTGCGGATACCAGAAATGTTGCATTTAAAGGATACTCCTACTTAAACCAGAGTATGGAAGGAAAGCAAGACATGACTCTGTCTTTGAAAAACAGCCTTACTGGCTACTGAATCCAAGCTTGTATTCTGTCAATTTTATGAAGTTTCCACTGCAGATGTGCTCTTGAGATAACATTTCACAAATGAGGACCTCCTTAATATCTTTAGAGTTACACCCACGTTCATTCTCTTTACTCGCGTTTCTCTCTGCTCCTTCCACCCCAACTCCTTGACCCCTCCTACTTTCATTTCCATGCAAAACCTTGGGGATTGGCCTTGGCCCCTGTTTATCTTATGGGGAAATTGTATAAGAGATCCTCCAGAAGGGAAACCTTACCAAAGAGGGCATGATCTGCCATCGTTTGCAAGTCACAGGGGTTCATGCATCAAATGATGTCTCATAAAAGGTGTGGCTCTAACACTGTCAGCTCCATTCTATGTGAACAGCACAAATGAGCTGGCTCAGGTGTGAGCACACCCTTCTCTCTGGTCCAGTACAACCTCAGACTGACAGGTTCCACGTGTGCTCTACATGCCTGCTGTTCACTGCCATTTTGCACCCCTCCACGCACTGTGTAGTGGTACCCAGCGCTCACTCTTCAAAGAGCTAGACCCAGTTTCTCTTTCACAAGTAAGTGCACTTTGAACAAGTATCACTACAAAAGAAGAAAAAATCTTTCAAAATCTCAGTATTCAGCAGTAAAGTTGGCAACTAGATATTTTAAATTCTGGACTGATTACCCAGCTCTCCCATTCTGCTTTGTAGGGTTTTATTTTCATTCTTCCCATGAAAATCCCTCACATTCTGTCCCCTAAGGGAAGAGAAAGAACCCACGTTTTGATAAACAGCTGCAGGAGATTCCAGGGGCAGATCAAGCCCCTTCTGCCCTAAACCCAGGGACCTTACGATCTAAGAAGAGACTCACTTCCCACTGTGAAGATCATTCTTCACCCACATCCAACAAAGCTTAATGGGGCTACTGCTAGGAACCTTGACTGGAAAGAGAAAAGCAGCTTATAAGAAAGGCTTCTGCTTATGGAAAGAGAAAGATAAAAGGAAAAGCAAGAACAGCACACAATGGACTTAACAGAACCAACAGCCTCATTAAAATAATAAAAATGAACTTGAAAAGTCACTTGCAAAGTGACTAATTTCAAAGTCACTTGAAATTAGGGGAAACACAAACCTTAACGAAAGTAAAGGATGTCCGCAGAAGAGCTGGGATTCCAGGACTGCTGCTGCTGCTGCTGAGTCACTTCAGTCGTATCTGACTCTGTGCAACCCCATAGGCAGCAGCCCACCAGGCTCCCCCATCCCTGGGATTCTCTAGGCAAGAACACTGGAGTGGGTTGCCATTTCCTTCTCCAATGCATGCAAGTGAAAAGTGAAAGTGAAGTCGCTCAGTCGTGTCCGACTCCTAGCGACCCCATGGACTGCAGCCTACCAGGCTCCTCCATCCATGGGATTTTCCAGGCAAGAGTACTGGAGTGGGGTGCCATTGCCTTCTCCGATTCCAGGACTAAGTGTCCACAACTAGACAGCATCTCGTTTACCTAACAATGCTATCATGGAGATGGGGGTGCTAATGAAAGCCCATTAACCTGAAACAATTTAATTCATTTTGTCTTGATTAGCAATCAGTCGACAAGGGCCTTGATGGACAGGAACTATCAAAGAAAGGTTTCAGAGTCAGAGTTCATGGTCACCCCAAGGTCATATGCTAGAATTTCATTTTATAAAAAGTAACCCCAGGTGTTAATTCATCTCGGGTCTCTCATCTAGAGGCCACCATGTAAGCAGATGGGCTAGGGCGTCCCTGGAGAAAGAGAACCAGGCATGGCTTTCATGAAACAAGAGAAGCCAGTTTGGGATCTAAGCCAGTTTGGGATCCAAGCCAGTTTGGGATCCAAGCCAGTTTGGGATCCAAGCCAGTTTGGGATCTAAGCCTGGCCACAGTGCTTGCCCTTGAACAGGTCTCAGTACCTAATGATCTTAAGGGTCAATTCAGTCAGTTCAGTAGTTCAGTCATGTCCATTCTTCGAGACACATATTAAGGGTGGGGAAGGAGAGGGAGCAGCGGTCAAGAAACAGCGGTGCAGCCTTGGGGCAGGGCCCTGGTTCCTCAAGGGATACCTTTGAGTTCTGCAGGAACTAAGGTCCCTACCCGGGTGGAGGCTGGAAGGATGATGTTGATCCTCCTGACTTCAATCAACTAAAGCCCTGACTCTGTCAACCACTGCCTCAATTTTATGCCAAATTCTCTGCCCAAGCCCCCTCATGAATATGCGTGTTCCCTTAGTTTAAAACGTCCCCTATTTCGCCATTCGGGGAGACACCGCTTTGAGACAGATCTCAAAGTGTTCTCCTTACTTGCTGCAAATAATTCCTTCCTTCTTCTGATTTGGCTTGGTTATGTCTACTGGCTCAACACCTGCAACAAAGGGAACTCAGTTTGGGGGTAACAGCCAAACATGTGCAGCTCCCCAAATCCTGGCTATATAAATTCTTTCAAGTGCTATAACTGGAGGATAGTACTCCCTGTGAAAAAAATCACTGCTGGTGTCACAGTGCCACAGGGAAGACAGGCCCTGGGCCCTCAACCTTAGCTCTTAGCCCACACTTGGCAGCCTGGGCCTGGCTACAGCCATGCTGCAGACATCTTGGCTTTTCAAATGGTACTGCATGCCACTCATAACTGGGCTTCCCAAGCAGCACTGGTGGTAAAGAACCTGCCTGCCAATGCAGGAGGCATAAGAGACATACGTTCAATCCCTGGGTCGGGAAGATCCCTTGGAGAAGGAAATGGCAAGGCACTCCAGTATCCTTGCCTGGGAAATCCTGTGGACAGAGGAGTCTGGTAGATTACAGTCCATGGAGTTGCAAAGAGGCCCCTCTTGCCTCTCGCCTGCTCCCTGCAGAATGGTGCATGCAACCTGATGGATGCTTGCACATTTTATTTCTATAGAACCGTTTCCAGAAGCTGCAACCTGATTTGTGGCAATTCTGGCCCAATACTGATCGAAAAAAACCTGCTGAGCAAAGGCAGACTTGAACGAAGTATTCAGTTGTTCAGGAAAAAAAAAAATGTGAACTGTGGATAAGTATTGATTTTTATTCATTGAAAATAAAGTTAAATTTCTCTCTCCATTGAAAAATAGCATAAAGTATTAAAAAAAAGTATTGAAAAACAGAGTGGACTTTGATAAAAAATCTAAACTTTTCATAGGAAAAAAAAGTTGCTTAGGAAAATATATCCTCTGGTTGAAGCCTATTTCAAACAAGATGGGCTTGACAAGAACAATGCATTCTATTGAGTCACGTAGTTTAGAAAATTTGCTAAAATCATTCCACAGTTTTAATGCCCCCCACCAAACTCCAGAGACAGCATCTCCCAAAGTCTGTTCAATTTGCAGACTCTTCCTCTCTGTTTCTCTCTTGCACACTCACAGACAGACACACACACACACAAACTCATACATTACTAAGTAGGTGTCTTTCTCAGGAACTCAGTTCACACTATTGCTGGCACGTCTGAAGCTTTATGAGTCAAGTGCAAAAGTACACAGCCAACTGCTTACAAACAGGCTTTGCCCAAGAAGATTCATTTGCAAGCAGGTACCTAGAGATCATAACAAACGTTCTTAGGGAAATTGGGTATTTCAGGGAATTTGCATTCCCAGGCAATCCACCATGACTCACACGACCCACTGTGTGCCCCAGGGTTAGCGTTGTCACACACTCAACACTAAACCTGATCACCAAGTGACGAAGCCAACCGGGCAAGTGCCCTTGCATTCGGGTGACCTGGCTCCACCCACACCTCAACGCTTGCTTGCACAGGGCAGTCCCCGAGGCCAGAGAGGCAGGGACCAGAGCTGAGGGAGGGGATACAAAAAGAGTTGCGGTGGGGCGGGGGGGTGTCTTTGCTCTTGTGGGTCTCTAAAAGTAGGCATTTCTGATTCCAGCTGCTTCTCCAGCTGCCATTTTTATTCCCCACTCTCAGACTCCACCTCTGTGCGCCCTGCCCAGACCCGGGAGAGCAACACTGGGCCCAAGAGCAGCTGTCTAGAGGAGAGAGTGCTTCATAGGAGCTGTCCACTCTTCCAAGCTCTCTTTGTATATTAGCCCCCTGGACCCCAGTGAAGAGACAGGGCTATAACTCACAGATGAGAAATGGGGCCCAGAGATGCCAAGGAGCCTGCCGGAGCCATGGAGCAGGAACTTGAACCCAGACCCACTTCAGAGCAGGCTGTCTCTCCCACATTGCCCTGGAGACATCCAGAGAAGACTGGGTGATTCCTGGAGGACGAAGTCAGGGAAAACAGGCTCTAGGGACTGAGACTGTTCCTCCACCTCTTAAGCCCTGGCGCCCTTACACTGCTCAATGTAGGTAATGATTACAGAGAATTAAATGTGCAGGAAAACAACAGCACATCAGACTCAGAGCAGGCACTCTAATATAATTGGCTACTATTATTATTATTATTTAAATATGAGCATCTAAGAACACCTTCCATTTCTTCCAATGAAGAAAATACTATAAATTAGACATGAATATCCTTCTACATAGTTCATATTGACTTTTAATATCATAGAATAATTATTAGAGACATAATAGTAATAAAGCTAAGAAAATATTCTTTATTCAAAGAAACTTCTCACTTCTCATGTTTAGAATTGAACTGCATGCCCAACCGATGGAACACCTGAGATGACCTGAGATCTGCAGATCACCTGAGATCTTCTGCTGCTGCAAAATATAATTTCAGGCTTCTCCGGTGGCTCAGCAGTAAAGAACCCACCTGCCAATGCAAGGGACGTGGCTTTGGGAAGATTCTCTGAAGAAGGGCATGGCAACCCAGACCAGTATTCTTGTGTGGGGAATTCCATGGACAGAGGAGCCTGGTGGGCTACAGTCCATGGGGTTACAAAAGAGTCGAACATGACTCAAGAGACTAAACAACAGATGTATTTTCAACCATTCAACTTCTGTCCTTTGTCAAACAGGAAGATTAAGCAGAGCAGGAACAGAATCGCAAGTCTTTTCACCAAATTCAGGCCCATTTTCTACCTGAGTCCAAGAAGACTCAATGAAGAATTAAAAATTACACAACTTCTTGCTTTAAACCTCACAGAATTCTCTTGAGAGGCACAGGCAGCATTTTCTCGACATTTTCCACATTCACCCGATTACCTGGAAACACAGATTTTCCTGGAATCGCTCCCCAGAATCTCCCGATGAAGAAGAGCTGCTTCCCCACAGGTACCACATTGCCTCTCTGCTACCAGGGATGATGGCTTCCTGGTCTGTCCGCCCACCTCCCTTCTCCTCTCGGCTTTGGAAACACTTCCTGATACATTTCTCATTCTTCAAGCGAGTGTAAGAAAACATTAAAAGGGAACATGAAGTTCCACTCTGTCAAGTTTATTTTTACGGCACAGATTTGATGAAATAGATAAGAAGGAAAAAATGCTGACAATTAGGAGGTTTAGGGGAAATGCCTTTAGTAAAACCATCCACGCTCCTCCCAACACCCTTGACAGACCAACTCCCAGCATGTTATGAATGTGCATGGGGCCTTGGAACACAGGAAAACACATCTTTTCCTGGGAGAGCCACAAAAATTTACTAGTCAATCATTAAACTTAGAAAAGAATGTTAAGAATCTGAACCAGAAAAATAAAAGGCAATGTCTGCACTTCTAGAGTACTTAATTATGTGAGGCAAGACTGACACCCATGTGACAGACAGTAAACTTGTGCAGACTTCACCCGCACGGAGTCAAATGTAAAAATAAAGTCAAAAATTACACACAGTCAAATATTTATATCTATTTCCTCAAACACATAAACCCACCCAAACTCAACAATCAAAGTCTCAGTAGCTTAGGCTGCACTAATTTTTCACTTCTCAACAGAGTGGTGCCATTTTTGGCCATTTGGGGGGCTTTCTGGGTAGTAAAAAAAAAATCTCAAAAATAACTAAGACTACAACAAAAAAGAAAAAAATCAGGCAACCACTTTTTAGGAAAGGATAAATTTTTTCTCATATGCCTTTTCAATACATAAGTGTGTGCTAAGCTGCTGCAGTCGTGTCTGACTCCTTCCAACGCTATGGACTGTAGCCAGGCAGGCTTGGCCATCCATGGGATTCTCAAGGCAAGAATACTGGAGTGCGTTGCCATTTCCTCCTCCAGGGGGTCTTCTCAACCCAGGGATCAAACCTAGATCTCTTATGTCTCCTGCATTGGCAGGTGGGTTCTTTGCCACTATGGCCACCTTTTAATTAAGCATTCTTGATAGAGGAATACATAAGATAGGAGAATAGAACAGAGCATGTGGATCAGTAGCAAACAAGCTTTTTAAAAGCCTACAGGTATCATATGTGCGGGTATAACTGAATCACTTTGCTGTACACCTGAAACACAGTATTGCAGATAAATAAAATAAAAATAAAAGACATGGAACAAATAAGTGTCATCAAATAACACACAAGGGCTAAGAAGTTCAGAAAAACTGTGTTTAAACTTGTCACCAAAAGGAAGAGTGGGCTACAAGCTCAATTCTCAAAACTATTTGGACTTTAATGTTTCAGAAAAGTTTTTTTCTCAGTTGTAGTGAGATTGATGTGAAAGAGATTTAGACAAAAGCACAGCAGGTTATTGAAGAGGTTCAGAAAATCTAAAAAGTCAAACAGGTTGGTAGCAATCATTCTGGAAAGAAATGGGCAGAAACTATGCGGGAAGAAATGAGGAGCCCTGGTGACGTCAGACCGGGGGACAGCGCAGCGGAGAAGCTAAGATGATGAGGTCAGTTTCAGAGAGGCTACGTTTACAGAAGACTCATCAGTCACAGTTAAACATTAAAACACAAGGCTGTGGGGACTTCCCTGGTGGTCCAGCGGCTAAGACTTTGGGCTCCCAACGCAGGGGGCCCAGGTTCCATCCCCGGTTGGGGAGCTAAGTTCCTACATGCCGCAACTAAAGATCTCATACCACAACTAAAACCCAGCCCAGCCAAATAAATAAATACATACCACACACACACACACACACACACACACACACACACACAAAGCTGGGAACGTGGAAGGAGAGAAAGGTGTCAGATTCCTGTTTTTCTAAGAGTCATTTTCAGAGAAACGTGGATGAATGCTGAGTCGGAAAAGCAGAGCTTCCCAATAGAAGATGGTAAAGACGGCAGTGAGTTCAAGTATTTCTGTCACTTTCACATAAATAAAACCAATCAGAGAAATAACCACAGCCTAGTCTATTTTCCATTTGCTCAGTAGGAAATTGTGCCCTTAAAAGAGTCGAGATGGCCCATTTACAAACGTGAAAGCACAAACGGCAGAAACGCTGGGAGCAGGATGTCATTACGTACTCAGTGTATGAAGAACATGGAATTATCCTAAAGCACATCTGTATTTAAATGAAGATAATATGACTGAGAAGGATTTACTCGAAGTGAGATTAAATCTGCTGACAGAGACTGAAAGAGACAGTCAGTTGCTTAAGGGAAGAAAGCGATCTCAAATAAAACCATGATTTTATTTCACTTTTATAGGAACTTTAATTAAATATTTCCCTTTTCAATGTCAGGCAAATGATATCCATTACCAAAAGCTTTGGTGCTGATTTTAAAGGATAAGTTTGCAGAACACAAGCGTGGACATGTTAAGATTTCAAATCCAGGTCCATTTGTAGAAAGCAATCTGGGGGAAAGAACCCGCCTGCCAATGCAGGAGACACAAGAGATGAGGGTTTGATCCCTGCGTCAGGAGCATCCCCTTGAGAAGGGCATGGTAACCCACTCCAGTATTTTTGCCTGGAGAATCTCATGGACAGAGGAGCCTGGCGGGCTACAGTTCTGAAGGTTATAAAGAGTCAGAAGGCAATCAGAGACTAGCAATAAATATGAGAGTTCAGATTCACACTGATGATAACACAGGATAAAGAAATTCAGACAACGCACCCATCTGAGCTGGTTTAACAGAAATATGGTGACAAAGCTCCTCACAACTCTCAAAACACACTTTTACTATCAGAAGCAAACTTTCAAAATATCATTGTCTAAAAGTCAAGAGTAGACAGCTATGACTCTGGCCTGTGTGAGTATCACATATGGTCCCTGGCCACAGAGCTAGGCTCAGGAAAGAGCACAGGACTCAATACTAGGACTTCTCCTTGAACTTTTGGTCCCCTGCTTGGTGCTGGTTGGCTTAGAAAATGATGGTCAGTGCTGATAGAAGGCAGAAGTCACACATTCTTGCACTCTGTCTTTGTGCAATTATGCCCATTAGGGTAGAACACAAGGGTATTTGTAGCAGCATCATTCCATGACAGCTTAAAAGTAGAAATAACCCAAACATCTAGCAAGAGTAAGATGGATAAACAAAATGAGGTATTTCATACAGGAGGATCTTCAAGCCATGCAGATGAACTAACTACAGTTACATAACTATCTTGAATCTTAATGTTGAGGGAAAAAATCTAGTATATAAGCCAGCAGAGAGTGGAAGATTCCATTTAGACAAAGCTCAAAAGCAGACAAAATTGAAATGGACTGAGGTGTATGTGTGTTAAAATTATCCTAATAAAAGCAATAAAGTTAAGAAGCTAAACTCAAGACACTTGTTACGTCCAGGGACAGGGAAGGCAGCTGTGAATGGAAAGGATAAATGCTCTGGCATGAGATTTCTTTGATTTGGACAATGTTCTGTTTCTGAGTTATGGCTAAGTACCATAGCTGTTAAATGGTACTTGCATGCTGCACGGTAAGTCACTTCAGTTGTGTCCGACTCTGCAACCCCATGGGTTATAGCCAGTCAGGCTCCTCTGTCCATGGGAGTCTCTAGGCAAGAATACTGGAGTGGATTGCCACGCCCGCTTCCAGGGGATCTTCCAGATCTAGGGATGGAACTCACGTCTCATGTCTCCTGCATTGGCAGGTGGGTCTTTTATCACTAACACCACCTGGGAAGCTGTATTTAATGATACATTCATATTTTAATCATTTTATTATAAGTATATTTCACAATAAAAATGTCTTAGAGACACCAAAACTTCAATAAGTCACATAAATAAATACATAGGATACCTCAATGAGACCCTACACTGAGGCACCTTGAATACTGGATATTGTTTCCTCAAATTTCCACATTAAAAGTTATGACAAATAAACAAAAATGAGTGACCGTCATCTATGATCATTGGTAGAACATAATGAAGAAGTGGCTGAAATGTGGGTCTTAGGAAGGCAAAGCAGAGGTAGTGAGTGCACAGCCATGGAAATCATGAAATATGTCAGTCTTATGATCATTATTGTCAAATAGTATGTGGTGAAAAGAATCCACACTGGAACATGGCACATGACTGATTTAAATTAGCTGAAGACAGGCATGGTTAGTGTTTGTTCAATACTAAGATGAGTGAAGAATCTGAGAACACTTACAATAATCTTAAAGACAAACAACGGATAGAAGAATTTAGACAAGAATAGATTTTTCATCTCAAATTTATGAAAAGATGCTGCATTTTCCATCAAGATAACACAAAAGGATCATTTAATATGTTTCTCAACTAGCTTGTCTTTGATTCAATCATTTTCCAGTTTTATGACTATGGTATAAGGCACCTATTTAAAAGATTATTTTTTTATAGTCACAAAAGCAGATAACATGAGTATTAACATCACTATGCCAAATAGTTGGAGAATTAAAGAGCTTTAACATATCTGGTCCAACTTATTTATTTTACTGCTTGGTTGAGTTGTCTGCCCTTTTCTGGAAATTGCATTAGTCAAGCTAGTCTATACATCTATTTCTAAAACACTTTAAAATATTCAAACACTGATTTTTTTTGCTACAACTGCATTCGTGAAGACAGACTGATATGGTTCAATACTAATTCGCTTGCAGTATTTTCATTTTCAAGATTGTACGAGCAATAAATTTCTCTCTAAGATATTAATTAAATGAACAGTAATATACTGTAAATAGATTTTTAAAATACCAAAAGTCTTACACTAACCATTTTAGTGCTGGTTAAGGCAACAGATAAGTCTTTATTTCTCATTTAAGCACACAAAGGAGGAATTAAGGACCTAAAGAAAGGTCGTTAAAAAAAAAATAGCAAGCTATCTACCTTAAATTGTCATCATCAAGACCTTGGTTATCTCTTTCTGGATACTATCTGCGTGTCTGCACTTTTGCAGAATGCAATCACACCGTATCATTTTGTAATCTAACTTTTACCTTGGTTAATAATATAAATCGTTTTAAATGTCAACAAATGTGTGCCCACAGCCCACTTTAATGGCTGGGCTATGCGAAGTCACTTCAGTAGTGTCCAAGTCTTACGACCCTATGGACTGTAGCCTGCCAGGATCCTCTCTCCATTGGATTCTCCAAGTAGGAATATAGAAGTGGGTTGCCATGCCCTCCTCCGGGGGATCTTCCCGACTCAGGGATCAAACCCATGTACATCTCTTATGAGTCCCACGTTGGCAGGTGGGTTCTTAGCACTGTTGCCACCTGGGAAGCCCTCTAATGGCTTTAGCACCTTCTAATACAGGGAAACCCCAAGTTTAATCAACCCCAGATAGCTGGACATTGAGATGTCTTTAAACATCAAACCACAAGCTGATTGAGAACAGGTTTAACTACCTGAAGGCTGATTTCAACTTTGTTTCAAAATTAATACTATGCATTTATAGGCAATGTTCAGAATAGGGAAATCTACAGAAACAGAAAAACTAGTGGTTTCCAGGGGCAGACCGTGTGGGGGTGGGGATGGGAAGTGACTATTGATGGGCACAGAATTTCCTTTAGGGTAAAAAGAAAGTTATGGAACTAGCCAGCAGTGATGGATGGACAGACTGTGAATGCATTTTACCACAATAAAAACTATGAGTACTAGAGCTTCAACACAAGCAAACAAACAAAAAAAATCTTCCACTAAAAATACTGCCAAGTGCTCTAATTTTCCTCTAATTTTATAAATCAAAACCAAACCTGGGTACTTCAAATATTCATTTTTAACCACTGTGTCGTCTTGACTACTAGCTGTTTTCAGTGAATATATCAGAGACTGGCAAACATAAGACATGAACACAAGGGCAACACTGAACATCTTGAGTCTGAAGTTATGTGTCTAGCGGGCAACTAAAAATGTTTGATTACAGAGAGAAATACAGCCTAAATATCTATAACCAGACACCAGAAGCCAACCTGTGGTAAAAGAACAATGAATATGTATGAAATGTTACATAAATTCTCACTAATATAAAAACATCAAAATTAATATGAGCAAATGGTAGAAAAATTAACTTTTATAATGCATATTGATTGGGTCTGGAGAAGTCTCGTTTAGCCTACTGAAATGATTAATAAATATGCTTCTAAATCCTCATCCATCACCAACCTTCGGAAACCTGGAAGAGATCTGGAGATGAGTTTTTAAATTAAAAATACTTTTCATATTGTGATAAAATACACATTAACATAAAGTTTACCATCTTGGCCATTTTAAGTGGGTGGTTCAGTAGTATTAAATATAATTCACATTGCTGTTCAACCAATCTCCATGATTTTTTCTTAAACTACCAACCTTGATGGACATTTAATTTCCCCTTTTATGCTAAATGTTGTTGTTGTTTAGTCTCTAAGTTGTCTGACACTTTGTAACCCCATGGACTGTAGCAGGTCATGCTTCCCTGTCCTTCACTATCTTCCATAATTTGCTCAAACACATGTTCATTAGTCAGTGATGCCATCCAACCCTCTCATCCTCTGTTACCCCCCTTCTCTTCCTGGCCTCATTTCCCAGCATCAGGGACTTTTCCAATAAGTCGGCTCTTCACATTAGGTGGCTATAGTACTGGAGCTTCAGGACCCGTCCTTCCAATGAATATTCAGGGTTGATTTCCTTTAGGATTGACTGGGTGGATCTCCTTGCAGTCCAAGGGACTCTCAAAAGTCTTCTCCAGCACCAGGGTTTGAAAGTCATCAATTCTTCAGCATTTGGCCTTCTTTATGGTCCAACCCACATTTGTACATGTAAAACCATAGCTTTGACTATATGGACCTTTGCTGGCAATACGCTGTCAAGAGCACATCACAAACTCATTCATTTCAGTCATTCTGTCTCTTTGTTAAGAAAGACCATTCTAACCAGCAGACAATAGGATGACCTTCTAATGAATCTAATTCACGTCCGTGCTTGAATGGGAGGGTCTTCCCCTGCTTCACAGGAAGCAGCACAGGGGGACAACATCAAAATCAAGCCCAGGGACCCTGCTGGGGTTCCTCAGCGGGAGGGAATTGTTGTCAGTGGCCACCATAGCAGGACCTGTAGACCCTGAAGCTGGGATTAGCTGCTCCCAAGACTTATTTAACTTATATGCAGAGTACATCATGAGAAACGCTTGACTGGAAAAAACACAAGCTGGAATCAAGATTGCCGGGAGAAATATCAATAACCTCAGATATGCAGATGACACCACCCTTATGGCAGAAAGTGAAGAGGAGCTAAAAAGCCTCTTGATGAAAGTGAAAGAGGAGAGTGAAAAAGTTGGCTTAAAGCTCAACATTCAGAAAANATGACCCTGAGGGTCAAAGCCAGGCATTTCCTGGGAGGTGAGGTGTGAGAGTTTGCCGGGATGGGCAATCGCAACTTGAAACGAACTCGGACTGGACTTTTAAATCCGTCAAACGAATGGAAAGTTAGGGAATCTGTTTCACTAAACAAATTAGGCAGCACACTTGAAGGCAGTAAGTGGAGAAAAAAATAACAGTCGCTTGTAGCCTTATAGAACCCAGACTATTCAATAAACCAGTGACATCTGCCTCATAACATATGGATGTTAGGCAGCTCGCAAGAGACAGGTATATAAGAGCTGAAGAGGCTCTTTTCTGCGAGAAGTGTGGGATCCACCACAAGGGCCCACCATTCTTGTTCTGAGATGGAGCAGGAATGAGAGGGAAGTCAGAGTCAAGAGAAATAGACAGTGACGGGATCAGAGGAGAGGGAGAAACTAATGAGATACTAGAGGAGGGACTCTTGGACACCTGAGGCAGAGTGCCTGAATGAAGAGAAAAAGGCACTCTATTTTGCAGCGTTCTCTGGACCTTGCCTGTGTTTCGGTCAGCTGTGAATAGGAATGTTGCCTTCCGGGGCAGGACGTTGGTGGCCTGCCCACAAAGAACTCACAGTGAAGATGAAACAGGTGCAAAGGTTCTGGCTCTGTTTCCACTGGCTTCAGAGGCACATTGCTCACTTAGAGAAGAACACACAGGAGTATTAAAAATGGCATTCACTATGTTGGGGTCGTGACAGATGTTGCTGTTGGTGTGGGTGACTGGAGGAGTGTTTAGTAAAGGGAATATTTTTAAAGGAGTGGGCAGGTGGAGGGACACATCTGGCTGTGGAGATGCAGTCATACAAGGCTAGGAATATGGACCTAGAACCACGCTGAAGGCCTGAGGGACAGGGAAAGGGCAGTTATGGGACCTGGAGGCGGCAGGGGCTGCCTGGCAGGAGCTGTGGCATTTGAGGGATGCTGCCCACCTAAGACCACTCCAGAGAGGGAAGGGAGGGTCCAGTTGGAAGAAATTGATAAGATGCCAGAGAAGAAGGTCAGCCTCCTGGGGCACACAGCAGAGGGACGAGTGGTGGAGAGTGAATAAGGGCAGAAAGTGGGAAATATCCAGCATGCATAAGATATAGCCTCACCAACAGTGGCCAGACACTCATTTAATTCCAGACCTCATGCTCAGCATGTTACCCATCATTGCAGATTTAATGCTCAGGACCTTTTCGGTACAGTTGCTGGGATTACTGCCCAGAGGGCAAAGGATGAAACAGGTCTAAGAGACATCGGGTGAGCTGTCCAGTGTCACACAGCCAGCAAGCAGTAGCACTGGAACTAAAGCAGGTGTTTGGGCTCCAAAGCCTGTGCCTTTGACTCTGGTCTGTCCTGCTTCTCCAAACAGGGAAATGGGGAGTCAGTCCTGGGCTCAGCAGGGAATCCTAGGACATAGCACTCTGAGAACCAGTATTCTGAGATCTAACATCAGTTCCCAGGAGAAGAAGAAACTGGGAGTCATTATCTCTTCCTCTATTCTCAGGAATCCCAAAGGGAGAGACTGGTCAGTCAATTGCAGGGTGAGTAGGGTGGGGGTACATGCAGATGGACCATGTTAAAGGGAATTATTTTTGAAAGGTAAAATAATGATTCTCATATACATAAACAGAACACAGATCCAGGATTTTATTTAACCCATTAAGCAGTGAAAAACAAATCAGTTATTTCAACCACCTCAAAGAAGAATGAAGAAAAGCAGGCTCATATATGAGTCAGAAATGGGCTTGCTAATGGACGTAATATTCCTCTTCCAGAGGTAGGTGGAGATCAATTGCATCTATCCTAGGAAAAATTTATTTTCTTTATATGGTCAGTTTCCTATGTTGACAAAAATTAATCAATCAATCTAAAAAAAGAAATGAAACATTTATTTCTGCCAAATAAATAACCTCTCAGAAAGCTCCAAGAACTGTTCCACCCATCAGAGGTCAAAGCACAATCATTTAAGTTTTTGAGACAGAGGGCTATACATTAAGTGACATATTATTGACAGTTTATACAGTCTAGTAAGTAGTGGGTCCTGGGTCATTGTGGCCTTTACATGATCAAGAAGGAATGTTATCCTATAAGGGGTTGTTTTGTTAATGCTGGGAGAATGTTGCTTTTTGTAACTGAGCTGGTGTTTCTGCTGATGGCGGGTAGCATAATGGGTCGATGCATAATGCAGATTCACAGTGCACTGTAAAGGGGAGAGAGGAGGCCAAAGCACAGAGAAAAAATTTTATGTTAAATTTTTCCTTGTCTTACGTCAAGGCTGTATATTGTCACCCTGCTTATTTAACTTTTATGCAGAGTACATCATGAGAAACGCTGGACTGGAAGAAACACTAGCTGGAATCAAGGTTGCCGGGAGAAATATCAATAACCTCAGATATGCAGATGACACCACCCTCATGGCAGAAAGTGTAGAGGAGCTAAAAAGCCTCTTGATGAAAGTGAAAGAGGAGATTGAAAAATTTGGCTTAAAGCTCAACATTCAGAAAACGAAGATCATGGCATCCGGTCTCATCACTTCATGGGAAATAGANACCACCCTTATGGCAGAAAGTGAAGAGGAGCTAAAAAGCCTCTTGATGAAAGTGAAAGAGGAGAGTGAAAAAGTTGGCTTAAAGCTCAACATTCAGAAAACGAAGATCATGGCATCTGGTCCCATCACTTCATGGGAAATAGACGGGGAAACAGTGGAAACAGTATCAGACTTTATTTTGGGGGGCTCCAAAATCACTGCAGATGGTGACTGCAGCCATGAAATTAGAAGATGCTTACTCTTTGGAAGAAAAGATATTACCAACCTAGACAGCACATTCAAAAGCAGAGACATTACTTTGCTGACTAAGGTCCATCTAATCAAGGCTATGATTTTTCTTGTGGTCATGTATGGATGTGAGAGCTGGACTGTGAAGAAGGCTGAGTGCCGAAGAATTGATGCTTTTGAACTATGGTGTTGCAGAAGTCTCTTGAGAGTCCCTTGTACTGCAAGGAGATCCAACCAGTCCATTCTGAAGGAGATCAACCCTGGGATTTCTCTGGAAGGAATGATGCTGAAGCTGAAACTCCAGTACTTTGGCCACCTCATGAGAAGAGTTGACTCACTGGAAAAGACTCTGATGCTGTGAGGGATTGGGGGCAGGAGGAGAAGGGGACGACAGAGGATGAGATGGCTGGACGGCATCACGGACTCGATGGACATAAGTCTGAGTAAACTCCGAGAGATGGTGATGAACAGGGAGACCTGGCATGCTGCGATTCATGGGGTCGCAAAGAGTCAGACACAACTGAGTGACTGAACTGAACTGAAGACTGAAGCTTTAAAACCCACAGAACTGCTCAGACCACTGGGGGAGCCCCTGAGCCTTTACCAGAAAAAGGTTGCCTTCTGGGGGCTTTAGCCCCAGGGCTCGTGCTGCTTTTGAGATCACAGGCCTCTTCCCTGTGGTAGGAAGCTAGGTCTATGCCCAATTAAGTACTTCCCAAGGCACCAGACAACAGCCTGCAAACCTACAACAGTTCACAGGCATCTGGGTAGCTGGCAAGCCCCAGGGACCATCTGCCTCATTAATACTCCTCCGTGCTGATATCCGCAATGACAGGACCACTACGTGTTAAACAAACACACCTGATGGCTAAAGATGGGGATGCTTGAGTGGAGACGCATCCCGGGTCTCAGGGACAGACTATATCAGATGGGGGTCATCACACCATTCAGAGAAAGCACAGTGGGGCCACAGAAAGCCCCACAACAAGCAGCAGGAGGCCACAGGACTAAGAGCAAACATCGAGGGACATGGGGAGAGAAGGGGGCTTCATAGGCAAGGGGGTCTCCAGCAGCCAAGGCGTTGGAGATGGACCAGCCATCTGCAAGTGTGTCAGGACAGTGGAGCAAGGCTGAGGAGGGAGAATAAAACCCAGGCCTGGACAGTCTGCTCATGTACAAGGCGGTCCACTTCACTGCAGAGAAACTAGACCCCCGGGGGCTTAGGGCAGAAAAGGGATAAAGAGATGAGTGGTCATGATTCTGCCCATGGCAGCTGGCCTCAGAGAGCACTGAACTCTGCTGATCCCCAGTGGGTGGGCCACCAAAGTGGTCCATGGAGATGTGCAGTTGCAGAGAAAAGTCAGCTCTGACTTGTCCTGTGTGCAATGCATTTGCCCCCCAGTTCTCAGGAAGGAGGCCATCATAAACCTTTCACCAACAGTGACCAAAAGTGTGCAAATGTGGCATCTCTGTGTAACCCAACAGAGATTTCCCAGAATGAGCACATTAATATCCTCTATCAACGTCAATGAGGCTGTCCTGAGAAAAAGAAAGACTTCCAGTTACAGAGGATCCACGGAAGATGATCCCACAGGAAAAAACAAATGATTGCAGATGAAAGGTGAATGGTGTCATATTTGTGATCTCCTAAGTCAAGGCTATGGTTTTTCCAGTAGTCATGTATGGATGTGAGAGTTGGACTATGAAGAAGGCTGAGCACTGAAGAATTGCTGCTTTTGAACTGTGGTGTTGGAGAAGACTCTTGAGAGTCCCTTGGACTGCAAGGAGATCCAACCAGTCCATTCTGAAGGAGATCAGCCCTGGGTGTTCTTTGGAAGGAATCATGTTAAAGCTGAAACTCCAGTACTTTGGCCACCTCATGGGAAGAGTTGACTCATTGGAAAAGACTCTGATGCTGGGAGGAATTGGGGGCAGAAGGAGAGGGGGACGACCGAGGATGTGATGGCTGGATGGCATCACTGACTCAATGGGTGTGAGTCTGAATGAACTCCAGGAGTTGGTGATGGACGGGGAGGCCTGGTGTGCTGCAATTCATGTGGTCGCAAAGAGTCGGACATGACTGAGTGACTCAACTGAACTGAACTGAAAGGAGATTTAACTTTGGGACCAGATATCAGGCTTGATCATTCCAGAGCTTTTGTATCAGTCAGTCAGTTCAATCACTCAGTCATGTTTGACTCTTTGTGACCCCATGGACCACACCACACCAGGCCTCCCTGTCCATCACCAACTCCTGGAGTTTACCCAAACTCATCTCCATCGAGTCGGTGATGCCACCCAACCATCTCATCCTCTGTCATCCCCTTTTCCTCCCACCTTCCATCTTTCCCAGCATCAGGGTCTTTTCAAATAAGTCAGCTCTTCGCATCAGGTGGCCAAAGTATTGAAGTTTCAGCTTCAACATCAGTCCTTCCAATGAACAGTCAGGACTGATCTTCTTTAGGATGGACTGGTTGGATCTCCTTGCAGTCCAAGAGTCTTCTCCAACACCACAGTTCAAAAGCATCAATTCTTCAGGGGTCAGCTTTTTCACAGTCCAACTCTCACATGCATACATGACCACTGGAAAAACCATAGCCTTGATGAGATAGACCTTTGTTGGCAAAGTAATGTCTCTGCTTTTTAATATGCTGTCTAGGTTGGTCATAACTTTCCTTCCAAGGAGTAAGTATCTTCTAATTTCATGGCTGTAGTCACCATCTGCAGTGATTTGGGAGCCCAAAAGAATAAAGTCTGATACTGTTTTCCCATCTATTTGCCATGAAGTGATGGGATTGGATGCCATAATCTTAGTTTGCTAATGTTGAGTTTTAAAACAACTTTTTCACTCTCCTGTTTCACTTTCATCAAAAGACTCTTTAGTTCTTCTTCACTTTCTGCCATAAGGGTGGTGTCATCTGCATATCTGAGGTTATCGATGTTTCTCCCAGCAATCTTGATTCCAGCTTGTGCTTCCTCCAGCCCAGCGTTTCTCATGATGTACTCTGCATATAAGTTAAATAAGCAGGGGAACAACATACAGCCTTGATGTACTCCTTTTCCTATTTGGAGCCAGTCTGTTGTTCCATGTCAAGTTCTGACTGTTGCTTCCTGATCTGCATGCAGAGCTTTTGTGCAGCAGAGTTTTACTAACGTGAAAAGGGACACAGAAAGCTTCTGACACAGACATCAGAAGGAGGCTGGAGAGTGCCCCCCTGCTAGTGTTAGCAAGGGAGTTATATACTTTTATAATTAGCAATTACAACAAATCAAAAGAATGTCTTAAGTTTGGAAAGATCTTACTAGTCCCACTCCAATAATTTACATTTTAAGATAACAGGATTAGCCAGTAGGTTTTCAGGAAGGAGAAACTGTCCAAGCAGGATACATCGTTGTATAATCCCTAGTACAGAGTTTGAACTGAGTTGTTTGTTGTGTAATCATCAGTTCTGGGCTTAAAGAGAAAAACGTTTTATGTGACTAAGACTAAGAAATGTAGAGAAAAAAACGATGTTTGTCCTTTTATCCTCCTTGAGATTTCCAGACCTCTATCTCCTCTTTGAGAGCTCCAGACCCCCTTTTCTCCTCTTTGGGCATCCCAGACTTCTTATCAACCTGTCTAGGAATTGACTCTCTCATTATCACACTTTAAGGTTCTCCAGGAGCCAGCTGCAAGGCTGGTGAACCAGATTATGTGTGGAGAGAGAGCAGCAAATTTGGAAAACTCAGCCGTGGCCACAGGATTGGAAAAGGTCAGTTTTCCTTCCAATTCCAAAGAAAGGCAATGCCAAAGAATGTTCAAACTACCACACAATTGCACTCATCTCACATGNTGGAGTGCTGTTTTTGAAGCCAATGATCTGCTTTGCTGGTTGCCTGAAGTCCTCTGCCAGCCTTCAGAAGTTGTTTTGTGGAATTTACTCAGCGTTGGATTGTTCTTTTGATGAAATTGTGTGGGAGAAAGTGGTCTCCCATCTTATTCCTCCACCATCTTCCCGCCCTTTTCTCGAGGCTTGTTTTTTAATTTAACTGGTTTATTTGGGGCTGCGCTGGGTCCTCGCTGCTTTTGTGCAGGTTTCCTCTCGTTGCAGCGAGTAGGGGCTACTCTCAAGTTGTGTGCGGGCTTCTCTTGTTGTGGAGCATGGGCTCTAGAGTGTGGGGGCTCAGGAGCTGGGGCTCCCAGGCTCTGGAGCTCAGGTTCAGTAGTTGTGGTGCATCGGCTTAGTTTCTCCCCGGCATGTGGGATCTTCTCGGACCCGGCATCGAACCCAGGTCCTCTGCATTGGCAGCAGGAGTCTTATCTACTGTACCACTAGGGAAGTCCCTGAGGCTTGTTTTGTAAGACAGAGTGTAGACATGGAAAAGTGCTCAGGTCATCCTCCTGGAGGCCTGGCCAGGCTTCCATCAAGGAGCTGGGAGTGTCCTCGGGTGACCACCCCACATCCTGATTTACTCACAGGCAGATGGCACCTGAAACTCAGAGTCAACGAGTGCAGTGCTATTTTTAAGGTTCTTGGCCCATTAAAAAAATGCAGAGATGCTAAGATATATGTTTACATGTGAACACTTCGAACACTGAAAATGTTATATACAGGACAGTTAAGTTATTCATAAGATAATAAAATAGATTAAAAATACTAATTTCAGATACATTGTAAGCCATGTGATCCAGCAGTGAGATACAGATTTGGCCATATGAAGAATAGAGTCTATTTTCACTCTTGTTCACGTGCCTTTGTGTGCTAGAATTCATCCTTTTTTGAAGATAATGTTGAAAGTCTTCAAAGCATGCTAACAGCTGCCAGCCTGTTGGGTGTAATACAGAGAGAGTAAGAACCCACTTCTGATACTTCGATAGAATCAGAAAACATTTTCTAAAGCTGAGTGCAACCACACTATGCTTTGGGGATCTACCTATTATTATCTCCAAGTTTTGAATTATCCAAACTTCCAGACTTTGGGTGTGAGATGTCCCTTGATATGGTCCAGCATGGTCCGTAGGGCCAGGTTTTTAGTTAAGTGGAAAATAGATGTCTTTTCAAAGACATCAGGAATGAAACCACTTTTATTTTTGCCAATGTAAAATACCTTCTCTAGTCAGGATTCTGTAATCACCTAAACGGGAAAAGACTTTGAAAGAGAATAGATATAATATGCATATGTTTCACTGAATCATTTTGCTGTACTCCTGAAACTAACATGACATTGTAAATCAACTAGACTCCAATATAAAATAAAAATTTTAAAGAAAATAAAATTTGTGAATGACCCTTAATTTCAAAAAATGTATTATGTGTCAGTCATATAATCAGTGGGCACTGAAAGTTTGTGAAATACAAGTCCATATAATGAGACAAATGAGCCCCAGGAAGCTGTGCACAGTTGCTGTCAGAGGACTGATAGGCTGAGAGCCGTGAGACCCCAGAGAAGCACTGTCAGAGAACAGAATGAAAGGGAACGGAGTGCCGGTGGGCTCTGAACCCGCTGGAGTTTTCTTGCACAGAAAGGAAATCCAGAGTGGTCCTGACACACCTCTACAACACACCACCTCTCCCGACCCCAAGGCTAAAAGTGAATTTGATACATCGTACCTGACTACCATGAAGAATAATCTACTAAAGTGATGATGATGTCATCTGCAAACACCCATTGGTATCAATAGCTTTAAATTATGAGCTGGCATTCAGGTTTATTAAGAAGCTCCTTCGGATGTATTAAGAATCTGTTTACTCTCAATATCGATTTTTTTTTTGATAAACATATTATCCAGAGAGGTTATATACAGCGATTTCCCTGGAAAAGCTGACATTTATTCAATGATATTTACTTAACTGAATTAAGTAGCAATATATGCTCATATATCTTTTCTGTATCTGGGAAATTATCTTCTCACAGTTAAGGTAAGAGAATATCTATTTTAGAGAAATATTACGATCTGGTTTAATAACATAGGGCTTAGGAAAGGCTCGTGATGTGCAAGATCTACCAGTTATGGATTAATTCTTCACTGACTTTTCTATTAAGACACCATAAAGTTAAGTTCCCCAAAATTACTCTTGATCAATTAACTGGACTTTTTAGTTACTCTTGATAAATTAATTCCTCCTTTAAAGGAAAAGAAATCTATCATTATATTCAATTTAAAGTGATTTTTGTCTTATAATAATTAACCAGGAAGGATTATGACCTTTTCTTAAATAAAGGCCAAGTGGACCGTAAAGAAAGCTGAGTGCCAAAGAATTGATGTTTTCCAACTGTGGTGCTGGAGAAGACTCTTGAGAGTCTCTCGGACAGCAAGGAGATCCAACCAGTCAATCCTAAAGGAAATCAGCCATGAATATTCACTGGAAGGACTGATGCTGNAGCTGAGTGCCAAAGAATTGATGTTTTCCAACTGTGGTGCTGGAGAAGACTCTTGAGAGTCTCTCGGACAGCAAGGAGATCCAACCAGTCAATCCTAAAGGAAATCAGCCATGAATATTCACTGGAAGGACTGATGCTGACACAGAAGCTAAAACACTTTGGCCACCTGATGTGAAGAGCCAACTCATTGGGAAAGACTCTGATGCTAGAAAAGATTGAAGGTAAGAAAAAGAAGGGGGCAGCAGAGGATGAGATGATTAGATAGTATCACTGATTCAATGGACACGAATTTGAGCAAACTCCAAGAAACAGTGCAGGACAGAGGATCCTGGTATGCTGCAGTCCTTGGGATCACAAAGAGCTGGACACGTCTTAGCAACTGAACAACAGCAACAAAAAGGCCAAGTGAGGCAAGGACTGCAGGTGAGTCATTCGGTGCTCTTTTTTTTCTTTTGTGGGTGACACTCACTAAATGGTACACCCTCTGGCCTCTGCAGGTCATCAAGATCCCATGACTTTTTCCTCACCTATTCCAAATCTGTCCATAAAAGCCTCCCTCATCCACCCTCCACGACTTTGTTCTTTCTCAGCTAGATGTTCACTTGAGGGCAATCTTGGAGAACACATGTTAAAGATGGCAGATCCTTTTCAACCTGAATGTCTGTCTACAACAGGGTTCCCAAGCCCCAAACCCCCAAACTGGAACCACTCTAGCCTATTATATACAAGGAAAATAAATGCCTCCAGTGTTGAAACACTGAGATTTTGAGATGTATTTGTCATGGTATCTAGTACATCTTTGTACTCTATACATTTTCAGGAAAAAAGAAAAAAAAAACACACACACAAAGAGCTTCATTTTCTTTAGAAAGTTCTTTAATTTGAAAATAAGGAAGTAGATCACAGGACCTATTGAGTTGGGATGAATCCTATTCTCGGAACTCATTCAATAATTCAATAGACATTTGTGGAATCATCATTGCATTTGCTGTACAAAGACTTACAAAGTAAATGAAAATGCCTCGCATGAATGAAATTAATGATTTGCCTTGGAAAACAACCTATTTGTAAACTGCATCTTCAAATTATAGATTAAAGTCTAATAGTACGAAAATATGATAAACTACTAGCTTCTTNTGTACAAAGACTTACAAAGTAAATGAAAATGCCTCGCATGAATGAAATTAATGATTTGCCTTGGAAAACAACCTATTTGTAAACTGCATCTTCAAATTATAGATTAAAGTCTAATAGTACGAAAATATGATAAACTACTAGCTTCTTAAAGAACAAAGCCTTTGGTCACAATTGGATTTTTTTTTTTTTAACTTGTTTGGTTGTTGAGTTGTTTTCCATCTATTGATATTTTTGTTAACCAAATTCTCACTTGCAGTTCTCAAGCTTAGCAGCTGCTCCCATGAATAACTCCAGGATGTTACCTTTCTTTCCTTTCTTATGCACTGGAGGAAACTTTAACAGCTCAGAAAGCACTGGACTTAAGAATTTGAAAACCAATCATGTTCCCCCACTGATTAGTAGAAATAGCAGGAAATGCACCAAATGTCAAGATTTTAAAGGCCTTCCCTACAATTAATATTTTTGGAACGTTTCGTGGAGTTTGTCTTAGATGGAAGATCTCTTCTTTAACTCCTGAGTGGAATGATATAAGTTAATCAAGAACGAAAGAAAAGAAACAAATCACTTGAATCAGAAGACTCCTTGGAACGAGGACTGTTTTCCATTCCTTTGTGTGGGCAAGGACATCAAACCAGTAAATCCTGAAGGAAATCAACCCTGAATATTCATCGGAAGGACTGATGCTGAACCTAAAGCCTCAATACTTGGGCCATCTGATGCAAAGAGTCAACTGATTGGAAAAGACCTAGATGCCGGGAAAAATTGAGGGCACGAGAGAAGAAGGTGACAGAGGATGAGATGGTTGGATGGCATCACTGACTCAATGAAAGTGAGTTTCAGCACATTCTGGAAGATAATGAAAGACAGGGAGGCCTGGCGGGCTGCAGTCTATGGGGTCGCTAAGAGTAGCACATGACTGAGCGACTTAACTGAACTGAACTGTTTGGGTGGGTGTGGAAAGACACAAATGAGGATATTCTGTCTGTACTCTGGATGCGGAGCTCACAGAATCTCTGACCAACATCAACCCTGCTGGCTGAACGAGATCTGACCTCCGGGGTTTACTCTGAGTCAGCACACAGCGGGGTGTGGCCAGTGGGGAGATCACAGAAGGCTTAAACCTCCTCCCTGGGGTGCAGGGGCTTCTCTGCTCTTGGCTTTGTTGTGCATATGTCATCCAAGAAAACGTTGTTCTCATGTGCTGGGGAAGGTTGCTAATGATGAAGACCTTACAAAACGCAGAAATAAACAGGAGCTCTTAACCAGGCATGAGGGGGTGGGGGGCGATGGGGAGCAGAGAACACGGCTGCTAGCGCACCTGTAGAACCTGACGCTGCATTTTCTCTGCATCTTCAAGTGTAGCCTGATCACAGGGGCAAGAGGCAGCCCCTACAAAGAGCAAAAAAACTGCACGTCTCCACCTGCTGGGGGACTCGAGGAATTGCCCGAATTAGAAAGTGATTTGGCTACAAGTTGATTAAAATCTTATTAAAGAGACACTGAATCACTTTGCTGTACACCTGAAACTAATGCAACACTGTACATCAAACATTCTCCAATATAAAATAAACACTTAAAGTTCTTTAAAAAGATGCATTAGTGAGAAGACAAAATATTATTCCACTTTGTTTCAGGGGTAAGAAAGTGTGACTGGCCACACCAGTCACAAGTATATACTTCTGTTACTTAAAGGTTGAAATGAAAGAAAACACTCCACTTCTTGGATCAGTATGAGTCAAGCTCAGGCATTTTATAGAGAGGACTCCATCAGTGTAGGAGCCCTCCCTTCATACAGTTCTACCTAAGAAAGGAGAAGGGTGTCTCTTGGCATCTTAGGGCAGCTGTTGGTGCCTGCCACAGCCAGTGGGCAGATGGCCACTTCTGACTGTACATCACAGCCATCAGATCTTCTTCAGTCGCTCAGTCGTATCCAACTCTTTGCGACCCCATGAACTGCAGCACACCAGGCCTCCCTGTCCAACACCAACTGCCGGTGTCTACCCAAACCCATGTCCATTGAGTCGGAGATGCCATCCAACCATCTCATCCTCTGTCATCCCCTTCTCCTCCTGCCCTCAATCTTTCCCAGCATCAGGGTCTTTTCAAATGAGTCAGCTCTTCGCGTCAGCTCTTCTTAGGAAGCCTGTCAAAGCGTTCTCAGCCTGCCGGGACTCCGAATAACAAGGACTTTCTAGAAAGTGAGTCCCCAGCTTCAAAAGCCACCATGATGAGTAAGTAATTAGTGATTAAATTAATCCTTAGTGAGCCCCTGCCACTGCACGAGTTTAATTTTCTTGTCTTCCATTCAGCGCGTTATTCTATTTTAAAACTTCGTCAAGGAAATACTTTCTGTCGAGGAAAACATTGCCTGCTTGCACCTAGGTTGTTCGTGACATTATCACTTGGGACACAAAAACAGTGCCTGCCCACAGCAGGTGCTTCCTAAGGATTTACTGAAAAAGGAGAAAAGTTTCTAGAAAAGTTTCTAGAAAGAACTAGAAAGGTCATCCACATCTGTCTTCTTCCTCGAGCTGGAAAGTGCTCAGTCATCTCTGACTCTTTACAACCCCATGGACTATATAGTCCATGGAATTCTCCAGGCTAGAATACTGGAGTGGGTAGCCTCTCCCTTCTCTAGGGGATAGTCCCAACTCACGGATCAAACCCAGGTCTCCCATATCCGCCTGCAATGCAGGAGACCCTGCTTCAATTCCTGGGTCAGTAAGATCCACTGGAGAAGGGATAGGCTACCCAGTCAACCAATTTTCTTGGGCTTCCCTTGTGGCTCAGCTGATAAAAAATCCTCAAGCTTAAGTATTAACTATCTCTCAAAGTTGTAAAAGCCTATAAAGATCACTAGACTTCCCTGGTAACTCTTTCCAAGGCTATATTAACATTAAACGTAGGAGATGTTTCTCTTTCATGCCTTTTAGTTCAGTTCAGTTGCTCAGTCATGTCCAACTCTTTGCCACCCTATGGACTGCAGCACACCAGGCCTCCCTGTCTATCACCAACTCCCGGAGTTTACTCAAACTCATGTCCATTGAGTCGGTCAATGCCTTTTAAATATCACCAAATTCTTGTTAGAATTCATGTCTTTGGAAATAAATGTATCCCCTTACATAGCAGGGCTATTGATAGGAGCTGTGTGACTGGTAAGTTCACCTAAGAATTTGTCATCAATTCCTATGCAATTTCTATCCAGCACAATTCCTAGCCACTCTGAATGATGCGCAACCATCTTTATATCACTGTGTCACTATGCACTTCATAATAAAGGGGTTGAAATTATTTTATCACAACAATATATACAACAGTTCCACAGTTTAAAAATCTCAGAAGCGGCACTACTGAATGACTTTATACAGGCTTACTCATAAAGAATGAGTTTAAATAATTCACTTTATCCAACCCACCGCAGTTCAGAAAACCTATACTCAAACAATTTCAAATATATGAATATGAATCCTACTCTTAAATTTTTCTACAGCATGACACTTCATAAACCCAACTTCAGAGTACTAGTAACATTCACAGTTATGTGGCTTTATACAATGCAACTTGTGTACATTATTTCATTTTGAATGAGTATTTATTGGAATAAAGAAAGAATATGTTGCAATAATAGAAACAAACTAGTTACACTGTCTTTATTCAGAAATAAAATGTGAATTGTGACACTCAGGGATAGATTTTTTTGCAATACAACTGACCCTTGAACAATGCAAGGGTTAGGGATATAGACCCTCCACCCAGACAAAAGATATGTGTATAACTTAGAGGTGGCCCTTCTGTATACACCATTCAGGTCAGAACCGGTGATTAAACCAACCTTGACTCCTGCAGTATTGTAATGTTTACTACTGAAAAAAAAAAATCTGCATATAAGTGGAAGCACACAGTTCAAACTCTTGTTATTCAAGAATCAACTGTATTTACAAAATCCTTCCCTCTTTTTCTTTTCTTTCCAGACTCCTCCAAGCCTTTAACTGTCAATCATCAAGGGAGATGTATCTCTTAAGATGGTCTAGGTTGGTGGTTCTCAGAGCATCTTCTAGGGACCCCTGAAATCCCCAAGAGTTCACAAGGTGAAAACCATTTTCCTGATAATAATAGGGCATTGTTCAATTTTATTATTCTCATTTCACATTCAGCTACTAACAGCTGCACATCACTGTTCTGATGACTAATGGAATGTATGCTGATGTATTCTGTTTTCAAAATTATTCAGTTTAACATTTCAATCCAGAAAATATGAATATCAAAAGTGCTCTGGATATTCAAAAAAAAATGTCCTAAGACCAAAAAGTTTATGAATCATTCAAAAACAATCCCAAGGGACCTCCTTGGCTGTTCAGTGCCTAAGACTTTGCACTCCCAATGCAAAGGGACCAGATTTGAACCCTGGTCAGGGAATTAGATCCCACATACCACAACTAAGAGTTTACGTGTTGCAACTAAAATCCAGTGCAGCCAAATAAATGAATTAAATTAAAAATATGAAAAAAAAAACCCAACAACGCCCAAATCTCAGGGGCTTCACACAGGAAGTTCTTCTCTCACTCGGGGTCTGCCCCCAGCGCTCAGGTATGCGTGTATGTCTGAGTGTGTTGGCAGCAGGGGGCTTTTGCGGGGGGCATCACTTCTACATTTTGTCACTTGCACTAAAAGCACCTGAATCACCAAGGCAAGACAAAGGGAAGACATCATGGGGAATCTGACTCTAGAAGCTTCTGTCTGAAAGGGACAGGTGTCACCGGCACACACAGCCACCAGCCACAGCAGGTGCAGCCACACTCACAGTAGAGGGCACAGGGGTACACAGGCCCCCCTGTTTCCAGAACAGGAGAGCTGGCAGCTAGTCTCCTCCCAGGATCTCTCCCCAAAGCTATGCACCCTCCTAACCATCTATTCACAGGGCCTCAACAACCATTTCAGGAAACATGCAGAGAGATGCTATTTAAATACCACACACATGTGGCATTTAATACCACACAAAAAAACACACACATTCACGTATCTCAATTGGTTTTAATTTCAAAACAACTGCAAAACATCAAACCTGAACAAAATATGTCGCCAAAGCTAGTATATAGTAGTACTGTGTAAAACGAATGTTCTAAATGCCTGTTTGACTGACGTGTAAAACCAATTATTCATAATCATTTGTGCCATTACCCAATGTCCAACACCTTTTATAAGAGCAAGACCCAGATCAATTCAAATAAATTAACATTCCTGTCTGAACTGACTCATCCAGACCCAGTAACAAATTCATATGTCAATGGTGGGCTGCTCCCATGACCCATCCGCTGAAAAATACAAACTGTATCATTTTGTTTTCCAAATAACAAGCATTGATTGCAGTGTTAGAAAGGTCACTTGTCATCAGCTCAGTCATTGACCTGCTGGCAAATTGCTGCCTGTCACTCCGCAGTGCGCTGGGACCAGCGGGGGAGCTCAGGCACGTTGTGTTTATACAGCACAATTGGGGAGGTGACACCATTTCCACAAGGTGTGTGTTTAACAGAACAGGTGTCATGGTCAGCAGAAACGGGAAGATTCGGAAGCAGCAGGAAAGGGCTGACTGTGGGAGTGGGCTCATCCCTTCCCAAGATGACGACCCCCGCACCCCCCAACCCCGGCCCGCCCGCATCCGCCAAGAACTCATTGATTCCCCCTATTTGCTTCAAAATTGCCTGGACCAAACCCAGTCTATGCCTCCAAGCCTTATGCCAAAGATTTCAATATTCTGTACATTTTTCTCTGGGTCACAGAAGAAAAGATGCTCCCTAGAAGGCGCCAGGGAAAAAATCAAATTAAGAAGCAGCTCTGTATTAGAAAACCTGAAGCACTCAAATAAGAAGAGGATATTGGAAACACCAACTTTCCAGGGTATCCTCTAGGAGAGGGCCAGTGTATTCGCGTGTGGCCCTATGCATCTGGCATAGAGTTGGCAGAGTAATCAATTATCTGGGTGTGCCACCCACCCCCGAGGGAAGCAAGGATGTCCAGCCGACAGTTAATTAAATAGCCGTATTTATTTCCCTTTCAGCCACTTAAGCTTTCAAATTTCACTTTAAGATATAATTTATCATCATCTCCTCGGATAAAATCTCAGTCAACTATGCATTAAAGGCCACTTATTTAAAATAATGATCTGCACAATCATTTCACAGAGCTTGCCAAGAAATTCTTTATGAATTTTTCTGTGCTCAGTCCCAGATTATGGACAGGATACAAATGAATGCAAGTATGTATCCAAAAATAAAATGTAATAACTCCTTATGTGTCTTCTTACAAAGTTCCAGTTAGCCACCAAAATAGCTGCCAATGGGATAACGATCTTTCTAGTTGGTTCACCCACTGAGGCATAAGACTGCAGCGTGAAGCATCCATCCCATTTTAGAAAGCCCTAAAATTAATTCTCTGAAGTGTGTCACTTACATCGGCCCGTCAGCTCCACTAAACCTCTCCAGGAAAGACCAAGGAATCATCCAGAGATGCTCAGAAGAGAAAACAGGGGTCAACTTGGGTTTTTTTAATATAAATATTTTCAATGAAATTCGACAGGATAGCTTTTTGCCAAAGAGGCATTCATGGATAAGAATCATGTTGGTATGAAGTCAGAGAAGCCCTCTGTTTCTTTTGTTTCCTGTTTATATTGCAAATTTTGCTTAGTTTTGAAACTATAGAAAAGTTGAAGTAGTGTGATAAATGCTCATATAGACTTCACCCAGATTTGACAACTGTTAACAAGTTTCCAGGTGGCTCTAGTGGTAAAGCACCTGCCTGCTAATACAGGAGATATAAAAGACGCAGGTTCAATCCCTCCTGGGTCTGGAAGATCCCCTGGAGAAGGAAACGGCTATCCACTCCAGTATTCCTGCCTGGAGAATTCCATGGACAGTGAGGCCTGCCGGGCTACAGTCCATGGAGTCACAAAGAGTCAGACATGACTGAAGCAACTTAGCACGCACACACAACATGTTACCACGTGTGCACACATACTGTCACACATACACACGCACACACACACTAGTAACATAAATCTTCTAAGAACTAGGGAATTCTCCTCCATATTTCCCTCCTTTGTGATACTTATTTACTAACCAGGTTTTCTTTTTCTATCTTTTTCTGCTCTCGTATGAGAGATTTCTTTCTCTCTGTCCATACAGAGTCATTTTGCTTCTTGCTGTCTCTAATCAGAAATCAGGAGTCACGTTGCCTCTTTCCTGGGAATCTTCCACCAGCTCGGGGCAGCTTCTGTGAAGGCGGGGGGTCCTTCCTCCAGCCTCGCCCCCAGCCCCCTCTTCCCTGTCCACGACGCCTGCGGTCTCAACCCTCTGCAGCTCCTGTTCCCTGCCCTTGGCCAGCACTGCCTCAGACGGGGCGCTCCTTCCGCCCGGCCTGCTCCCTGCTCTGGCCTGCTCCTCATGCTCCCCTGGACCCTCTTGGGTGCCGCCTCCTCCTGGAGGCCTTCCGCTGACCTTCAGCCCCTGGCCTCTGACTGGAGAGCAGACAGGCCCCCACTAGAGCTGGCAGAAGCTCTGGGAGACTGGCCCCACGTCATCACTACATCCAGTGCCCAGAGCGCAGAGGGAAGGGTCTTCATCTCCCTCTTGGTCTTATGGTGAAAAGAACAACCCACACTCATCTAGTTCATCTTTGAATGTATCCATTCTCTTCTGCTTCTTGAACCACGGAAGGCCCCGAGGTGCTAAAGGAGACCTCGGCCCTGTGAAGGTCTGGCCTGATGCAGGCTGGTGACGGGGGTGACCAGAGCCGCTGGCCACACAGAACGGCCCAGGCACTCCCCACGCCAGTGTCTGCGTGAGGGCAGCTTCCCGCCACTGTCCACCTGCCGGCCAGCACCCCAGCGGCCCACCCAAAGCCCCTCTAACCCAAACATCTACCCTCCATCAAGAGAGGCTGCCGCCGGCTGGACCCGAGGGCAAGACTACCTCAGGCCACGGGTTCTCGGGTCTTCAGCCCAGCCCCACCTGCTGCCCCTCTGCCGTCCAAGGCAGCTCGGAAGACTGGAAGACTGTTCCTTCTCTCCAGCCTCCTTCATTCCAACAACAGGGCCCGGCCCAGCTCCAGGGCACCTGCACACGGAACGCACGAAACGTGGGTGCCCGCCAGCTCCTGGGTGTGCATGTCTCAGCCCGGCGACCACAGCTGCCTGGTGGTCCCATGCCCCCGGACTCCAGCCCTCGCCCATCTCGCCCTTCCTCCGCTCAGACTCAGAGAGATTTACAGTTTTTGTCACCACTGGTCTGCCTGTTTATTCCATTACTTGCTCTCACATAACTCATGATGTCATCCTGTACAATTTTATGGGAAATTAACCAAAAAATAAACCTATGTTAAAATATATATATATATTTATAGATACAGGCTGACTTGCATACTTTTTAGCAAATATTTAAGAAATAGCCAGCCACTGTTTCCAATCAGACAAGACAGGAATTTAGAATAAATCTAAAGGACAGCATTCATGGGAACACTGAATATAAATTATTGAAATAAGTAGTCTTCCAGAATACACTGGCCCCCTTGGAACACTTAATTATTAAAAATCCAGACACTTTTCAAAAGAAGACTTTTTAAGTACTTTATAATATTTTTTTACCATGAAGTTAAACTTATTAAGACAAATGTGTGATATATAAGTGACAGGACAATTATCCCAAATTCCACCATCCTGGCAAAAAAGGTTTACATTTTAATGGGCTTCTTTCAGCTTTCTATTTAATCCATACAGAAATTATACCTTTTGTTTCTTATTTGGTATCAGTTAGAAGAGAAAATAAGAAGTCAGCAGAAACTGCCCACTTCACAGAGTTCAAATTAAGCTAAGAGACGGATTCATGCCAACTGCTCCTGAAAGGTCACTTAATAATGATAAAAGGAGGACTTTTCTTGAACGCCGTGTGGACCAGGTAGGAGGCATTGTTCCTGAAGTGGACCATTTATTTGGACGCCCCTGGTCAATCGGCCCATGAGGCGGGTTTCAGATGCCTTCCCAAGGCCTCAGGGCCTCTGTAGGGCTGATGGTCCCCTGCCCGCAGACCAGTCCCCAGCTCTTTGTCCCTGCTCTTCCCTTTGGGAGGCCACTCAACTTCCTGGCCTCCTGTCGCCGGGGGTACCCCCTCCTTGCTCACAGAGCAGCTGTTTTCATCTGCTGCTCCCATCCCTCGCTAAGCCCTTGTCCTGTTCAGTTTTCCTTCACGGCTCTTAGCATGTCTCCCCATGGTGCTATAAAGTGAAACTTGCTCAGCCGTGTCCGACCCCAGGGACTGTAGCCCACCAGGCCCCTCTGTCCATGGACATTTCCAGGCCAGAATACTGGAGTGGGTAGCCGTTCCCTTCTCCAGGGGATCTTCCCAACCCACGGAATGAACCCAGGTCTTCCACATGGTAGGCAGCTTCTTTACCATCTGAGCCACCAAGTCTGCCTGCTCATCAGCTGCCTGCCTTCTGCCTCTGGGGGACTCACTCAGCAGAGGGCAGACTCCACTGCTGCCGCTGCAGCCCCGACAGCAGGCCCCTGGCCACTAGGCCACAAACACGAACAACTAACTCATCCTACACCCGGGAGGAGACTGGGACCCGAGAGCTAAGGAGCCTGGCGAGGTCCATGACTGTGAAGACCCAGAGCCAGAATCTGACCCAGAGGGGGCACAGCCCCACAAGGAGAACCTCTGTGCCCATTTCAAGGTGATCCCGACAGTTCCCACCCGGGATGAAGGCTGCCCCCACCCTCACTAGATACAAGTGCTCTGGTGGGACGTTTACCGCCAACACTCAAAACAGGGTTTTTTTCCTCTCACCTATAAGCCTGGGGATCAGCCCTGGGATTTCTTTGGAAGGAATGATGCTAAAGCTGAAAACTCCAGTACTCTGGCCACCTCGTGTGAAGAGGTGACTCATTGGAAAAGACTCTGATGCTGGGAGGGATTGGGGGCAGGAGGAGAAGGGGACGACAGAGGATGAGATGACTGGATGGCATCACTGACTCAATGGACGTGAGTCTGAGTGAACTCCGGGAGTTGGTGACGGACAGGNTCCCAGGACACACATGCCAGGCATACAAGAGGGGTCAGAAACAGATCCTCCCTAGGGGAATTCAGACCAGGGTCACAGAAGACGACAGGGGACCCAAAGGAATGAGCACCTCGCATGCCGTGGAAGGGGCTGGGGATGTTGGTGTGGCTGTTGAGATAGCAGTAGTACCTACATGCAGAGAACCAGCGATGCCAAAGTGGTACACTGTACGACCTCTCTGTGCCTGAAGTACGGGTGGTCCCAAAGGGAAACAAGTACTCCCAAAAGGTAATACTTACAGATGCCTGTTCTAGTGCCCTTGCTCTGCCCAAGGCTAACCTTGTTAGGAGACTCTTCATTCTCCGGCATGTGGCATGATTGGTTCCTTGATTTTGAACTGATTATGAACAACCACCAGATGACTGTCATGGTCAGCGACTTAGATGAAGAATTGCATATCTTCATGATGGTTTTGAAGAACAGTGAGGGAGCCTGAGGACAGCAGTGTGCACGAGCTTGGAAGGAAAGTAGAATTTGGGGAATCGTATGACCCGGCTGCATGTGTTTGCCATGAGCGTTTGAAAGGAAAATCAGAAGAAGCTAATGCTTTCCTGGCAGGCAAGCTGCAGACCCTAGAAACTTGTGCACCTTCACTTTTGCATCCTCCCAGTCCTGACAGGTACCAGAATGAGGCCATCCCCAGGTCCGCTGCAACCTGGAATTTTCCTTTCAGGAAAACCCATGCTTCAGTAACAGAGATCGATATGGAGTACCACTTTGGCATCACTGGAGTGACCTGGCTTCCAGGGCAGTGTGGGTGTGTGGGAAAAGGAGTCAAATGCACCAACTACCTGAATCTTTGCTATCTCCCCTGTCCTCCTTCAGGACATAGGGCATGTACATCCTCTCCGGTTCACTGCTTCTGTGAGGATGGAAGGGGAGCTCCCAATCAAGCTGGACACGAGCAGCGTGAACGTCCTCAACTGGTCCTTAGACCATAACTCCTCAGGATGTAATAGGATTGCTGAGGTGGGGTCTATTTGGGCCTCCCCAGAATGGACGATTGGTGTTGAGGTTCTTGGCTGCCCATGGGATGGCTCGGGGCTTTTCATACATATGCAGTCCTCCGTTGATCCTCTACTGGCAGCCAGCAGATCATTGACGAGGGTATTTGAGTCAGTGCTCTGCAGTATTACCCCCAGGAGGAAGGTCCTGCCATGAGAGGTAAGTGACAAGAAACAGAGATTGTGAAGTGGGTCAGGAGGGGAGGCCTGAAAGCAGATTAATGTAGAGGCCTGGACCCTCTCCTCTCCCTAGTGGGGAAGCTCAGGCTCATGCAGCCTGGATGCAGAGCCTGGATTCACATCATGAGGATAGCATGTTACAGGCTGAGAATGGACGCTTGGAGACTTCATGTGTCCTAGTCTCATTAAGAGAAGCTCTGCTTATAGCACATGAGATCCAGGTGATTCTCACCAAGTTAGGCTGAATTGAGCACCTTTGTCAGCATCATACTTCCCTAGGTCCTGCTGCTCACGAGTTCACTGGAGCTTCTTCTGTGTGAACCCGATAATTAAGTGTGCTGGAGCCCTGAGTCCTGCTGGCATAATGGGGCCATCAGAGATGTCACAGGTATCAGGTGGCCCACCAATGTAGGAAGCTGCCTTCTTCAGTGGGAAGTCAGAGGAGGAAGGAGCAGCTCTGGAAGACGGAGAGTTCGTGCGATCCGGCAACTGTTTCAGCTGCTGGTGAAAGACATCATTGAGGAGGTTGATGTGGTTGCAGAAGAGGAGCAGGGAAAGCTATCCTCGCAGGAGTGGTAGGAGAAGCCATAGGATCAGGGCCAGGAGCATGCAAGGAAAGGAGCCTTGAGTGACGAGCCTCCATTCGAGCCACTGGAGGCGTTGGGAGCCCTGCTGGTGGAGCTGAGCTCTGAGAATGAGAAAGACATGAAAGCCTAACTTCAGCTCCAGAGGAAGAAACATCAGAGGAGAAAGCGTCCTTTGAGTCATATTAGTGCCATCATCCAGGGCATCCATGGTTGTGTCCCAAAGCTGTATCCTTAGTTTCACTTATCAGGCATCAGATGCTCAAGAGGATGAGAAGGAACAGGAGCAGGAGGAGGCTGGGGTAAGGGAACTCGCCAATTGAGTGGAAGCCAAAGGAAGTGGGGAACAATGAATTGGGATTCATGGGAGCTGTGATCTCCATAACCAAAGTGCCAGCAGAGCCCGAAACTTTCTAAATGTACGTGTCTGAGCAAATGACGCTGGGAGGCTCATTTTGGCTTGCATTTTAATAGAAGCCACATGCTTTTGCAGGGAATGGATGACATCAATGAATGGAGACAGTGTTCCAGATGATGCCAGTACTTCCATGCGACCCCTTGTGAAGACAGGGCGCAAGGAAGAGAACCAGACCTATTTTGCTAAATGCACACTCATTGGCACTTATGCCTGGAGAATGNGACGCTGGGAGGCTCATTTTGGCTTGCATTTTAATAGAAGCCACATGCTTTTGCAGGGAATGGATGACATCAATGAATGGAGACAGTGTTCCAGATGATGCCAGTACTTCCATGCGACCCCTTGTGAAGACAGGGCGCAAGGAAGAGAACCAGACCTATTTTGCTAAATGCACACTCATTGGCACTTATGCCTGGAGAATGCTTGCTGCAAGGACTGCAAATCCTGAAGTTTGGGGCCAGTGACATGCCCTCCCCAGGAAACACATGACAGATACACATCATGTGTTTTTGGAAACGATCCTCCCTCGGGGGATGCAGACAAAAGATCCAGAAGAACACAGGGGATCGAGAAGGATGGGAGGATCACATAATGTGGTGCCCCTGGGGACGTTGGTGTGGTGGCTCGGCAAGTGGGAGTACCCAGGTGCAGAGCAGCAGCGATGCCAAATTGGTCCTTCTATATGACCAGTCTGTGCTTGAAGTATGGGTGGTACCTATGGGGAAAAAAGAAGGAAGTACTTACAGATGCCTGTTCTGGTGCTGTTGCTCTGCCCGAGATTAACCCTGTTACTCGAGACTCTTCCTTCCAAGGCATGTAGCATGACTGGTTGTTTGACTTTGAACAGATTATGAATTACTGCTAGAGGCCCGTCATGATCAGCGACTGAGATGAAGATATGCTTATCTCCATGATGGCTTTGAAGGGCAGGGCGGGAGACTGAGGACAGGTGGGTGGTGGATCTGGGCAGGCAATTGAGAGTCGGGGGATCCTATCACCCGGCTGGGTGTGTTTGCTGTAAGTCTTTGGAAAGGAAAAGTGGAAGATGCTGATGCCTGCCTGGGAGGCAAGATGCGGACTCTAGAAGCTTGTGCACCATCACCTTTCCCATCCTCCTAGTCCTGGCCGGTTCCTGAACGAGGCCATACACAGGCCCGCTTCAAGAGGGTATTTTCATTTCAGGACAACCCATGTTTCAGGAACAGAGAGATCATTAAGGAGTACCTCTTGGGCATCGCTGGTGAGACCTGGATCCCAGGGTGGTGTGGGTGGGTGCGAGACGGAGTCGGATGCAATGCCTACCAGAATCTTTGCTGTCTCCNTTAAGGAGTACCTCTTGGGCATCGCTGGTGAGACCTGGCTCCCAGTGTGGTGTGGGTGGGTGCGAGACGGAGTCGGATGCAATGCCTACCAGAATCTTTGCTGTCTCCCCTGTCCTCCTTCAGGATATAGGGCATGTACGTCCTCTCTGGTCAACTGCTTCTGCAAAGATGTTTGAGGAGCTCCTAACCTCAGACCAGACAACAGTAGCGTGAACTACCTCAACTAGTTCTTGGACCAAATCTCTCCAGGATGTCACAGCATTGCTGAGGTGGGTTCCATCTGTGCCTCCCCAGAATGAACGATTGCTGTTGCGGTTCTTGGCTGCCCATGGGTAGGCTAAGGACTGGTGATCCATATGGCCTCCTCCCCTGTGTGGCCAGCAGATCATTGACAATGGCCTTTGAGTAAATCTCCTACAGAATTACCCCCAGGAGGAAGGTATGGCCATGAGAGTTAAGTGACAAGATACAAATGTTGTGAGGGGGTCAGGAGGTATGAGCTGAAAGCAGATTGGTGTTGAGGCCAGAACCCTCTCTTCTCCCCAGAGTGGAAGCTCAGGCTCATACAGCCTGGATGCAGAGCCTGGGTTCACGTCATGAGTGTAGCAGGTGACGGGTTGAGACTGGAGGCTTGAGGACTTCATATGTCCTAGTCTCATTCAGGGAAGCTCTGTTTATAGCACGTGAGATCCAGGTGATTCTAATCAAGGCAGGCTGAATTGAGCACCTTTGTTGATATCATTCTTCCCTGCATCCTGCTGCTCACTGGGATGCTGGGGCTTCTTTGGTGTGTACCTGAGGACTCAGGGTGCCAGAGCCCTGAGACCTGCTGGCACGCTGGGGACATCAGGGATGTTGCAGGCAGCAGGTGACCCACCAATTTAGGAGGCTGCCTTCTTCAGTGGGAAGGCAGAGGAGGAAGGAGCAGCTCCAGAGGAGGGATAGGACGTGTGGTCCAGCTACCGGTGGAAGACATCACTGAGGGTGTAAAAGTGGTGGTGGAGGAGGAGCACGGGAAGATGCCCTCGTAGGAGTGAGAGAAGAAGCCGGAAGAGCAGGCCCAAGAACATCCAAGGACAGGAGCCTTGAGCGACCATTCCCCACTGGAGGTGCTGGTGGCATTGGTGGCCCTGCAGGTGGAGCTGAGCTGTGCAAATGAGAAATCCCCAGTGCCACATCCAACACTTCGCCTCTCAGCACCACCTCACAAGCAGAGGTGACAAAGGCCTCAGAGGCTTCAGGCTCAGGATTTGGGAACAGGCTCAGAGTTGCTTTTTAAGTCATTCAGGGAATGCCATGCAAGTACTTGTAGGACAGAGTGAGATTTCCGTTAAGAACCGATTGTGTGGGGAACAAAAGGGCTCGGGTGATGGGGAGCCCAGCGTGGCTGGGAGTCCCTAGTCAGATACCCTGTATGCCCCTCTCTTGTCTCTGCCTCTTTATCTGGTTAATCCCCAGCCTGCTGCCTGATGCCACCTTTCCTGTGCACCTTCACACTCAGACTGTCCATTCAGTGACAGATATTTGTTTAGCACCTGACTCTGGCCAGATTATGTTCCAGGCATGGGACAGCTGTGAGGATACTGACATTAAACCCAGTACTTATGGAACTGAATACTATCAAAAGACAACCACCACCACCCCAAGCCGGTGTTTTGGACTGTAAACCATCCTACCTCACCCCAATTCCCAGCCCTAGGCTGCAGGACCACTCCTCTTTCACCCCTCCCAGTGCTGATGCTCTCTACTGTCCTGAGGAGCCTCCATGGACCTACAGGTCTGTGCACCATGATCGCTCTGCTGACCCCGTAACCACCACCAAGAACCCCCTGGGACCCCATAGGTGGACAACTTCCATTCTTCCCGGGGAATGACAGGACACATGGCTCCTGGCCCTTGCCAGTGCAGGGCAGTATGAGAATTATGAGAATAATCCACTTACTTAAGTTTGTAATTAAGTACACTTACTCATAGAGAAAATCTGTTCATGTCAGACATGAAGTGATAACTACTTGTGGGTGGATGGGGAGTTTCTCTGCCTTCTCTGGGATTCCCTAGGACTGTGACGCAGTTTATCCTCAGTTCCTGACCTCTGCTCTTCTGAACAGCCATCCAGGCCATGCTGACCCTGGTGATAGTCAGGCCACTGAGCACACAGCACCCAGATAACAAGTTAGGAACCCCTCTTCACTGCCCCTTCCCCTCCCCAGTTGCACAGTCCTGGCCAACTGAGGAGCTGGACTCCTGCCACCAGGCCAGATGAGGGTGCTCACTGGCAAGCTGTCTTTGACACTGAGGATTACTGTCAGAAGAGCTTCTACCCATACATGGGCATGAGGGCCAGATGGGTGGAACCCTGAGATCACTCTGATTCGCAGGCCAGTCCTGCTCCCCCAATCTCAATGGGCATCTGCTTAAAGTCCCCATTGTTGACAATTCCATGCCCAAGCTACCCAACACCAAGTTCAAGCTGACACATCCCTTGGGGACAGAGGTTCACCCGAGCCCTCCAGTTCCCTGTCCCCTTTGACTAACTGTTCAGGGTGTCCTAACACTTGGGAATCCCCATGCCCAGGGGCCTTGCAAACAGAGTGCTTCCTCTGTGAAGGTCCCAGACCCACCCACAGTGCCCCTGGTGGCCTTGAGGCTCCTGTCCACCAACTCCAGCCCTGGGATGCTGGGCCTAGGATAGCACTGGGCCAGGTTCTGAGCACTCCCTGTGCCTTGTCTGCCTGTAGGTCATTTCCATCATCACAGACGACCCCCAGAGTTTCATGGGCTACCGCTGTTGAACCCGTGTTCTTACACCACATACTGAGGCAGCTAATGGCTGACCGGCAGCCAGCTTTGAGCCTGGACATGGTGCTAAGGCAGACTGAGGCACCCTCAAGGAGCAGTGTGGGCGTGTTCCTCATGGGCACCAGGGTCACACTTTCCCTGGGACATTCTGGCCACATGTCACCAGGGCAGGTGTCACTCAGGCTTCAATAAAATTGCTGTTTGTGAACTGCAAGGTGGCTAGGGTCACAAGGCAAGTTCGACAGAAGCTCCCCCATGGGGATGGGGGGAGGATGAGAGAGCACAGGTGTGGGCTAGGGGAACGACTTGGGGGTACTGGGAGCACTTCTCCACACAGCCACACAAGGACACACAGCTCACATGAAAAAAAAAAAAAAAANAGGGAGGCCTGGCGTGCTGCGATTCATGGGGTCGCAAAGAGTCAGACATGACTGAGCGACTGAACTGAATGAACTGAACTGATAAGCCTGGGACAGGTGCACTTTCTCGGAACTTGAGTCCTAATAAGGTGTAAAACAGAGATAATGTCATCTGACCTCCCAAGGCCATCACAAAAATCAGAGGATGCACAGCAAAGAAGTAAGTGCTAGCAATGGCTAGAAGTTATTTGGGTGCACAAGATTACTTTGGTTGATAAGGGAGAATTACCAGAAGACACTGTGCTGCCACTTGCCTGAGATTTTGATATATTTTTTTTGAGGGGGAGGGGGCTCGGCTTTTGTTTTTTGTGTCTTTTTAAGAGACAGCACAGCCAAGAAAGCTAAATTTGATGCTACCCTGTGCTGAGTCTGATGAACTGAATTGTGTATTACCTTTTACGTTTTTACATCCAGGAAGTCACTAATGAGTGAGGGGAAACATGGTCTTATAGGATCTGGTCTTTTGGCAATGCAAGAATCATCTCACCAGAATGTGGGAGCATTGTCGGCAAAGGCATCCTTATTGGGTTCACTCAGTGACGAAGCCCAAGCCTCTAGAATGATGCCTTGTACATAGCAGGTGTTTGATAAATATTTGTGAATGTTGACAGATTCAAAGAATGAATGAGATAATTAAACAACTGTGTGACTGCTCTGTGCCAAAAATATTACCCACTAGATACACACTGAAATTTAAGGAGGAAACATGTCTTTTCAAGCTCAAAGTAGTCTGGTCTTTGTCACTCACTGAGCCCCGTAAAAGCTCTGACGTGTGAATACACTGGGACATCTTCCCCAATAAGAGGAAAGTATGCCTGATGAATGTGCCTCAAGAGGAAACTGCAGTTCCTCTGACTGTTAATCTATCATCTTTCCCAAAACAAATATATGCAGGCAATTTTTTTTTCTATTTTTTGGGTCATCGAGCTAAGAGTCTACCCTGCTCCTACATCCTGCACGGGCCTCTCTCTGCCTTTCACATGGGCAGCCACGGAAATGACTTAATCCTCACTCACAGCACCTGCATGAAGATCGGCAACCCTGCCATTCCCAATTTGCGTTACGTAAAACCAAGATGTGGGGGTCATGTGAGGTTGCTCAGGAAGCACACTACACAACCTGGAAGAGCATTGAGGTTTTCCCAGTACTAAGGCCCCATTTATTTCATTACAGCCTTCTAAGAGGTTATTCATACCACAGGGGTATAAATGCCTTTCTTCTTGGGCTTCCCGGATAGCTCAGTTGGTAAAGAATCCACCTGCAATGCAGGAGACCATGGTTTGATTCCTGGATCGGGAAGATCTGCTGGAGAAGGGAAAGGCTACCCACTCCAGTAGTTTGGTCTAGAGAATTCCATGGATGGTATAGTCCATGGGGTTACAAAGAGCTGGACATGACTGAGCGACTTTCACTATTCACTATGGTTGTAAGCTGCCTTTAATTTTTCAATATTATGGAAGAAATTATTTTCTATTTTAAATTTTATTTATGTATGTATTTGTTTTGGGCTGGGTGGGGTCTTTGTTGTTGCACACAGGCTTTCTCTAGTTGCAGGGAGTGGGACTTATGCTCTAGTTCGGCTTTCCACTGTGGCAGAGCACAGGCTCCAGGGCATGGACTCAGTAGTCGTGGCACATGGGTTTAGCTGTTCTATGACATATGGGATCCTCCTGGACTGGGGATTGAACCCATGTTCCCTGCATTGCAAGGCAGATTCTTAACCACTGGACCACCAGGGAAGCCCCTGGATGAACTTATTCTTTACATTTTTTAATAAACAGGATCACACTTCTAATACATAAGATATGGAGCATGTTAAATATTCATTTCATAAAACTGGAGCCCTAAGGTCCAAAAATGAATACTTTTTTTTTTTACTTTATTTTACTTTACAATACTCTATTGGCTTTGCCATACATCGACATGAATCCACCACAGGTGTACACGAGCTCCCAATCCCGAATCCCCCTCCCACCTCCCACCCCACAACGTCTCTCTGGATCATCCCCGTGCACCAGCCCCAAGTATCCTGCATCCTATAAAAAAAACATTAACCATTGTCAACTTGTATGGATATTTCTGTACCATGAAATACTCAATCGATACCTTTTAGTCTACATGTGAAATCGCACGATGCACTGCAATACATAAAGTGACTGGATATGCTATCACTTACGAGCAGAATCCAAAAAAAAAATGGTACAAGCGAACCTACTTACAGAACAGAAAGACAGTCACAGATGTAGAAAACAAACTTATGGTTACCAAGGCGGAGGAGGGGGAGGGATAAATTTGGATATTGGGATTGACATACACACATTACTATAATATAAAATGGATAACTAATAAGAACCCGCTATAGGGACTTCCCTGGTGGCCCAGTGGTTGGGACTGCACCTTCCGATGAAGAAGGTGTGGGTTTCATCCCTGGTTGGGTGGCTAACAGCCCACATGCAAAAGTCCTAATATGAATCCCCAAGTTTTCTATTAATCAACAGAAGTGGAATAAATTCAGGAAGAATATTTAAAATGCCTCCACTTCATTCTTCCAAAGGCAGAAGGGCCTTCCTTCAAAGGCCAAAACTTTGCAAAGTCACTTCACCTGTGTTGCTTCAATTACCCCACCGATTGCTCCAGAGCACAGCTGGTCTTTGAGTGTGTTATCATCTTTGTAATGGCCTCGGCTAGAAACCCACCCTTTCTGTGTTTAAAGCCTGAACAGCTTAGTCTGAGATGGTCTTACGGGACATCACAAAGAAGAAAAGGATGAATGGTAACAAGAAGCTATTCCTTGCCCTCCTTTGTGGAGAGAGGTAGGTCATCCTGTAACAAAAACAGAGCCAGCGGAGGCTACTGAAGATCCAGCATTACTGAGGCTCTTTTGTAAAAGTCGGCGTTTCCAAGTCAGGCTTCAATCTAAAGGACCACGAAAATGAAACCAAGTACCTACTGTGGAGAATTACAAAATGTTCACCAAATTTGAAAATAACAAACAAAGAAAACCCAGGTTCACTCTTGTGGAGAAAATGCCCAAGACTGAGTCTGAGTATCCTCCCAGCCTCCCTGGACCCAGGCTGGAGAGAGAGACGGACACAGCCTCCCAGCCTCCCTGGACCCAGGCTCGAGAGAGAGACTGACATGGAGCAGGACCCTCTGTCCTTGCCGGCCCCCCATGTCCTCTGCCTGCCTTCTGTCTGTGGGAAACTTCAGGCAAAGGATACATTTATTCAGAGCAGTGAGAGATGCTAGAACAAAGGAAAACAGCCAAAGGCGACTAAACAATAACAATGTAGCAATTAAGCATAGTCAAGGACCTTCAGTTCCTTCTCAGGGCCTATAGATAATATTCTGAGCCAGATCCTGGGAGCTGTCTCATAGACACCAAAGCACCAGGTGGAGAAGTGAACCACACACTGACCAGACTGTACCCAGAACATGAGCTGCCACAATTCCGAGAACTGACTGCAAAGAAATGGGAGCAAACGGGCCCTGGAACTGAATTAACTGTACTTGAAACAACCATGGTGTTGCTGGTCAGACCATTGATGACCAATTCGCAGATGACTATTAGAGAGGACTGTGCTGTTTCTGCATGTAACTCCTTCCCCCACTCCATCTATTAAAGCTCTCACCCCCTGCTTGTGGGGGCAGGGAGTCAGTGTTTGGACAGATGTCCACCACCCTCCCCGTCCCCCTCGCTGGCATCTAAAATAAAGCAAACTTGCCTTTCCACCAACCTGGCCTGTTTACTGGTGTTTGAGGGCCAAGAACCTAACTCCACACACACATACTCTTTCATTAAGGGCAGGTGAGAACAAAGGCCTTCAAGGTGAGAAGCCTCTTGGGAAAGGTCAGCTCCCCCGAGGGAGGCTGCTGTGTCCCCCCTCCAGCTCCCCATCACTGACAAGAATGAAACCAGATTAGACTGGAAAAACAACCAAAGAACCACTGACTCAAACACAACATTCCAAAGCACTTACTTACATGAGAAAGAGAGAGACAGACAGAGGAGGAGATGGTCAGCTGTGGGGAAGTCACCAAGAACTAGGATAGACTTGGGGTCCAGTTTAAACCGCAGTGCTCAGGAGCTCAAGGTTCCTCTCTTTGAAGTTATAAGGAGTTAAACGTGGGAAAGAGGTGGGAAGAACATGGCGGGCATCATAATTGTGAAAGCTTCACCAAACAACATTAAACCCTACTTCATGTTCACAAGCTACCTTTCCAAGATTACTTAATAAATGTAAATACTGCAACATTTAGATACATGAATGAAGACCTCAATAGCCACTTTAAAAGTATAAAAATTGTGCTTTATCTGAAACCCAAATTAGAGAACATCTCTTCCAGCTTGAATCCTGAATGGGGTACACTCATCACCCCATTAGTTAAGTGAATCTAACATTTTAAAGGGATGGACAATGCACAGCCTAAAATCGGTGTCTATTAAAATGATCAACCTCCAATCTGTTTAGAGTCCATAAGTCATCATCTTCCTGCTCTTCCTTACAAAGAAGTAGAATCTTGCTGGTCAAATGTTTCTCACTCATCAGAAAACTTACTAAGCCTTTCTACAGTGGAAAAAGGATCCACATGTACGCAGATCTTTTTATCCAAATGCTTTCAAGACCACGACCATCCTCCTAGATTCCTCAGGTGCAAGGTGAATCACCTTCCCAGGTCTCCTATTTGTGATGGAGGCTTTGTTATCTGGATTTCCCCAGCTAGAGTTCTAACTACCAGACACATTCGCCAGAAGAGACATCAATCTATTTCCCATAATTTCTGCTTCCTGGGAAAGGATCCCATTGGGTGATGCTCATTAATCTAGCAAGGATGAATCCAAAGATAAAAGAAGTAAACTTTAATTAGACTTTAAAGGTAGAGATACAAGGGTCAACTCTCTGTCATTGGTTCTCTTGAACCATCCTTATAAGATAACCAGCCTTCGCCACCAAACTCAAAACCCAACACCCTCACTCATTCGACAACACCCAGGGGACACTGACTGTGATATTAAGACTCTTCTGCACCTTTGTTTTTAAAAAGAGAACTTAAAACCGAAAGCAAACCTGATGGCATCCATGGGTCAGAGGTTGGCTTGGTCAAGGTGTTCACTTGCTCCCAGTTGAAGTCATCATCTACAGCCTGACTGTATCCACACGTGCTGTAAGGCTCATCAAAGAGGCAACCACCTGAAACGTAAAAGAAGGGAGAGTGATATTAATAATGACCTGACCTCTGGGATAAGCTACAATGACTGCAGGGAACCGTGAACCCACAGTTGATGCTCAACTCAATTTGACCCTGACCCCACTGCATCCTAAGTAAGTGTTATCTGAGTACTAGTCATGCCTTGTCAATAATTCTAAATTATATTGTGTCCCCAAAAGACTCTGACATCTTTATAATAGCCACTCAGTTGTGTCTGACTCTTTGTGACCCTTTGGACTGAAGCCCACCAGGCTCCTCTAGCCATGGGATTCTCCAGGCCAAAATACTGGAGTGAGCTGCCATGCCCTCCCTCCAGGGGATCGTCCATGCCCTCCTCCAGGGGATCTTCCAGACCCAGGGACTGAACCCATGTCTCCTGTGTCTCCTGCATTGCAGGTGGATTCTTTACCCGAAAAGCATTGGGGCAGCCCAGTTGAAAGTGAAAATGAAGCAAACTTGTAATTCATATTTTCCAGATTCATATGAAGTTGGCATAATTGACCTTGTGTTCAAAACTTTAATAGAACCATCCTACGTGTTCAACATGTCTTCAAAAGAAAAACAAATTATAATTTGTCCAAAAAATGAAAAGAGAAATACTTCCATTGTAACACTGGGCATGCTGGTCAGGGACAAAACAGTAGAGATTGTAGACCTTGCTTGAAAAATATTTGTCTAAGGATTATTCTAAATCTAACACAAAAATGGGTTTTGCTTTAATACTTTGGAGATTTGAGGTCTAAAAATTAAAAGAGATTATAAATTTGCTTACAGTCCACACAATTTTTAAAGGCAAGGATAAATTCAAAATTAAACATGGGGTAAACATCTGCTGGATGTTGAAGCTAAAAATGAAGCTATTTAAATAAAGAAACAAAGAATAAAAGAAAATGCAGTATATGCAAAGCAGGTCCGCTGTTTCAGCATCTGGGGACACACTGATGATTCAAAAAGTCCCACTCGCATCCTCTCAAATGTCTCTTGTTACCCTGAATTATTATAGCATCAAGTCTTTCCCCCAATGTTGCACATTGCCAAAGTGAAGGATTGTATCAATCATCTTAATTACCATGAAAATTCTATTGCCCATTATCATAGAATGTTATTAATTATGTCAATTTAAAAGATTAATTATAATCACTTGCCAATGATGAGAATTGAGGGTCTGGTCAAGAAAACACAAGTGTAAGAATATAATTTACCGTATGCCTTGGGAGCAAGAAGATAAATAAAATAATAAAATCAAGTAGTTGCACCAACTCAGACATAGGGTCCCCTAGTTCAATTTCCATCCACCTGCTTACATCAGTTCTACAACCTTCTAGACAGACAGACAGCTTCCAAACAGGTGCCTGTGTGCTCAGTCCTGTCTGACTCTGTGCGACCCCACAGACTGTAGCCCATCAGGCTCCTCTGTCCATGGGATTCTCCAAGCAGGAATACTGGCGTGGGTAGCCACTTCCATCTCCAGGGGATCTTCCCAACTCAGGGACAGAACCCGCACCTCCGGTATCCCTTTTATCAGCAATCAGAATCTGGGAAGCCCTCTGAACAGGTGGGCACCCAGAATTTAGAAAACAGCCCTCTGATTGTAGATGACTCCTTTAAAAAGGCCCAAATGAACTTCCTGAAATGTATACCCATCTATCTTAGCCCTTCCTTGTGAAGAAACAGTGAAAAATCCCCGTTCTTATCCAAGAAAGCTATTTAAAAAGAGTTGTCAAGTTCTATGTTTTTGCTTCTCCAGGCAAAACATGCTTTGCTCCCCTCCCTCCCTCTCTCCCAAAAGAAGGCTCTCAGACCTTCACCACGAAGGCAGGTGTTCTAAACACTGTCGAGTTTATCAGCACTCATCTACCCAGTGACTCCCAGTACTGCAGCCCCTATTCGACTGACTACTTCCCTTGACCTCTTGCTCTGTCAACAGCCTGAGCCGACGGCTGGCCCATCCCGGAATCCCACCCGTTTCCTCATAGCACTGCCATCAAGCCACTTCTCCCCTCTGCACTAAGGGAAGTGACTTCCTACATTTTCCCTTTCTAAACCCCATCCCTGCTGTCAGTACATCTCTCCAGCTTGGTGAGAGCTTCTGCAATCCTGATTTTGTCACTCGGGTGTTAAGTTATCCTACCTAGGTCTGGGTTATCTGCAAGTTTGATGAAGCAGGCTTGCTGTCAGCCTCCAAATCACTGATAAAAGATGTGCAAGGGACCTTGGGCCATTTTAAGAAGTGTCCCTCCTCTTTCACTCCTTGTATTAAGTCCCTAGCTCCAGTGGCCCTGGACACCATCTTCTGTAACGCTTTTAACAGAACTGCCCAATTAAACACTCTGTTGGGAACAGAAAACTCATTATAAAGACACAGCGTTAACTCAATACTTCACCTTGACAACAACTGGTCATTTATATTTCCCTCTTATTCAGCTTTAACAAGTTCAGAAACAGAGTGGCTTTGTTTCAAGCACGTAATACTAACACCTTCACAATTTCGGGTGAAGAAATGTGAGAAGACTATGCAAACATTTATGAGAAATATTTTCTCTTGGTTGCAAGCCCTAATTTTGATACAGAAAATAGCTTTACTGCTTCAGGAATAAACCCAAACAGCAGTAGCACTTGTAATATTCAAAAGAAAGAAAGAGGCATGAATTTTGACAGAAAAGGGACCCCCAGTGGAAGCACAGACAGTACTTTGATGAAAGTCCTGCCGTGCAATCTCAAGCAGTGAGAAATAGCTTGGGGCATCAGCAAAACACTGAAGGCTGGTTAAAGATCTGGTTTAGGAACCAATTCCTGGCACTGCTGCTGCTGCTAAGTCACTTCAGTCATGTCCAACTCTGTGCGACCCCATAGACGGCAGCCCACTAGNGTGCAATCTCAAGCAGTGAGAAATAGCTTGGGGCATCAGCAAAACACTGAAGGCTGGTTAAAGATCTGGTTTAGGAACCAATTCCTGGCACTGCTGCTGCTGCTAAGTCACTTCAGTCATGTCCAACTCTGTGCGACCCCATAGACGGCAGCCCACTAGGCTCCTCTGTCCCTGGGATTCTCAAGGCAAGAATACTGGAGTGGGTTGCCGTTTCCTTCTCCAATAAGCAAATACAATGGTGAGAGCTGGTATGGCTGAAGCAAACCCCAATGACTAATACGATGCTGGTACAAGGATATAATTTCCCTATTATATAAAGCTGCTTCTACCACTTGAAGGAAAACAGAGAATCACACAGGACTATGGAACCACCGGGAAAAAGCACAGACTGGATTTCCTGTTGCCCCAACCTGTGTCTCCCTGCACACCTACGGACCCATCACTGGCCTTCATGCAACAGACACAGAACCCTAAAACAGCAAAGGTGGTCCACTGAGATGAAATAAGGCAAGAGTCAGGTCAACAGCAATGGGATATAACCCACGCGCGAGAGCACAGTGAAGCTTTTTGATTTCAAGGCAACTCTGGGTGGGTGGACATGATGTGAACAGGTTCCCGGGTCAGAAACCTAGCACTTCCTTATTCTTGTCCCACTGACTTTGTGTTCGTAGACAAATCATTTAGCCTCTCTGAACCCCAATGTCTTTACCAACGAAATGAATATAATATGTACCTCACTCGGTGTTTCTGATAAGTCAGTTTGAGAGCAAGTGTGGCTGGTCTAACAGAGTTGAGTAAGTCCACCAGTATCAGCTATTACTACTACTACTACTAGTTATTATTATTACTAATTAGTAAAAGCTATTACAAATAATCTTACTAAGATTTAAGCTAAGGTCTTAAATCAACNGTCTTTACCAACGAAATGAATATAATATGTACCTCACTCGGTGTTTCTGATAAGTCAGTTTGAGAGCAAGTGTGGCTGGTCTAACAGAGTTGAGTAAGTCCACCAGTATCAGCTATTACTACTACTACTACTAGTTATTATTATTACTAATTAGTAAAAGCTATTACAAATAATCTTACTAAGATTTAAGCTAAGGTCTTAAATCAACTCTGAATATTCACTGGAAGGACTGACACTAAAGCTGAAGCTCCAATACTTTGGCCACCTGATGCAAAGAGTCAACTCATTGGAAAAGACCCTGATGCTAGGAAAGAGTGAAGGCAGGAGGAGAAGAGGGTGAAAGAGGATGAGATGGTTGGATGGCATCAGCGACTCAATGAACATGAGGTTGAACAAGCTCTGGGAGATAGAGAGGGACAGGGAAGCCTGGCGTGCTGCAGTCCATGGGGTCGCAAAGAGTCAGACACAACTGAATGACTGAACAACAAATCTTCCTTCCCATCTGTACCTCCTACAAGGATTCTCAAAAGTTCACTGCACTGCAAGTGCCTGGAATAAATAATCAGAGATGGTAACATGTACTCTGTAGGGAAATGAAGAGTGTGGGCTTCTCCGTGGCACCACAAAAGCAAAGAACAGAGCTTACTGGGCTTGTCAAGTGAGTGCCTTGGGGCCAGTGAAGAATGTGACAAGGAAGCAAAGTCCCAGAAACATCATGAGATGAAGACTTTCCAAAAAGAAGTCACCTGCAGTTTCAGGATAACACAGACAGCTTGCCATCATGTAGAGGAATACCGTCGGCAACAAATTGCCAAGTTTTCTCCAAAACTCTGGGCATTGGACCAACACCCAACAGCCCACAGCTGGACCATATTCATCCACTAGTCAAGGTAAATTATTTCTCTTTTGAGGAGGGGAATCAGGACTAAACCCAAGGTCAAACATGTGATGGAGGAAAGGTGATGCAAGCCAGATGGGTGGTGATCTGCTTCTCTCTTGTTCTCTCTCTTAAATCAATACACACACATGCCTCCATCATACCTTGAGAAAGGCTTTTCCTTAGCAAATCTGCATACAACACACAACCCATGCAGGAATAAGGAGTTATTAAGTGAAGGAAGTGTCAGCGGGTGTCAATATCCGGGTAATGGACAACAAGGATGATGACTCTGTGGTTTGTTTCAGGACAGGCAGTGCAACACAGTAACATGCCAATTAAATTAGTAAAATTAAAGAAAAGTGAAAATTGAAAAGCAAGAAAAGTAGAGGGGGAAAAAGTAAGAATAAGATGAAATCAGGATTATGGAGAAGACTCCACCATTATCACCAAATAATTTTTTAAAAAGTCATTAGGCTCATTCACTGGCCACATATTTCACTCTGAGCTTTGGGGTAGCCAGTGCCAAGAGGAAATAATGACTGATTATACAATCCACAGTATGTATGAGATGATAATATACATACTAAAGCTAGTAACAGGGGTTTCCATTTACTAATGGAGAAGGGCATGGAACCCACTCCAATATTCTTGCCTGGAGAACTCCATGGATAGTGGAGCCTGGTGGGCTACAGTCTGTGGGGTAGCAAAGAGTCAGACACTTACTTTCTCACTTTCACAATTTTTAAGGACTTGTTCAATGCTCACACTAACCCGATAACATAGGTACCATGATCCCCATTTTACAGTTACAGAAAATGAGGCACAGAAGGGTTGAAAGCTTGCACAGAAGGTTCCAAAGGTGGAAGACAGTGACGCAGAGACTTGAACCCAGGCATCCTGTCTTCAAAACTCACATTCTTAACACTGTGTGACAGTATCTCCCAAACTAAATACTGGAAAGAAACACAACTCCTAATCCTACATCCAGAGGGAGGGACCTCTCTTCCCAGGGCACCAGGACGAAGCAATCAACATGCATTAATGAACACAGTTCTCAGGGGCAACCACTGCAATGGAGCAACAGGTTCTAGGGTCCATTCGGTAACATGTCAGGACAGCATGTCACCCAACTTCAATTAGATAAACTTGATTAAGTGGGAGCTCAGAGCATTCTCAGATAAAACCGTACCCTCCCTCAAAATGGTCTTTGTGAATATTGCTTCTCTCAAAAGAGCCTTAGTGGACCGCCATGAATTTATGTATTTACTCCTCAACTAAAACCTAAAGCCAGACTGTGCTATTACTGAAGCATAACACGATAGGTTCTAGAAATAAGATGGAACCATGGGGTTTTTTTTGTTGTTGTTCTATAAAAACTTCAGAGTTTAAAAGAAGCAGGTGTCCAGAAGCCTGGGAATTCTTCTCAAAAGCTATTTTATTTTTATTATTTTGGCCATGCTGCCCCAGCTTGTGGTGTCTTTTTGTTCCCCAACCAGGGCTTGAACCCACGTCCTTGGCAGTGAACACGCAGAGTCCTAACCAATGGACCGCCAGGGAACCCCCTCAAAAAGCATTTAGATCATTATAACTCTTAGTCATCTTGATATTCCTGAGAGCTAGTACATGATAAAGTAAACATGAAAGTAGTGACAGTGATATTCACTCAGTCATGTCTGACTCTTTGTGACTCCAAGGACTGTAGTCCACCAGGCTCCTCGGTCCATGGGATTTCCCAGACAAGAATACTGGAGTGGGTTGTCATTTCCTTCTCCAGGGGATCTTCCCAACCTGGGGATTGAAGGTGGGTCTCCCAAATTGCAGGCAGATTCTTTACTGTCTGAGTCACTAGAGGGCTGGTCTGCACATGGTAGGCACCCAATAAATGCTTTTTCAGAAACACAGATGATGAATTTCCCAGAGCTCTGTGCAGAATCTGGCCGCAATAATTTTGCCTAAATTTTTTTAACTGTAATATCCACTTAAACAATGAAAACAATCTCAACTGTTTTCAAAAACACCCAGCCCTGTCCTGATGTATTCCAAGATGAATCAGCTCCCAATGTGACAAAATCACTGAACATGTTCATTTTTTTTTATTATGACTGAAAACTATAAGCCAGCTAAATGTTAATGAAGTCTTCTCTCAAATTATGGTTTTCGCTTTTAGAAAAGTTAAAGTCTTTTTTTTTTTCTTTCTGGCAATAATTAAGATAGTAAAGCTAGTTGTCTATAAAGGTCATTCATGATTTATGAAAATAAAATATTATCATTTGCATACTGAAGGGAATTTATCTTTCTTCTTTCTTTGCTGCCATTGTTTAGTCACTTAGTCATGACTGACTCTTTGCGACCCTGTGGACTGTAGCCTGCCAGGCTCCTCTGTCCATGGGATTTCCCAGGCAAGAATACTGGAAAGGGTTACCATTTCCTTCCCAACCCAGGGATCAAACCCACATCTCCTGGCAGGCAGATTCTTCACCACTGAGCCACTAGGGAAGCCCTTCTTTGGAAAAGCAGAGAATTATTCAGTAGGACCAACAGTAGTATGCCATCACTAAGACACAGGTTATAACAGAATGGTTGGTCCACTTTTTCCCCAAAGGAAACTTAAAAATTCTTTCACAAGATCGCTCTGTATCCTACTAAAGCTCCAGAACCGGAGAGAAGACAAAAGAAACCAAACCGTCAGGGATCAGAAACCACCCTCTGGAGCAGTATCTAAATATTCTTTGACTGTGACCCATAGTCATGACACTGTAACCCATCACATGTATATGCACACTTCACAAACCACATTTATCTCTACTGAGATACACTGGCCTTTTTCATTTCTGTTCTATCTGATTTTGAAAAGGGTGGTGTCTGGGTTTCGAAAACTGACTCTATGATGCTTCAAAAGGTGCTCCTGTAGCCTTTAAGGTGTGCGGGTAAAAACCATTACCTGGGACCCTTCGTTTAGTTTGAAGTTACTACTCAACCCTATGATGTGAGTGCCCTGTGATCTGCAAAGTGACCTGTGATCTGCAAAGACCCCATTTCCTGAACATCCATCACATGCTAGCCAGATTCTGCCTCAGAAAACAGACAGTCATTATCCATCTAATCCTCACAACCAGCATAAGACTATACTCTCAATGCGTGTGTGGATGCTAAATCACTTCAGCTCAGTTCAGTTCAGTCGCTCAGTCATGTCCGATTCTTTGTGACCCCATGAGTCACAGCACACCAGGCCTCCCTATCCATCACCAATTCCCAGAGTTTACTCAAACTCATGTCCATGGAGTTGGTGATGCCATCCAGCCATCTCATCTTCTGTCATCCCCTTCTTCCCCCAATCCTTCCCAGCATCAGGTTCTTTTCCAATGAGTCAACTCTTCACATGAGGTGACCAAAGTACTGGAGTTTCAGCTTGAGCATCAGTCCTTTCAATGAACACCCAGGAATGATCTCCTTTAGAATGGACTGGTTAGATCTCTTTGCAGTCCAAGGGACTCTCCAAGAGTCTTCTCCAACACCACAGTTCAAAAGCATCAATTCTTCAGTGCTCAGCTTTCTTCAGCTTTCTTCACAGTCCAACTCTCACATCCATACATGACCACTGGAAAAACCATAGCCTTGACTAGATGGACCTTTGTTGGCAAAGTAATATCTTTGCTTTTCAATATACAGTCTAGGTTGGTCATAACTTTACTTCAGTAGCATCCAACTCTTTGAGACTACATGGAGCCTGCCAGGCTCCTCTGTCCGTGGGATTTTTCAGGCAAGAATACTGGAGCATTTCCTCTACGAGGGTATCTTCCTGACCCAGGGATCAAACTCGTGTCTCTTACATCTCCTGCACTGGCAGGTGGGTTCTTCACCACTTGCACCATCTGGGAAGCTGATAGTTTCAATGTTTGACCGAAGAACTCATCACATAGCAAACCCCACACAAATGTCTGTCTCATAAAGCCTAAAGTCAAGAATCAATATCTTTTTTCCAGGTATCAATATATTAACTCTCAGCCCTAAATTCACTTTTCATTGCTTGCTCTGAGAAAATGTATGCAGACCCTCTGACTACATGCCCTGTTCCACTTGGCAAGACTTTAAGCTTGGCCAGCAGAGGGTCCTGGAGAGGCAGGGCAGGAGCAAAGAGGGAGCTTGCAGAGCTTCCAGAAGGCTCCCAGCACATATGGCTTCAGGAGCCGCAGATCCACAAGGTCAGGGCTATCTGGTTCTTCTAGCATGTAGTGGCCAATAAGGTCCAACAGACAGCACTCACCCCTGTACCTCTCAGTGGCTCACCTCCCATGAATAGCTTTCCCAGCCACCCTAGAGGACACTTGCTCCAAGTTCCATGGCTGTGGCCCCACAGGGACTTCTCTGTTGTCCACCATGTCCTAGATCTCAGCTCTGGGGGGGAATTCTCCTAGGACTTCATTTCTGCTGGGGAACAGTGGCTGCCTCACACACTTGCTATTACTTCTCTACTCTGCAGAACACTCTACCTATTTGCCAACCTCTCCATTCTAATTTGTTGTTATATTCTTTATGGATACATCCCTATATGTACAAATGACAGTTTGACGTGGCCAAACATCTCACCCACATCACAGAGAGCTTGGTGTGGGGCCAGCAGTCCAAGCCGGATCTGCATCCAGAGTTCACACTCCTTCAAGTCTACACATATCCACCCTTCAGGCTCCTCTGGTGGCACAGATGGTAACGACTCTGCCTGCAATGCAGGAGATCCAGGTTCAGTCCCTGGGTCTGGAAGATCCCCTGGAGAAGGGAATGGCAACCCACTGCAGTATTCTTGCCTGGGAAATCCCATGGACGGAGGAGCCTAGTGGGCCACAGTCCAGGGGATTGCAAAGAGTTGGACAGGACTGAGCAACTAAAATTTCATCCTTACCCTTAACCTACCTCCATAAAGTAAGCAAATAACAACCTGAAATACTTATGTAATGACTGTTACATGAATTGCATTGTAAATAAGTTCCTGAAAGTACCGTTTCCAAGGAGCTAATGGAGAACAACCAANCCCTCCCCTTGTCCATCTATACAGCACCCTCAGGACCAGCAGTCACCAACAGAAGTCTAACCTGAAAGGTATTTAAGCTCTAAAGTGTATTCCGAAACAGCAGAGATTAAATGTTCAGGATCATATTTAGTGGTGTGACTTCTTATTTAATTTGGGAAAGTAGCCATCTGATGACTCATATTAATCCCAAATTCCCTGACCAAGTCGTGCAACTTCCAAATATGCCAGAGGGTACTGTGAGTAGGCAGTGTGAGCTTACGAATACAAGCCTGAAGATAGGACATAGCTGGACATAGCTCCTGCTTCCCCTTAGGAAATAAATACTGTTCAGAGACGTGACCTGGTTGGAGTCCACGATGCCCGAATATGGGGGGTGGATAAAGGGAAGCGGGTTGAAAATGTACCCTGTAGGTCTGCTGAGCATTTCTGGACCATGTCTTTGGGGACCCAGCACATCAAGGTTCAGTGTTTCTGAAAATGATGAGAGGGTTAAGGTAAGGACAACAAATGACTGCGCCCTGCTCTGGCATGTGGGGTGTGGGTGCATGTGAGGTGTGGCTGTGACAGTTTCTGTGTACACTACACACACAGACACACACCCAAAAGCCTACCACCTTGCTACCCTAGGTGAGAACCAGGCTGTCACAGCCAACAGGGTCTCCCATGATGGGCTCAGTCACGTATTATCTCAGAACCTCCCCACCCCACCCTTCAAGAGAGAAGGCCGTTCCTGCATGGTCCACCACAATGCATTGGGTTGAACTGCTTAAGATGCAATCTGATGAAAGCTCACTTTATTTTTTATCAATTTCCGTGATAAACAGGGAAGCTTGGGGCCTAGCTCTAAAGTATGACTTGATAGGAATCTGGGGCCCTGGCACCAACACAAGTTGACTAACAGGTTGGTCAGGGGCACCTCCTGTTAAATCCCACTTCCTGGGGAGGGCAGCTTCACTCGCAGACACGGCAGAGTTACACACAACCTACCCTCCTGTATTCTCATCCTGCCCAGTTCCCCAAATCTCCCAGTTTGAGATTCTCTCACTCCCCTCCCTTTGGAGAACCATGCTTTCGCATGTCCTCAGCCTTCAAAGAGAATGTTTTGCTCTAAAGATGGTCTTTGGGATTCAAAGATTGTGTAATGATTGGATGATAAATAAATAATATCCAATAAATAATTGGATAATAAATCCAAAGCCAGTTGTTCTCATTTTGAAGAAGGTCGAGGGGACTCAGAGAGGACATCCACCATCCTGAACTGTAATCCATCTTCTTGTTCCAAATAGGATTGCTCTTCATTCAGCTTGAACTGATTGAGGAAGAGCTGGAAGTGGGGTCAGGGTTATTCTTATCCCTTTTTGAAGGATTTTGGGCAGAAGTTTGTAACGGCTATTCATTTGATTTTAAAAGCCACAGTGACAACTCTGTTTCCACATGGCCTTATTTCTCTGCTATACCCTGCCTGGTGCAGTCTTACCAAAAACAGACCATCTGCCAGACAGAGGAACTGGCCCCTTGTCAGCCCAGCACAGTGGGGTGGCCCCTCCTCAGCCTGGCAGAGTGGGTTCTGTGCCCTCAGGTGTGTTGGCAGCTACCCCTCTGAATCACGGCTCGTGTGCTGCCCCGGGATTCTGCAGGCACACACACTGTCCTACACACAGGCCAAGGGATGGGCCCAGACAGCTCTCAGGTGGCCCCCTCCAGAGTGGAATGTGTGTTCTGGCAGATGCCACCCTGGGGGTGACCAGGTGTGCAGAAGTCAGTGTTCATCCCATGGAAGAAGGGCAAGGGAAAGACTGCGGAACAGGCCCAACTTGATGTTATGAGTTAGAGCTGAGAGTAAAGATTCAAATATGTGTAAATACGTGAGATGAAGCACTTCATCCTTGGCGGAATGCAAAGCTGTAGGTTCATAAACTAGAGGAGGAGACCAGGGAGATGCTCAGGAAAAGCATGACCAACTCAGTCAGAATCCAGGGAGGCAGGTAGACACCGCGCCCCCATGATCTCCATGTGAGTGATTATGGAGCATATACAGCTGGGTTCCATCCACCTCCATCATCTACCAGTCAGGGTACCGTGGGGGTGATGCTTTAATTTTTGAACATCAGAGCTCTTATCCGCAAGGTAGGAATGCTAATCCTTTCCAGATGGCTGAGATGAACAAATTATATGAACTATCAAAGCTCAGTGCTTGACAGAGTATAGATATTTAATAAGTGATAGTAATATCCCTTCTCAAAGGGAGCAAATGTATACAGGGCTGGAAGCCAAGATCTCACCCAGTCCAGCTCTGAAGAAATCAGAGAAATCTTGCTGCAAATAAAAGTCCAAAGAAATAGGTAGGTTTGGGCAGACTCTCCAAGTGACTCTTTACCCACACCATGGTTCCCAGAATTTGAAAAAAAAGAATCAAGAGTGAATCGGCGTTTCTGTCTTGGTGAAAGCTGAACTAGTTATTTCCAGCTTCTCTATCCCCAAACCCAGCTTCCCATTTATCATCAATCTCTTGTTGCCCATGACCATATAGTTTACTTCTTTTTGCTTTCTTTAACTTCCTTTTGCTGTGGCTCAGGGGAAAAATACAAAATGCTGTTCTGTGTGTGTGCGGTGTTCTTAGTCAGTCAGTTGTGTCTGACTCTTGTGACCCCAAAGACTATAGCCCGCCGGGCTCCTCTGTCTATGGGATTCTCCAGGCAAGAGTACTGGAGTGGGTTGCCATTTCCTTCCCCAGGGGATCTTCCCGANTTCTTAGTCAGTCAGTTGTGTCTGACTCTTGTGACCCCAAAGACTATAGCCCGCTGGGCTCCTCTGTCTATGGGATTCTCCAGGCAAGAGTACTGGAGTGGGTTGCCATTTCCTTCCCCAGGGGATCTTCCCGACCCAGGAATTGAACCCGGGTTGATTGTAGGCACACTCTTTACTGACTGAGCTATGAAGGAAGCCTTGTGCTATTCTATAGTTATTTGTTGGATTTTTTTAATGGAGGAAAAGAATAAACACATAAAAGAAGGGAACTCTGGCTAAAATCCAGGAAAAGGTCTTCCCTGGTGGTCCAGTGGTTCAGAATCTGCCTGCATATGCATGGGATACAGGGTCGATCCCTGGCCCGGGAAGATTCCGCATGCCAAGGGATACCAAAGTCCGTGAACCATGATTGCTGAGCCTGCGCTCTGGAAGCCCTTGGGCTCTGGAGCCACAGTTACTGAGCCTGCCTGCTACAGCTACTGACGCCCAAGTGCCTAGGGCCTGTGCTTTGCAACACGAGGAGTCACCACAGTGGGAAGTCCGCACTCCCCATCGCAGCATAGCCCTGCCTTGCTGCAACCAGAGAAAGCCCAGGCTCAGCAACAAAGACCCAGCATGGCCCAAAATTAATCAATTTTTGAAAATTAGGAAGAGACAGAGGTTTCAAGGTTCTTGGGGCATTTTGTAAAATAAGGTAGACCTCTTTCAGGAATGAATCAGGCTTTTGTTAGATGAAGAAGATATACTGAAGGACCTCTCCCAATCCCTTCTGATATGGGGGCCTATGAATTTCAGGAGTCATTACCACCATCACCATCACTGACTTAGCATGCGAGTGAGTAAAAACAGATGATGTTCTAAATCCCAGCCATCATTCTCTCTTGCTTATTGCCTATCTGGAGCATTGTCTGTATTCACCACCTACCATGTATCCAGATTTCAAAATAATCAGAAATGGATTTTTTTTAAAGCTCAAAAGTCACCTAGTTTAAAATGAAGTACAAACAATGACGTTTTAATGAATTGAATCCCATAGAAGCAATAACAAAGTTTGTTGCTGTTGTTATAAGCATAGAAGTAAATGAGAGAATACATTTAAAAAATACTTAGCACATAGCTCAGTAAATAGAATCTATTAATGTTATTATCATATACACATGTAATTCAAATGCCAAAGGGTTTCCCCTTGAGGACTAGATTAATCCTAGCCTGCACCTAAATTCCTCAACCCCAAACAGTCAAAAGCCCTTGTCCAGTTTCCAGAAGCTCCTGCAGCAGGCCTCCCACTTCCGATCCCCCCGTATTTCCTCTACTTCTGTGATGCTGCTTCTGGGCCTCCCCGTGCCTGCCTGCCTGCCTTCCCAACCCACACACCGCCCACCCCGGAGCACCCTCACTATCCCCAAAGCCCAGACCTCTTACTGATTCCCAAGGAGAACCAAGGTTACGCTTTTTGTTGTTTCCTGAGTTTCTAGCTGAAGATGGAGTGCAAGATGCCAAGGGACCTAAAGTGAGGCACACCGCCTACCCCCACCCCAGTGGCTCCCTTTTCCCCTCTCTGTCCCTCCTGCTATGTTACAAAGCACTCAGGAAACCTTCGCCTCCATCTGTACTCATGGTCTGAGCATCTGCCCCAAGTGACTTCTCAAGAAGAAATTTCTTATTGAGCTCTGGAAACTGCAGTGTTCACTACCTCCTTACCTTCACCCCAAAAGCACAGGAGGGAGGCTACAACACAAGAGTCTTGCAGCATCTATGCTTCCAGCTCACACTGACCCCACTACGTTCTTCCCAAGGGGTTCAGCAGGGCCTCCTTCAGATAGCTCCCTCTCTGTGCATAAGGGGAGAGGTTTGGTCTCCTCTTCCCCTGACACCACTGGTTTTCAGGTGGGGGCTCTTCTGTGTGAGCCAAGGCCCCAGATAGGTCTTGTGAGCTGTGGGAATATCATCTAGTTGAAGTTAATTCAAATATGGTATCATTAACATTTTAGGGTGACTTCTATTGACTGAAAAAATTGCACAACCCACAAGTTGACAATTATATTTTATTTGGTGGATGAAATTGAAGACTTAAGCTCAGGATGCAGAGAAACTGCTCTGAAAAGAAAAGAGAGCAAGCAGGATACATAGATTTTGCAACAAAGACCAGATAGCTGGAACATCAAAAGATTACCATTAGTTAAAGAAAACTAGGTATCTCAAGTTCAAGAGGTAGCACTTTTCTGTGTATGTGAAGATGCAAGAATCTGGGCTCATTGAAATAACCCCTTCACCATGCACCTCAGTTCTCTGGGACCAGTATCCTGTGCTTTCTCACCCTGGGTTGCCTCAGGGTCCATCACTGGAGGGAGGGGTGGCTGCACTGCCTGACCCTTGATGATGGACATCTGTTTCCACCCTGAGTTTCCTCGGGGCTCACCCGCAGGGGTGGCTGTAATGTAATGGCTTAATGACTGCAACATCCTTTGTTTACTGATAAGGCAGTTGACTTTTTCTTTGAGACTTGGAAATAAGGCACAATTCTATCCCCTAATCTTCTGCCATCCCACCACCACCACCTTGAGAGGCAGAGACTGCCCCATGCCTCTGACCTCACCCGTTGGAACACATCCTCCAGCAGGCACTCTGCTCTGAGGAGCCAGCCTCTTGCAAGAAGAAGTTGGGGTGACTACTAAGGTTTTGTTTGTGTTTTTGTTCTTCTGCAGAGGACTGGAGTATCTACTGAGATTTTTAATTGAAAATGTATATTTGGTCTTCGAGCTTCCTTGGTAGCTCAGTTGATAAACAATCCGCCTGTAATGCAGGAGACCCCAGTTCGATCCAGAGAGACCCCCTCCAGAGAACAGCTACCCACTCCAGTATTCTTGCCTGGAGAATCCCCTGGACAGAGGAGCCTGGCAAGCTACACAGTCCATGGAGTCATAAAGAGTCAAACACGACTGAGTGACTTTCACTTTCATTTGGTCTTCATCCCCTTTTCTGTCACAAAACTTCTAAAACATTTCCTTTGATGAGAGCAATAAAGGTGTCTTTTGTTGTATTAATGAGGTGACTTTTGGAAAGTCCCTATAGAACCTACGGATAGGGCTTGGTCACCTGAAGAACCAACTTTTAGCCCCACATCTAGCCAATTATTTAATCACTCATGTCTGAGCAATGAAGCCTCCATAAACACCCAAAAGGATGAGTCTCAGAGAGCTCCCAGTTTGGTGAAGCAGAACACTTCCAAGTGCCACTGTGCCAGGCCGCAAACTCCGTGAACACAGAAGTTCCTTTGTACAAGACCTCACCCTACGCAGCACTTCATCTGTTTGTTGATTGGTATCCCTTATTCTCCTTTGTAGTATACCAGTAATCCAGGGATTAAGCTGGTTTCCTGAGTTAGGTGAGTCACTGTAGCAAATGAATGGAGCCTGAAGAAGAAGTCACAGGAACCTCTGATCTACAGCCAGGCAGTCAGAAGCACAGGAGAAATGCTGGGCTTGGGGTTGGCATCAGACNTGGACTGGTTGGATCTCCTTGCAGCCCAAGAGACTCTCAAGAGTCTTCTCCAACACCACAGTTCAAATGCATCAATTCTTCGGTGCTCAGCCTTCTTCACAGTCCAACTCTCACATCCATACATGACTACTGGAAAAACCATAGCCTTGACTAGACGGACCTTAGTCTGATATTAAAAAGAATGGAATAGTGCCATTTGCAGAGACATAGATAGAGATTATCATAAAGAGCTAAGTAAGTCATGAAAAGTGAAGTAAAGCATAAAAAGGTAAGTGTCATATAATACTGTTTATATGTGGAATCTAGAAAAATGGTACAGGTGAACTTATTTGCAAAGCAGAAAAACATATACAAGTGGACTCTACACTCTAAGTACTGTGACTGCACCAAGGGAAGAAGACATGCTGCTTTTGGAAGCTCCCACCTCTCTGATCCAAGTCCTGGGATCTCTCTTCTCATCTCACTCTGTGCTGGGCATTATGTCGGACCCTGTGAGGGGAAGAAATGAAGGCTACAGGAAAACGTGGACGATGATAAAGATGCCCCGATCCTCCAGGAAGGTCGCTAGGAGAACAGAAAGCAGTTACAAAGGAGAAAGATGAACACTGCTACAGGAGCCAAGACAAAGAACCAAAAATTCATCCTGAAGATGTCCTGTCCTCAAACAGGGCCGAGAAAAAGAAAACTGGAGTCCTCGTTCGACAAAACGCAAGAAGCTGAGCTATCCAAGGGCCTGTTACTCTAAGAATCTGCATAACAAGGCTGTTATTTGGCAGACCTCAGCGTAAGTCAACAAAAAAGCCAAGGGATTTTCTGGGTATTGTACTGGAACTCTGGCTTAATGCTTCAATCGCTCGTGTTTGATTTTATGTTCCAAACATAAAAAGAATGTTAATGATTACATGTTCTGTATCTTTCAAATTTATGAAACATAAAAGCGGCGAATACTTATTCAACATCAAACTTCAATTCTCAGGCCATAAAGAAAGTACACTTTGAAGAAAACTAATTCATCATATAATGTTTAAAATTGGGAAGCTGCAAACTCCGTGCAAAATTCTCTAAGAACGAGACGTACAGAGCCCAGAAAGCACGGTGATTCTCCCCCATCATTCTGCATGACCAGTTAAGTGTTAAACACAGGGAACTAAGCACAGTAACCCTTCTCAAGGGCAACACAGCTGGAGTGTCTTTCTTTTTACACTGTTTCCTCAATATATGATGCATTCTTTCCACAGGTGTGGACTGAAGCGAAAAGGTGGTTTAAAGGGGCAGTCCTGGACCAGGAGGCAGGGGGTCTGGGAGGGCCCAGGTCTGTGTGTGCCTGTGTGGCTTCATGAAAACCGCCAGCTGGCAGTGTGGAGATACGAGGCAAAGAATGTACATTTGCCACCAGAAAGACCTGAGGTGAGTTCCCACTCTGTCAGCTTAGGAGCTTTTCTCATCTATTCAGCTGTACTGAACTACCTTCTTGCATACTATCAGGATTAAACAACTTTGTGATAAGTGCATGTTTATATACATACACATATATGTTATGCTGTCTACCTATCTATCCAGTTACCTGCCTCCCTATCAGGTAAACAAGTCAATGTCGGCTCCCTTTCTCTAGCATCCTGATCTATATAACAGCTGGGAGGAACTAGACTGCTGGTTTTTCACACTGTGATCCTCAGAACGCTTTGGTTGTAAAGGTTCTCCAGACCCACTCCAGGCCTTTCTAAAACCCTGACTCAACCTGCTATGTTCAACTTTCATTTATTTTAAATGTTGGGGTTCCAACTTTGAAAAGACTAGTATGATCAAAAACTATTTAACAGTGTTTAACAAATCCAGGTCACAATGATCCCTAAGATAATACAGCGGAGCCTTGAACAACACAGGTTTGAACTGTGTGGGTCCACATCTACCTGGATTTTTTTTTTTCCCAGTAGTAAATACAATTTCCCCAGTGGCTCAGGGCTAAAGAATCTGCCTGCTAATGCAGGAGACAGGGGTTTGATCCCTGGGTGGATAAGATCCCCTGGAGATGAAAATGGCAACCCACTTCAGTATTCTTGCTTGGAGAATCCCATGGACAGTGGAACCTGGTGGGCTATAGTCCATGGGGTCACAAAGAGCTGGACGTGTCTCAGCAACTAACCAATGACAGCAATTACTATAGCACTACATGATCTGGCCTGGCTAGTTGAATCTCGGGGACCAGAAATATAGATGAACCTCATATACAGATGATCCCCGGATATGGAGGGCCCACCATAAATCATACCTGGATTTCCAAGTGTGTGTACTGGTCAGTGACCACTCCCCAGCCCATGTCACTCAAGGGTCAGCTGTATTTCCATTGTAAATGTATACATTCCATTACTTCTTGTTCTTCTCTTAAATATAATACTTCTTTATCAGGAACACAGTGGAGGTTTAAGTGAAAGAAAGTGAAGTCGCTCAGTCGTGCTCGACTCTTTGTGACCCCATGGACAACAGGCTCCTCCATCCATGGGATTTTCTAGGCAAGAGTACTGGAGTGGGTTGCCATTTCCTTCTCTAGGGAACTTCCCGACCCAGGGATCGAACCCAGGTCTCCCACATTGTAGACAGACACTTTGCCGTCTGAGCCACCAGGGAAAATGTGTTGGTATATATCCAAGGTATCTGGCTGGGGGTGAGGGGGTGGGGGCAGTGATTATAATATAAAATGAAATAAGATCATGTCAAGTAATGTAAGTGAAAGGATGGCTGAGGCCAAGGTTAAAGAGAGAAGAGAAGGTTAAGGACAAGGAAATGAGGAAGAAGAAGCCCCATTGATGTGAACATGTATGTGAGGGCTGGGAAGAGCAGAGACACAAAATCACAGGACTAGGCACCCACTATTCTCAACCCTATGTGGGATAGGACTGATTTGGGGTGTTGTTCCTATTCAAGCAACCCCCCTGCAAAGATTACATCATCTGTGCTGAAAGAATCATTTGAGAACAACCAATATAATTTTAGTAGGACTCTCTTCAACAGACCCTATCTGCAGCATCTGCAGACTCATGTCTAAAATTATCTGAACCAGTGGATATTCTTCAGTCTAAGAGGCTCAAAATCTAAAACTCAAGCAAACACTAACCAACACATATTCACACAACTGGTTCTCTAATGATACCCTTTGCAAAAAATATTTATTGAGACCTATCACGTGCAGCCTAAGCAAAAAATCCACAAGAAGAAATAGTAAAATGTGAGATATTTCTTATCTTGATAAAGGTAACACTAGAAATGGAAAATGCTGATGGGGAAATGTTCCAAAAAAGAAGGTAATATCGAGGTCAATGACTCCATAATATGCCTGGGATGAGCCCTATTTGCTTTAGAAATGATTCATTGGGATATTTTTTATATAAATGCAGAAGAGTTGAGAATTCTGCTTCTCATGAGACATTTTGTTTTCAATCTGGATGAGTTATCTTAAGAAGCTGTGATCACTGGGATTAGTTAAAGTGTTGTGTGGAGCTGTTTTGAATAATCTGAGTGTATGATTTTGCACTTAATCACACGTGGCCTGGGTTTCTCTTTCTTATGGGATGCTCTTCAGTAAGCTAACTGTTTGCCTTGGCACTTGGCCACACAGACAATATCTCACATAGCAATGGGTACCCCATGGATGGAGAATAAAACCCTTGTGGATCAATAGAATATTAACTGGGCTTAAAAAGAGTAACCCTTCATGGGACCAGATGTTTGCCTAGAGGAAACGTCACAGACAAGTTTAATTTCTGTAACGTTTAAGCCAATGATTAAATATGGGGCTTCAGGAGCCGAACCTCACTGTCAAGAACAACTGCAGCAAAAAGTGGATCCCTCAGCCTTGACCAGCTGGGAAATACATTCCTGATCGGACCTCCCTTCCCCTCAGAGTTAATGCATAAAANAAGCCAATGATTAAATATGGGGCTTCAGGAGCCGAACCTCACTGTCAAGAACAACTGCAGCAAAAAGTGGATCCCTCAGCCTTGACCAGCTGGGAAATACATTCCTGATCGGACCTCCCTTCCCCTCAGAGTTAATGCATAAAATTCGTGGCACTTATGTTGCCAAGATCAACCAGATGCCCATTTCCCCTCGGGTTCAGGAAGAGAAGAGGGAGAAGGTACCACTTTTCACCTGTACACCAGACTGACACGAAAGCTCTTAGGCTGGGAGTAAAAACCAGGTTGCATCAGTATCAATGTTTTCTTCATAAATTTCAGAAAGATGCTTATCAAACAAATGTAGACATGACCTTTGCTGCAGGAGAGCAACTTGTGGCACTGTTACTAAAAATTCTCAGTGAAGACCTCCATTCTACGGAACTTTAATACACTACTAACTTCAAAATTAAAAAAATAAAGCTCAGGGGAAACCAGACGATTTAATTAGGTCAGGCGAAAAAAACTGTCTTTAGGAAAAAAAAAACCTATTATAGATAAATTGTGAAATCTCTAGATCCATCATGCCTTGTATCTCCTTTAAATCCTGAGATATTCACCCAAACATAAATCCTGACTTATTAATACAAAGAGGGTGACAAGACTTCCCTCTCCTCACATGTTATAGTCAGGTTCCTGTAAATGTAAACTTCCCCCATATCACGAAATGTTTCTTGGCTTCCCCGATAGCTCAGCAGGTAAAGAATCCACCTGCAATGCAGGATACACAGGAGTTGAGGGTTCAATCCCTGGGTTGGGAAGATCCCCTGGAGGAGGGCATGGCAACCCACTCCAGTATTCTTGCCTGCAGAAGCCCATGGACAGAGGAGCCTGGCGGGCTACAGTCCATAGGGTTGCAATGAGTCTGAGCAAATCAGTACACACACCAAAAAAAAAAAAAAAGGTTACTGCTCTCCCACAGTCTGGCTACAGCACTGTTCTCATTGTTTTACATTATTTGTTTTCTAGCTCAGTGATTCTTAAGCTTAATGGAACTTATGGATCCTTTTGAGACTCTGAACAGAGCTATCCGTGAGCTGTCTGCCTGGACAAACAGAGGACATGCTAATCTATCTGATCACTCCCTGGGTTTACAATCCAGCATTTACAATCCAGCATACAATCCTTTGAGTAAAGGGTGGGTCACTGACCCAGCATCAGAATCACCCAGAGAGCTTCCTAAAGCACAGACCCTGAGCCCTACCCAGACCTACAGAATCAGAACTTCAGGCCGTGACAACGGGACTGGATTTTCAATCTTCCTGGTGATGCCACCACCACAGTCTGAAGGGCAGGAAAGCCCCCTGCCATGGCCATTTTCCTTGTCTGTCCTGGCATCGGCTGATTCTGAAGTCCATACTCCCCTAGCTTCCACCTGCCTCTCTCCTGAGGAGCCCAGTTCTCTACAGTCATTTCCACACAACCAAAGGGCCTCTCTGCCTGCATGTCACCTGTTCTGCGCACCAGGTCTGGTACACACGACCACCCCGGCCCCACACACAGCAGGCTCCTGGACTCGGGTGCATGTTCTCAGGGGCATGTCCTGCCCACGCTCCCAGCAGACTCTTGTCACTTGCCCATGAAGACCCACCGCTCCCCAGTGTGCCAGCTCTCCCTCTCGCCCGCCATTCTTGGCTTGCTCAGCTTCACTGAGTGCCCACAACCCTCCCCTGTAGGAAACCACCCAGACAGCACATACTTGTGTGCTGGTCTCCCTAACCACGCGACAAGCACATTGACCTTATTACAGAAGCAGGGGCCTGGCAGCTGGCTGCCTAGGGTGGCCACCCCTTAACTATCTGTAGTAAGACTGAAGAATGGCCAACTGACATTTCTACCCAGGCCCACAGATCACTCAAAGTACTATGCAAGTAAGGAAACTGAGGTTGGGGGTTTGTCTGATTTATGAAAGACCCTCCAGTCAGCATCCAGCAACCCCAAATCCATACCAGGGTTCTGTGCAGTGTGGACACTGAGAGGCAAGCATCAGAATCCTGACCCTCAATTTTAATCTTGTTAACAATACAGGACACATATGTGACCAATGGCAATTCACCATTGTAACAATGGAGGACCACAGATAACTAAGGTGATGGAGGACTATAATACTAAGGTGATGGAGGACCATGATCACTAAGGTGATGGAGGATCAGAGAACACTAAAGTGATGGAGGACCAGAGATCACTATGGTGATGGAGGACCAGAGATCACTAAGGTGATGGAGGACCAGAGATCACTAAGGTGATGGAGGACCAGAGATCACTAAGGTGATGGAGGACCAGGGATCACTAAGGTGATGGAGGACCATGATCGCTAAGGTGATGGAGGACCATGATCGCTAAGGTGATGGAGGACCATGATCACTAAGGTGGTAGAGGACCAGGGATCACTAAGGGGATGGAGGACCAGAGATCACTGAGGTGATGGAGGACCAGGGATCACTAAAGGGATGGAGGACCAGAGATCACTAAGGGGATGGAGGACCATGATCATTCAGAGGTTATTTCAAATCAGGAAGGACAAGAGAGAATTTATAGGAAAAAACATTTAAAGATGTGGCTGGGAAGATGGCTCCAGTCTCGAGAGGCAGTTAGAGGACTTCCGAGAACACAAACCCAGAGAGAGCGAGGCCCAGCAAGAAGGCCTCTAAGTCCATGAACATGGACTCAAGTTCACTGCAGCATGAAAAGCACAAAGGAGGACTGAAGTCCAGGCTGCAGATGCTGAGCAGGACAGAACAACCCCAGACCGGGGTCCTCCCAGGGCAAGAATGGGATGACCACACTGCCACATTCATGATTCCATGTGGTCGATACAACCACCAGGTGACTAAGAAAGGAAAAACCATTGTTCCATTTCACAGACAACAGAAGAGGTGGGCCACTGCTCTGACAGAGGCAGATGACAGCGAAGGTGAACATGACCCTTCATTTCCCAACTCCTCAAGGCAGGTGTCCCTAACGTATAATTGTACTGCTCCATAGATACACCTTCCATTTACACTATTTAAGTTAACTGCATCCTTACTAAAATGGACACGTTAGATGTCAGTCTTGCATTTTATCCCCAAAGAGCACTGAAGATCCTTTATAGACTTATTAAATAAATATTTGATGACAACAGAAACAAGTTAAGTAAAGAAAGACACGGAGAAGTGAGATTTATTTCTACAAACAGACATCAGAGAAAATTCACTCCTAGAATCAACTACCAATAATTCTGTTGAGCAAATCAATCTGTGACAAACGGAAGTATGTTAAGGAAGAGTGCTTAGGGGGTAAAAACGTGGTAGCAGGCGTGTTTATAGGAAGATACAAAGATGCACAGAATTAACTGCTTGTTTGCTTTTCAATTTGCATCAGAAATCAGATCTTGCACTGGAAACAGCCACGAAGACCCTCAAGAAAACACAGACACAGCGGCAGGGTGCTGAGAGATCAAATCTCCCTTCAAAATTAGAAAGAGATGCTGGGATTTGAGAAAGGAAACAGAGCTTGAAAGAGCAGCTACTGTTCCACCAGGAGGAAGAAAATGATGACAGTTGGCCAAAAAAGGACAAGAAAATATGGCAGTCTAATAGTGACAGAGGAAATGAAGACAGATCTTACAAAGAACCCCAAAATGGAACAACTTGTGCAAGCGAAACTCTAAAGAGAGCTATGTTTGTGTTGAAACGGATATGACCAGAATAGCTCAAAACTCCTATTCTTCAAATTCTTACCTTAGCCTTCCACATAGAAAGGGGCAGATAATTGCAAAGGGACTGCAAAATTTTGCAAAATTGTGGAAGAGCACAAAGATAACTAATTGCACCCTATCATTTGGTAAGGCAGGATTTTCTACATTATAATATGGTTGGTCAAAAACTGGGCCACCAATATTTAAGGAAAACAGATGTGGACAGTATAGAGTGTTTTCACCTTATTCTGTTTTGAAGCAGTTTAAAAACCAAATGATACACATGGCACCAAACTCTTGCACTGTCTTCAAATCCTGCTCTGGACCCATTTCTCTGACTCTGACATGTGGGCCCTTCTCTCGAGAGCAGTAAGAACACCTCTGTCCACACTCTGAAAGGTATGTGTGGATGCTCAGTCCCTCAGCTGTGTCCAACTCTGTGAGGCCATAGACTGTAGCTTGCCAGGCTCTTCTAGCCATGGGATTTTCCAGGCAAGAATACTGAAGTGGGCTGCCATTTCCTTCAGGGGATCTTCCTGACCCAGGGATGGAACCTGTGTCTCCTATATTGCAGGTGGATTCTTTACCACGGAGCCCCCTGGAAGCCCTACTCTGAAAGGATGTGTTGCCACTTCCTTATTCTTCTCAATTCTGGTCCTTCTCACTATAGGAAAAAAAAAAATACAACACGCTGATCGACAAGATCATAATATCTACCTCCTCCAAGGACCTTCGAGATGAAAACCCAAGCTTGTCTTCTTCTTTGTTAAGTCCTAAATTTCCCTAAATCAGCCCTAAATTTCCCTTTTCATCTCTCATGGGCCTACTGACACTATCTGGATGTTCTCCTTGTTACCCAGGCTAATCTCTGATTTGCCTGTTTTTTTTACTGACAATACTACCCCTTGCTGTAGGAGAGGGACACGTCCTCCACTGTAACCAATGGTTGGATTTGTCTACCACCTTCAGACTCTTGATTCTAAATATTACAAGGCATACCCTGGTCAATTTAAATGAAGAGCAATTCATCAGAAAGGTAACTAAGACCAGCTAGCTGGGAGAGCCAGGCTCTGACAGTGACCTAGAGAGGTGACACCGATGGGATCAGACCCCGGGGCAGTCGGCCGAGGACCACTGGACTCTCATGCCCTCTGCCCTCTGCCCAAGCCACACAGGGAATCATCTCTAACTCACACCCCCCGCCCCCGGCCACTCCGTCCAGGTTCACATTTCCTGTGATAAGCTTCCAGTTGGCTACATGCCATTATGTCCACATTCAGCCGCCAGGAGAGGACAGAGGCCCTCTTCCCCATCTTAGGGAGGGGAGTGTGCCTCCTTCTTGCTCTGAGATCCCCCCGAACCATTGGTGTCCACTCCTGCTGCTTATTCCTCCAGAGAACAAACCGGAAAGAGTAAAGTAGCACTGCAGCAAAGAGGCTTCCATCACAGCAGGGCACCTCCCCGACCAGCCGAAGGACGCGTGGCCTTGTCTTCAAGTGGCACAGCTGCCTAGCGGCTACGCCAGGTGGTGTGGACAGCAGCCTGGCATCTCAGGACTTCAAGGAAAGGAAGCCAAGGGAGGAGCCAGAGTATGGTCCATGGTGAGTGATGCGAGTGTCTATTTGTTCACTATTTACACTCTTCGTGATCCCATGGATTGTAGCCCGCCAGGCTCCTCTGTCCATGGAATTCTCCAGACAGAACTACTAGAGTGGGTTGTCACTCCCTTCCCCAGGTGATCTTCCCAGCCCAGGGATTGAACCCAGGTCTCCTGTACTGCAGGCAGATTCTTTACTGCCTGAGCCACAGCTGCTGCCGCTGCTGCCAAATCGCTTCAGTCGTGTCCGAATCTGGGCGACCCCATAGATGGCAGCCCACCAGGCTCCCCAATCAGGGAAGCCCACAATTACACTCTCATTCAAATATTCACTTGGACTACGTGTCTGTACTTGTTCTAGATTCAACCACCCAGAAGATGACAACCACCATATTCTATGAAACTCTGCCTACAAATAACACACAGGAAGTGGGGATGAATGGCATAGGGTCTCTTTGAAATACTTCATGCAAGACTCTGCACAGTGTTACACACAGAAAGATCCTTAGTAGTCATTCGTTGCTGACAAACTACCTAGTATAAGATGAAGAAACGTAAACAAGAAACAGAAAACCAAAACATAACCGTACAACCCTGGTTAAGATTTTAAATGTTCACTAATCAATATTCTACATGATGTTCTTAGATATTTTCACACACTTGAAATACAAGCTTGTCATTTTGGAAAATAAAAAAGAATAAAAAGGAATACTGCACCATTAAAGACGTACTGGGCAGACTTACAGCTCATGCGTGAACAGTTTTGTTAGCTGTGCCAAAATGAAATAGGAGGAGATGGGCCAAAGAGAAGGAAAGGAAAAATTTAAAAAGTGAGTACAGCCAAAAATTCAACAGTGCAACGGGTCCCAAAATGAAAGAGTATGCATACAGCCAAAAAGAAAATAGATTTATAAATTAAGCCAACAGAAAATGGTGTGATTCCACCAAAAACATGAGTGCATAAAGCCAAAACAACATTATGTGAACAGTGTTTAAAAAAAAATGGCAATTTAAAGAGAAGCAAATCTAACTGTTTGAAATGTCTTAAAGGTTGGGCAATGAAGTTGGTGTGTAGCCGTATATGAAGTAACTCATTCTGTGGATTTAAACCTTGCTTATATTACACACAGGGAATGAGAAGGGAATTTGATACCACTGATCCCCTACTATGTGGCTTTGACTTTGACACACCTCACTGAACACTCATGCTCAACAACCCTCCCATCAGGAAGGACGGGGCTCCTTCAACTGAGGAGCAAAGGAAAGCGGGGAGAGGTAAGTTCTCAAGATGTATGAGCAAGTCAGTATCAGCAACTAGCCATCAAATCAACCTGTCTGTTTTCAAAACTTACCCACCCTGTTTTTTATTTCTTTTCATGAGTGTTGGATGGATACACAGATCACTGGCTACCTCTCCAAGGATGTTTTACAAAATCACTCATTTCCAAATATGTTCAATCATATCTATACAGGTAGAAAAAGAGCTGTACTCAGATCCTTAGTAGAGTCTGACTCTGTGTGATCCCATGGACTGTAGGCCCAGAAAAAAGAGCTGTATTCTATGCCAAACCAGCTTCAACTCTCTATAAACTAAAGATTAAAAGGTGTTAGAAAATTAAGAATACTGACAAAAAATAAACAAAAAAGATTTGAAGCCAAGAGCATCTATCTAAGTAACTGATAAAGTTAGCAAGATCACTTTCTACCAAGTGGTCACAGCTAAAAGGCCAAAGGACATCTGAGCTGAGTAGGTAGTTTTCTCTGAGGATTATTTTCTGAGGCTCACACATTCATGTCCAACCTTAATAAACCCTAAAAATAATCATTACTGTCAGATGGTGGTTGTGATAAGAACCTGCCTGCCAATGCAGGAGATGAAAGAGACAGGGGTTTGATCCCTGGGTTGGGAAGATCCTCTGGAGAAGGGCATGGCAGCCCACTCTAGTATACGGATTGGAGAATCCCATGGACAGAGGAGCCTGGTGGGCTACAGTCTACAGGGTTGCACAGAGTCAGACAAGACTGAAATGACTCAGCAAACACACACATCATGTTTCCTGGGCTTTCCCAGTGGCTAAGCAGTGAACTTCCAGATGTTCAAGCTGGTTTTAGAAAAGGCAGAGGAACCAGACATCAAATTGCCAACATCTGTTGGATCATGGAAAAAGCAAGAGAGTTCCAGAAAAAACATCCATTTCTGCTTTATTGACTATGTCAAAGCCTTTGACTGTGTGGATCACAAGAAACTNAAAAAAAAAAAAAGACATGAGAAATAATCCTGAGAGTGGGAAAATAAAGATACCTGGGACATATCATGTGATGACTGGCTGAGACTAGTCATCAGAGTTGTATGTTTTCCTCCAACTGTTAGCTGCCCAGGGACAGGTAGAGAGTAGTTGAAGAACTGAATTTTACTAGGGTTTTGTTTTTTCCAAATGAGTTTAAAATTCTCAGGAAGCATTAGACAGGTATGTTTATCCTGTCCAAAACATGTGAAATTAAAGAAATTAACTTTAGTATCTTCAGTATCATATCAGGGAACAAAAGTGTCTTAGTCCTTAAAGCTAATTTATCCAGGGAATTTTAAGACTCCCACATATGTGGCAAGAATTCAGCAGCACATATTAGTTGTGAAGTTGAGCTTTAAAAGTTCTCGTATTAGCTAATTTATTGAAAGTGATTTACAAGGGAGAAAAAAAAACCCTATACTGAAAAAGTAGATTTTCCTATGACAGATGATTCAACATTCAATTGTTGCATCTGCATAAAATGTTATAGACATAGCTATCATTTTCATTTATTGTTAGAATTGTCTATGCTTTATTTCCTAACCAGGGAGACTGTTTATTTTAGGCAGATACTATGGTTTTCTTCTTTGTATTCCCTACTGATTTTAGCATGTGACAAAGTACATGGAAAATTCTAAAAGAAAAAAAAAAAAAAAACAGAAACACTTTGTTGATCAAAATTTTCAACTCTACCATTTTGGGAAGATAATTTCTCCAGTGCAGTTCATATAACATTATTCAAAGATTCAAATTTACATTGCAGAATTTAAATGATCTTTAAAGCATAGTCTTCAATTTGAGTCATTTCTGAGTATTAGGTAAACAAAAAAGTTCACATGTAAATTTTTAACTAGCTTGTTTCATAATTAAATATAATTCAAATAATTTTTTGTACATACAAAATATTTAGCTTTCAAATACCATAATTACCAGTCCAGGACCATGTTTACTATGGTCTTAAGCACAGACACACACATGACATTATGGTAGGTTTTAGGTCTGAAATATAAACCTTGAAAAATAGTGTTTATAATGGAAATTCCGAGAGGCCCATAACAATAGCAGTGCTAGCAGGGGCCGCTATAATGCTGAACATCATCAGCCCATTTACCTCTTCATTCATGTCTGTTGCTAAGTGTCTAGTTACTGTAAATGCTTTAGATTTTGCATAATTTATGTAAATTATTAAACACCTGTTCTCTTCCCAGAAAACCAAGATATGGAACAGTCTCCTTAGTTTAATTGATTCCTGGCTTGAGTTCTGTCATTGTTTCCCCAGCAACTACAAAGGAGTCGTAGTTCCCTAATGGTCAGATACTGTTGGAAAGAGACAGATGCTAAGAATTGATCTTTCAAACACATATATCTGTATGGCTTTATGTGTGGTTGGGTGAGCATGTAAATGAATAAATGGAAATATCACTGTTTCTCTTGAATGCATTTAGAATAGAATCTTTGCACTATCAATAATACTTAATTGCAAAAGCACTTTTACTATTTTTTCCCTTATACTGATTTCTTCTACCTTTACGCTCACCCTTAAATTTAAAAAATAAAAATGTGTCATGTCTTTTTAATAAGGGAATCCATATTATTTTTTGAAAACCCAACTCAAGTGATTTTCTTCAAAGATTTCTAAACATCTAGTTTAAGAAAATTATGCATAAGGTATGGGCAGAGCAGCCTGTTAGGCTGAACCCATAGAGTCACAAAGAGTTGAACAGAACAGAAGTGACTTAGCATGCACATAGCAAAAAACTAAATATGGTCACTTGATGCCTGTTAGAGAAGCATGTCTCTGTGAAAAATTACTGATCCTTATTGTCAATCTCCTTATTTAAATGTAAAATTCCTGAATTAAAATGTTATTAAAATTATCCTATATACTGCTTAAATTAGCTCTTCACTAATCAACAATCCAGTATAGCCTAAATTTATTTAGTTATACTGTACCAATTTGAGGAGTAATGTATTATTTGTAAAATCTTTCATGAAATTACTTTCTTTANGCTGCCGTCTATGGGGTCACACAGAGTCGGACACGACTGAAGTGACTTAGCAGCAGCAGCAGCAGCAAGCCTCCTGCATTGATTGGCAGGTGGGTTCCTTATCACTAGCACCACCTGGGAAGCCCAGTGTATACGGTGCCTTAAAAATGGAAGATGAAAACTGCATGTGAGATTCCGTTGTATGGTGCTAGTACCTATCATCTTTTCCCCAGTAATTCCAAGTTTAAACTCTTTAGTTTTAGATATCCAAAGATTTCTGACCATCATTTCCCACACACTCATAGCTTGTCTTCCTCCGATCCCTAGGCAACTTCAGTGGGGGGACAATGTGTTAATGACATAAGTAATTGGGTTCTAAAAGATAACATGTTTTGGTTATTTTTATAGAACTGGGAGGAATGGAGGTGACATGTCAGGAGAAGAACAGCTCTTGACAAATGGGTGCACAGCCATTCCTGTAAACAGGAACTTCCCTGCAGGAAAACCTCCTCCCTTGGGATCTCTAATTTGGCTGTTCCCTTAGAGAGCTGATGAAAGCAATTACAGGACAAAAAGGCTGATTTCCCCTGCATCTGGTGAGATGAAGCTGGGGATAATGTTTCATTTACACTAAAGGAATTCATGCTTTCTTTCCGAATAGAACCTGAAGGATGAATCCAAACTCATCAGAGGCATAGGCACCTTATCGAGATGAAAACCCCTTAAGACGCAGTTTCCCAGCCTTAAAGGTCAAGCCACTTATTAAAGAGTTTTAACAGTTTTATCAGAAACGACTGCCTTTGGTGCTTCACGGAAGCCAAAGGGGAAACACAGAGCCATTCCTGTGTGTTTCCATTAACCGAAAATATTAGTGACCAACAAAGATAACGTTCTAGGGAAAAAAAAAAAAACAGAAAAATAAGTTTTTCAAGGCACAAAAAAAACAAATGTCTTTCTGCCAATATTGTAGGGTTTTTTTTTCTTTTTCAGATTTCCCTAGTTTTTTTATACTCGTATGTGTGTGTGTGTATGTTTGTACACTTGCTGTAGTTGTTGTTCAGTTGCTAAGTTGTGACCAACTTTTGAGACCCCATGGACTGCAGCACTCCAGGCTTCCCCATCCTTTGCTATCTCCTGGGATTAGCTCAAACTCATGTCCACAGAGTCGGTACACATTTACTTGAATAGCTTTATCACATGCATAGATTTGTGTATCCACCACCGCAGTTCAGATAAAAACACATCACCTTCATTTTCTAATTTTCAAAATAATCATTTGGTTTATTAGCCTCTCAAGATGATTTGTTATTTTTCTTTAGTATCTTTTTGCGCTCACTGATTTCATCACGTTTTAAGTGTTTCAGTCCATTGCAGTGACTATCCTGAAATGTTCTGTCTTTGGCCTGTGGAACTCTCTCCCATTTGTCTCTTGAGTCTTTTGGACACCATGCTATTAGTCTCTAATATTAATTACTATCTGATACGACAAGATGTTCCGAGCTCCTTTCATTTATTTCATTCGTCAGACCAAGAATCAACCATTTCTCCAAGGAACTTAGCTTCTTTTAGTGGTAAAATGGTGTTTCAAGGCCAGAGATTAGTTGTTACAGGGGCTCATTGCTTCTGGGTTAGTTTTTTAATTTTTATTTTGTATTGGAGCACAGCTGATCTATAATGTCGTGTTAGTTTGGGGTATATGGCAAAGTGATTCTCTTCGAACCCATGTCTCCTGCATTGACAGCCAGATTCTTCACCACTGAGCCTCCAGGGAAGCCCACACAATTCTTTTTTTTTTTTTTTTCATCTGAATGGCTTGGCCACATAGATCAGGATATTTTCACTCTGAAAATTCCAGACATGGGACTTTTATGAAAACTCAGTAGATCTGGCAAAACTGGGTGTATATTCCTACCTGGAGTTGAGCAGAGGCCTCTTCTCTGAGGCTTCACCCACTCGAAGCACTTGTCCCCCCCAGGAAGTCACCTGGGTTTGGGGCCCCTGAAACAGACGTCAGGTGTCCTTGCTACAGAGCAGCACAATGGCTAAGACAGGAGCTCAGGGGAAGTCAAAATAAATGCCCAAAGGACCGCAGGAAGGTTCTGTCCTGATGAATTTAAAACCATCACTCTTCAGACAATTAACTTTACCCCACACGCCGGTGGGGCCGCCACAGACAGTTTTCAACTGAACTTGAGCAATGTCACAATACTTCCCAGAACATTAATGCCATTAAGGCTTTTTCAAGCAGTAGTAAAACCCCATACCATTTTCTCTCCTTTTCTAATTAAAGTCCACAATAGATCTGAAGTCGGCCTCANGCCGCCACAGACAGTTTTCAACTGAACTTGAGCAATGTCACAATACTTCCCAGAACATTAATGCCATTAAGGCTTTTTCAAGCAGTAGTAAAACCCCATACCATTTTCTCTCCTTTTCTAATTAAAGTCCACAATAGATCTGAAGTCGGCCTCACTTCTTAGGAAAGAAACTAAAACACTGCTAGTTTTTTAATATCAGCTCTGCTACAATCCAGACATGCCTGCCCTCTCCCCACAAATTTTTATCTATCAACAGAATTTTATGATATTCTTGATTTAGTACTTAAAGCACTAGTAGAGACTTAACTGGGCTTCCCAGGGGGTGCTAGTGGTAAAGAACCCACCTGTCAATGCAGAAGACATAACAGACCCAGGTTCGATCCCTGGGATGGGAAGATCCCCTGGAGAAGGGCATGACAACCCTCTCCAGTATTCTTGCCTGGAGAATCCCATGGACAGAGGAGCCTGATGGGCTACAGTCAGTGGGATAGCAAAGAATCAGACACACCTGAAGCAACTTAGCATGCATGCTTAGTGACTTAATTAAACATGAAACTCGAAAGGATACCTAACATCAGAATTACATAAAAATATTACAGATTTATTAACCAAGCCAAAACCTAATTGAAAGCTGAAATATAGAGGCTGGGCAAAGTCACTGCATTTATGCTGAAACCTTGTTTGCCTGGGACAGAAGCAATGTACTACTTATGGGCCCCCTCCAAAGCCCTCCCCAAACCACAGCACCCTGGAAGCATGCAGATTTGGGGTGCACCCAAGAATCTGCCTGCAATGCAGGAGACACAGAAAATACAAGTTTGATCCCGGGGTCAGGAAGATCTTCTTGAGAAGGAAATGGCAACCCACTACAGTACTCTTGCCTGGAGAATCCCATGGACAGAGAAGCCTCGTGGCTATGGTTCATGGGGTCGCAAAGAGTCGGAAACAACTGACTAAGCACAGCACATCCTTGCCCTTCTTCATGACTTTGGATGTTAATACTAAGCATGTGTCCTAAAGACTCATGGGCACAGATAGCTCAGAAAAGTCTGTGGCACTTGTAATGCAAAGCTGGACTGGGCCTCCTCTGGCTTGGGTGCAGGTGGGGAACATAGGACTGGGAGTCTCAAGCCCTTCCTAGGTATGAAATGTTTAGCTAGAGAATATTTTTATCTTTGGAGGGAGGGGGTCTATGTCTAGTGCCTGTGTTGTGAAAAGATTCCTAAACACGGCTGGAAGCTGGCTGCCTGAGGAGTCCTGGGAAAATCCTGGAAATGAACCCACAAGCTTTATGCCCAGAGATTCTGATTCAGTGTCAGGTATGAGACCCAAGCGGAGAAGGCAATGGCACCCCACTCCAGTACTCTTGCCTGGAAAATCCCATGGGTGGAGGAGCCTGGTAGGCTTCAGTCCATGGGGTCGCGAAGAGTCGGACACGACTGAGCAACTTCACTTTCACTTTTCACTTTCATGCATTGGAGAAAGAAATGGCAACCCACTCCAGTATTCTTGCCTGGAGAACCCCAGGGACGGGGGAGTCTGGTGGGCTGCCATCTATGGGGGTTGCACAGAGTCGAACACAACTGAAAATGTCCCTCGGGAATTTCTAAAGATCGGGTGGATTAAAGAAGCAATGTCTTCTACTGGTTTGACCTGCACGGATCCTTCTCCTTCAAGGAGGCAGCAAGGTCGAAACTACCGGGAAGCCAGAAGGGGCAGCGTCTGAACACAGAGGAGGAACCAAGCGTCTGGTTAGGAAGAAAGGAAGCCAGAAAGGATATACTTTATAACAAAGCAGAGCTTCAAAGAGAGTCCCCCTCTGTTTGACAGCCCTGTATCTTGTGTACATGGGTCTGTCTACTGATGGGCTTGTACCAGTATGGGGTGGAAGAGGAATTGACCCAGAAATCTTTTCCAGAGTCTGACTTCTCATTAGCTTGTACCATTCATCTCAAGTCACAGACAATCAAAGACAACTGAAGAATAAATACAGGTGTTCCAAAAATTTTCTCTTCAAGGCATTTTCTTAGAAGTCCTGGGACATTTACCAAATACTCTTCATTCTTTGGGCTTCCCTGGTGGTTCAGACAGTAAAGAATCCGCCTGCAATCAGGAGACCCAGATACGACCCTTGGGTTGGGAAGATCCCCTGGAGAAGGAAATGGCAACCGACCCCAGCATTCTTGCCTGGAGAATTCCATGGACAGAGGAGCCTGGAGAGCTACAGTCCATGGGATTGCAAAGAGTCTGACACAACTGAGCGACTAACACTTTCACTTTCTTCACTGTAGCAAATGTACTGGTCAAGGGAAAATGCACTGACTATAAACATGGACTTTACAGAGAGAATCAGAGAGCATGTGAGAGGGACGAGGCGATTAATGGTCGAAGCTTTATGACATAAATTGGACATAAATGTCAGTCTCCTACCTGACATGCTAAACTTAAGCCAACTTTTAAAAAGGCAGATAAAACTTTCAAATTCAAAAATTGCAATTTATCAAAATCAAATAGAATAATGCAACTCTGATTCAGCTGAACTGCTTGCCACCAAAATATAGACTGAATTTTCCAAAATCATTCCAAAATTTCCAGTCTTATTTGTGGCACAAAGTATTCTTATAACTAAGTTCTGATCAATGAAAATGAAGTGCAAATGAAGTACTATGTGGCTGCTTCCAGAAACTACCTTATAAACCAGCACACATTGGCCCTTTGCCCCTCTTACTGCTTCTCTTCTTCATCACTTAATTCATGTTAGCTAAAATTAGGATGTGATGGCTAGAGCTTGAGCAGTCATCTTGAGCCTTGAGGTGCCACATTAAGATGGATGGTGTAGGGAACCAGAAAGAAGAGGCTGCCCATCCACCACCAGAGTCTATTTACTTTCATATTTCTTTTACTGGAAGGGGAAAATAAAAATCTGTATGCATATAACATTCTCATTTTGTGTTTTCCATTACCTTGGACTGGATCTAATTCTTACTAATACATAACGTTTCATACCAATAACATCTATCAAGACATTAGAAAATGTTTTCTTTTCAAATTTTCTTGCTCTTCAAAAAAAAAAAACACTAAAGTATTTGGTCTTTGTCTCTGCAGATGTAGAAATTATACGAGAGGGCAACACACAGCAACTCCATTAGCACAAATCATGAATAAATTTTTCATCAGCTCCCAAGTGTTAAGTAAGCTGCAGACACACAAGAACAGAGTGCGTTCCTTTCCCCTACATTCTCCAATACATTTCCTCTTTGATTCAAACTGATAGTATCAGGTTTTAAGATTCATTTCTCACCACTATCATCCGTCCCCTCACCCTTAAATCCCCAAGGTACTGATAAGACTTGAGGTTCACAGGATCCGTGTGGAACCGACATGTGAAGATATACAGTAAAAATGAAAAGAAACGCTATTCCCGAGAGTCAGAAAACTTGCATTCTTATCCTGGCATTACTGCCGAAGTCAAGATGACCCTGCTGTGATGGTCATGACCTCTTAATGCCTCACCTTCCCATCTGTGACTAAAGGGCCTGGATGATGAGAGCTTCACGCTTTCTCTAACACGAGGATGCTATGGTCTACAATGATAATACTTAAAGTTTCTTTACCAGGTGGCTTAGTGGTAAAGAATCTGCCTGCCAATGAAGGAGATGCAAGAGATGCTGGTCCAATCCCTGAATCAGGAAGATCCCCTGGAGAAGGAAATGGCAACCCACTCCAGTATTCTTGTCTGGGAAATCCCATGCACAGAGGAGCCTAGCAGGTTCCAATCCATGGGGTCACAAAGAGTCAGACCTGACTTAATGACTAAACCTCCATCACCAAAGTTTCTTCAGGGGTTCCAAATTAATACCTGTAATACCAAAGTTATTTCAATTCAGAACACTGATATTTGAGAATGACTTACTATTTTAACCACTGTATGCTGAGAATCTGTTTCCTTTGCTACTCTACTGACTTGATATTCATGCTTACTGTTAGAAACAAAATTTGGAGAAAATTACAGCCATAAAGACTTTGAAAAGAATTTACCAGACAATGTTCTGGGACAAATTTCAAAATCTCACGTTGATAAACAGAAAGCAAAAGCTTGATGAAGAAGTGTTACTCCCTCTTCGGAGTGTGTAAATCCTGTATGAGAAAAGCTGTTAAATACAATTTAATCCACTCTGGAGTACAGTTAAACAGATATGATGGATGGCAGGTTGTCTTGATATTTCCATTTGCCAAATTATGATGGATGAGTGATGTTCACTGTTGAATTTCCAGGCAGGGCCTGTGTCTGAACTCCCTGTCTATACCAAGAGCTTCCAATCAACAATTGTTCTAAATCTGTCTCCATCAGACCTGTGTGACACTCCACAATTATGATAAAGGGGAAAGCCGGAAGCCTTACAGAGTAAGTCCCTGGGGACTGTGTGTGATGGGACATGCAATCAACCTGTCAGCGAAGTGAAACTGTCTCAACAAATTTGCAGTGTTTTGGACTTCTAAGTAAGCTTTCTCAGCAAACTTCCCCCACCGCCTCCCCGGGGGAAAAAGTGCTTCTGGCTCTGTAATTATTTGCCTTCAGGGAAAGAATTTACTGTGAGGAACTGGGACAGAAACTTGATATTTCATGTCCGCTATTTCCTGAGTCATACAAATGCCCCAGATAAATGACTTTTAATCACCCGCCTAAATTTGAATGAAGAGGATCACAAATCAGCAAAACTGTATATAATCCAAAGATACTCATTTGGACTTAGAGTAACAATGTCGTATTTACTTAATCTGTGTGTATTAAGCACGTATGTGTTTCTAATTATGTGTAGTTTAAGGTAATAGCGGTGCTGCAGAAGATTCTTACGAGTCCCTTGGACTGCAAGGAGATCAAACCAGTCAGTCCTAAAGGAATCAGTCCTGAATATGCATTGGAAGGACTGATGCTGATGCTGAATCTCCAACACTTTGGCCACGTGATGCAAAGGACTGACTCGTTGGAAAAGACCCTGATCCTGGGCAAGATTAAAGGCAGGAGGAGAAGGGGATGACAGAGGATGAGATGGTTGGATGGCATCACTGGCTCGATGGACATGAGTTTGAACAAGCTCTGGGAGCTGGTTATGGACAGGGAAGCCTGGCATGCTGCAACCCATAGGGTCACAAAGAGTCAGACGTGACTGAGGGACTGAACTGAATTGAGGTAATAGAAGTGGCTCAGCAGTAAAGAATCTTCCTGCCAAGCAGGAGACACAGGTTCAATTCCTGGGCCAGGAAGATCCCCCAGAGAAGGAAATGGCAACCCACTCCTGTATTCTTCTCTGGGAAATCCCATGCACAGAGGAGCTTGGCAGCCTACAGTCCTTGGATTGCAAAGAGGTGGGCATGACTGAGCAACTAAAGCAATGTATAATAGAGACTCTTCTCTGACACTCTGTGAAAACAAAAACTTAACAGCTTCAGGACAGAAAGCAGAAACAAACAGAGAAATGACTGACAGTTAAATATTCAAATAGCTAAGAAAATAATATATGTGCCAAATGTCTAAATGGGTTTTTAAAAATGCTCAACAGAGAAAAAGTGAGCAAGACATGGCTCATTTTTAGCATGAATCATCCAAAGATGACATACTCTAAAAAGGCTGGGAGCACAGACTCTTTAAAGTGATGTGTTTCAGTGTAATACTAACAGCCCACTTTTCTGTGCAAGGGTCCATCCTGGTCCTTAGAGAACAGAGTTACTGTGTAAAGTGCCCTCCATGTCTACACAATCTAAAGATAGTGGTACAGTGAGCTTTCAGGCACAATAAAGATTCAGGGTCAAAATAAGATTTTTCCCACATATATTTGACATTTGAAAGGTATTTTATATAAACAATAAGGCATGTTTAGAGTACGGGCTTCCCTGATGGCTCAGAGAGAAAAGAATCTGCCTGCAGCGTGGCAGACCTGAGTTCCATCCCTGGGTCAGGAAGATCCCCTGGAGGAGGGCATGTCAACTCATTACGTGTTCTTGCCTGGAGAATCCCTTGGACAGATGAGCCTGGAGGGCTCCAGTCCATGGGGTCACAGAGTCAGACATGACTGAGCGACTACCACCATCACCACCACCACGTTTAGAGTATATGTTTTTCATTCATGGAGAGTACACAAGAGATAGCTTCAACAACACAGAAAATCCAAGCTTGACTTTAATTCATTATTTCAACAATAAGACAAAAATAAGGCCAGGATTTAAAGTTAGGTTAGCTTTATACGGGTCCATATGATTAGGGTTTGAAAAATCCTTGTAAGTTGCAAGTATTTAAAAAAAAAAAATCGAAGCAGCCATTAAGGATAATAATTTAAGTAAGGAACTCAAATGTGTGCTTTGGGACGATAAGGGGAAAACACTTAAGAGTGGTTTTAGAATAAACAGTATGGAAAATAAAACTAAGAGTCCCTAGACCATTCTTAATTGCTTTACTTCCATGAATGCCACACCTTTTCTCTAACATGAACTCTGTCTTGACTACTTTCTTTCCAATGCTTTTCATTGCTTGCTTTTCTTTTCCACTTATTAGCAAATAGATGCTGTTGTTTTTTGTTTAGGTACAATGGAAGTTCTGCTGTAGCAGAAAATTAAAGAATAAGGGGAAAATCGGGAAAGAAATAATATTGCATTCAGGGATCAGCCTCAACCATGAGTCCATAATCTACCCTATGATGACTGTCCACTTTACTGCCAAAAGGGACCCGTGTGCCCTAGATCAGGGACACAGACATCCTTGCAAGGGCCTCTGGGAAAAGAAGCTACGCTTATACAAGGGAGCATTTCTCCATTTCTCTGACGTACTACAAACAGAAAGGCATTTCATTCAGGAAAACCACACAGAGAAAGTTGGAGAGAACTTCATTTTCAAAATGCTTAATAGCTAGTTTCTTGATGAATCTTCAGTTTGTTAACTTGTGAATAAACATAGGAAGTGAGGTGGGAGTCACCAAGAGTCCAGGATACAAATAAATCATTCCTGCTTCTATCAACTAAAATAAGAGAAAAATCAAATTGAAGTGTTAGTCCCTTAGTCATGTTCGACTCTTTTTGACCCTATGGACTGGAGCCCTCCAGCCTCCTCAGTTCAGTTCAGTTCAGTCGCTCAGTCGTGTCCGACTCTTTCTCCAGACAAGAATACTGGAGTGGGTTGCCAAGCCCTCCTCCAGAGGATCTTTCTGACCCAAGGAAAGAACGCAGGTCTCTGAATTGCATGCAGATTCTTTACTGTCTGAGCCATCAAGGAAGCCCATAAAACAAGAGAAATGCTGCTATTTTGGATATTAGATAGTCATGAAAAAAAAGTAATGAATTTGAAATATTTTAAAATAGCAAAATATCTGAATGTTAAAAGAGCTCATATTATGGTACAACAGAATAGAAACTGGAATAACTTGGGGAAGCTTTAAGAAAAGGTCTGAGGTTGGAGCTGAGAAGATCTTGGTTTGAATCCCAGATTTGTTATTCATACTTAATGACCCTGTGACCTTGACCAAATAACTTTAAATTCTGATTGTTGATTCTGATACCTTTGGTTTTGTGCCTATAACATAGAANGGGGAAGCTTTAAGAAAAGGTCTGAGGTTGGAGCTGAGAAGATCTTGGTTTGAATCCCAGATTTGTTATTCATACTTAATGACCCTGTGACCTTGACCAAATAACTTTAAATTCTGATTGTTGATTCTGATACCTTTGGTTTTGTGCCTATAACATAGAAATGATTGTAATATCTATAGTGCTATTTTGGGGATTATATTTGAAAAAAAAATGTAAAATATACAACACAGCAGATGAACCTAAGTAATAGATATTTTTTCAACCACTTAACGTAATTCTTTGGGGTTAAAATTTTCACATTTGGATTTGCTGAAAAATTGCAAATTTTTAACACAGCACACAGAAAAACCTATTTATCCATTTTCAAGTTATTCTAGAAGCAAAAACCAAATACATACTCACTTTCCCACATCCAAATTGGGAAGAAATAGTAATTTGGCTGTTTATATGGACTTCTATGTCTGTAAAACAGCTTTACAACATAAATTCAGATTTGACACGCTATTGGCTTGCCACAAAAAAAGTCAGCTGACTCTGCTATCTCTCAAAAGACTTAACTAAATACATCTGTGAGACTGAATAACAACAATAAAAAAAGAATGAGAATACACAACTAAGCAAAAATTTATCTGAGCATACACTTCAGTTCATTAAGGATTAATACAAAGAATGACACATTTTCCTTATAAGCCAAAATAATTCAGTGAAGACTAAAAGCAATCTTTTGAGGTTAAAAACTATCTGATGAAAAGGCACAATGAAAATATAATCTCAGAAAGCACAAAAACACAAAAAGAACTGGTCTTTCTCATAAGTATCTTTGGCATAGAATAGAATCAGAGGTTGGGCTTCCCAGATGGCACAGGGTAAAGAATCTGCCTGCCAACACAGGAGATGCAAGAGACACGTGTTCCAGCCCTGGGTCGAGAAGATCGCCTGGAGGAAGAAATGGCTACCTGCTCCAGTATTCTTGCCTGGGAAATCGCAGGGAAAGAGGAGCCTGGTGGGCTACAGTCCATGGGGTTGCAAAGAGTTGAACATGATGAGCGACTGAATAGTAACAACAAGCAGCATTGGCAAAGATGTGGGGAAACTGGAACCCTTGTATACTCCAAGTGAAAAAGAAAACACTACAGCTTCTTTGGAAAAGATTGGTCCTTTTTCTAAAACATAAACATAGAGTCATATGTGACCCAGGAATTCTACTTCTAGGTAAAACACTAAGAGAAATGAAAAGATGCATTTCATATAAAACTGTATACACAAATGTCTATAAATAGCCAGATAGTGAGAATAACCCAGATACTTGTTAACTGATGAATAGATGTATAAGATATTGAGATGTGGCATATACACACAATAGATTATCAAGCTATGAAACAGAATAAAGTACTGATAAGTACTATAATATGGATGAAACTGGAAAACATTATTCTAAGTGAAAGAAGCCAATCACAATAGACTAGGTATTGTATAATTCCATTTATAAGGAATATCCATAATAAGCAAATCCACAGAAACACAAAGTATATTCGCTAGTACTTTGCACATTAGTACAATAGTTGCCTAGGGCTGGACTGGGGAGCAGAAATGGGGATTCATTGCTAAAAACGGGTACAGAATTTGTAAGGGTGATGAAAAATGCTTTAAAAGTAGATTGTAGTAATGGTTGTACAACTCCTTGGATATACAAAAACCACCAAACTGCACATTCTACATCAGTGAATTGTATGGTGTGTGAAGTATGTATCAATAAAACTGTGTCTTATTAAGAACAAAAAATGGCACTTTATAATTTCAGAAGAGAGACTTAAGCATTAATGCCTAAAAGCACGAGAAAGTTAAATCTAGAACAGAGAACAGTCCATCATTCAGATATGGCCATTGACCAGAATGAGCTATCTCACCAATGAAGACCACAAGTGCAGGGAGAAGCTGAGTCAATAAGCTCCTGACCAGCTTCCATACATAGATGGAAAGCCTCTAGGTGACAGAAGTCATTTGGGTCTGTTGAAATCTAGGGTCAAATGCAGCCCTAAAATACTATCAACCTGAGTAACTGACAAGTACATGAAAAATAAGAACATATTAATTCTCAGGAACACAACTATTAGTTAAAAATGAGCCAGGGTCCCATCACCCTACAATTTTTTAAATTTATTTTAAATATATATATATATATATATATACACCAGGAGCAGTCAACCTTTAATGTGGTTGTTCAGTCACTAAGGGATGGCTGACTGTGACCCCATGGACTGCAACACATCAGCCTCCTCTACCCTCTATTATCTCCCGGAGTTTGCTCATATTCATGCCCATCAAGTTGGTGATGCTATCTAACCATTTCATCCTCTTCTACCTGCTTCTCCTTCTGCCCTCAATCTTTCCCAGCATCAGAGTCTTTTCCAATGAGTCAGCTCTTCACATCGGGTGACCAAAGTATCGGAGCTTCAGTTTCAGCATCAGTCCTTCCAATGAATATTCAGGACTGATTTCCTTTAGGATTGACTGGTTTGATCTCTCTGCTATCCAAGGGACTCTCGAGAGTCTTCTCTAACAGCACAGTTTGAAAGCATCAATTCTGTGGCACTCAACCTTCTTTACTGTCAGTCCAACTCTCATATCCATACATGACTAATGGAAAAACCATAGCTTTAACTATATGGGCCTTTGTCAGCAAAGTGATGTGTCTGCTTTTTAATATGCTGTCTAGGTTTGTCATAGTTTTCCTTCCAAGAAGCAAGCGCCTTCTAATTTCATGGTTGCAGTCACTGTCCTGCAGTGAGCCTGAGAAAATAAAATCTGTCATGGAGTACTTACTATTCAGTCTTCAAAAAGCTAATGCACATTATAGCAAGGGTAAACTTTGAGGAAAAATAAACTAATCAGAAAAAGACAACTACTGTATGATTCTACTTAGATGAGGCAGTAAGAGTAGCCAAATTCAAAAGAGACTCAAAGTACAATTGTGATTGCCAGGGGCTGGATGGGAGGGAAGAGGGAGATAATTAGTCATTACTTAATGTATATAGAGTTTCAGTTTCACAAGATGAAGAGTTCTGGCAACTGGTCACAGCAGTGTGAATGCATTTAACACTACTGAACTATACACCAAACAAAGGTTTAAGATGGTAAATTTTATGTTATGTGTATTTTACCACTATTAAAAACAATATTAATAAAGTCTAAAATGTTTAAGTCTATCTTTTCCCAGATTGGAGAATCCACTTTCAGAACACTTAATTATCATGTGTTCTAGGATCTATTTTTATTCCCCACCCCCCAGTAGCCAACAGATGTGTTAGCACCTCTCTATTTCACTGTGGAGGCTTAATATCAGAAAAAAGAAACTCCCCTTGACTCTTTCCCCCTTTCAGGTTTTCCTAGATACACTTGTATGTTTAGTTTCTACATGAACATGATAATCAAACTGTTCAGCTCAAAATAAAAGTGAGTCACTTTATCTGGTTGCATTGAATTTATTAACTTGAACATAAATGACATCTTTATGATTAGTTATCCTATCCAAGTGGAGACAGAAATGGCAACCCATTCCAGTATTCTCACCAGAGAAATCCCATGGGCAGAGGAGCCTGGTGGGCCATGGCATCCCAAAAGTCAGACACGACTGAGCAGCCAAACAGCATAACAATCCTTCCAAGTACAGATTATAACTATCCATTTACTCAAATCTACTTGCTGCCCTTCCAGGAAAGGTTCATAATGTCCTTTATATAGATTTCATACATATGCTTAATATTACTCCCAGGTATTTTATTTCTTGTTCTTATTGTTGCTGTCATCTTGGAGAAGGAAATGGCAACATACTCCAGTATTCCTGCCTGGAGAATCCCAGGGACAGAGGAGCCTGGTGGGCTGCTTTTCATGGGGTCACACAGAGTCAGACACGACTGAGGGACCAAGCACATTGTTGCTGTCATAAATAAAATGTTCTCTGTGTTATTGTCTGATAAGCAAGTGTTTGATTTTTTTAAGTAAATTATATATCCTGGTACTTTAATAAATTTTTTTTATTGTTTGTGTTAGTCTTCTCATTGATTCTTTTGGATTTTCCAGGTATCACCTGCAAAGAGCTAGCCTTCACTTCCTCACATACAGATCTTCTGCCTTTAATTATCTTTCCTTGTCCTAATCTCATTGGCTAATACCACCAATAAAAAGGTAAACAGGTGAAGATGGCGTCACCCTTGCCTTCTTTGGAGGCTAGTGGCATACTTCTTACACTTTAAATGAGGTAAGATGTAGACCTTATTTCTTCACTCTGAATAGTTTAGCTCATGTTAAAGAACTGATCACCAATGCGTATTTTATTGAGTTTTTTCTTCAAGTTAGGAATGGGTGCTGAATTTTGTGAAAAGCCTCCATGAAGGCAGGGAACTTGGTTGCACTCCATCTATAGTATGTTCAATACTAAACACATAAAGTTTAATATTATTTTTGATAAATGTATAAATGAGCAGTTCTAAGTTCCTAATTCTTCTGTATAGGATACTGATTGTTATACTGTTTTCTAGTGTATATGATACACAACGGGCACATTATAACTGTCAGAATATCCATACTTGCTCACCTAATAAGCAGACCTGAGAAATAAAGAAAAACAAGCAGTAGGAGGCTACAAGTATCACCTGTACAGTTTAAGCTTTAGAGCGTTTGATAAAAATTCCATCTCTACTAAGGAACTTGTTTTCCTTTCTCTCTCTGGAGGTCACGAACAGCAGTAGTGAGCTAATCTAAGCTTATTTTAAATAAACTATACCAGTTTCAACATTCATTACGCCCTCATTGTAAAAGTGTTCAGGTGAAAAGCTCTGGGCATCTGACAGCAGGTTGAACGCCTTAATTCAGTGAGCGGAGGGGACACCACAAGCCAATAATAGAAAAGCCTTTTTAACAAAGGATGTTATTCTCTTAGAGTAGTAATCTATCGCAAATTACACAGAAAGGACTTG
>SJYV01034224.1:145973-328678 GCA_006410875.1 Neotragus pygmaeus | reverse complement strand
ATATATATATATATATATATATATACACCAGGAGCAGTCAACCTTTAATGTGGTTGTTCAGTCACTAAGGGATGGCTGACTGTGACCCCATGGACTGCAACACATCAGCCTCCTCTACCCTCTATTATCTCCCGGAGTTTGCTCATATTCATGCCCATCAAGTTGGTGATGCTATCTAACCATTTCATCCTCTTCTACCTGCTTCTCCTTCTGCCCTCAATCTTTCCCAGCATCAGAGTCTTTTCCAATGAGTCAGCTCTTCACATCGGGTGACCAAAGTATCGGAGCTTCAGTTTCAGCATCAGTCCTTCCAATGAATATTCAGGACTGATTTCCTTTAGGATTGACTGGTTTGATCTCTCTGCTATCCAAGGGACTCTCGAGAGTCTTCTCTAACAGCACAGTTTGAAAGCATCAATTCTGTGGCACTCAACCTTCTTTACTGTCAGTCCAACTCTCATATCCATACATGACTAATGGAAAAACCATAGCTTTAACTATATGGGCCTTTGTCAGCAAAGTGATGTGTCTGCTTTTTAATATGCTGTCTAGGTTTGTCATAGTTTTCCTTCCAAGAAGCAAGCGCCTTCTAATTTCATGGTTGCAGTCACTGTCCTGCAGTGAGCCTGAGAAAATAAAATCTGTCATGGAGTACTTACTATTCAGTCTTCAAAAAGCTAATGCACATTATAGCAAGGGTAAACTTTGAGGAAAAATAAACTAATCAGAAAAAGACAACTACTGTATGATTCTACTTAGATGAGGCAGTAAGAGTAGCCAAATTCAAAAGAGACTCAAAGTACAATTGTGATTGCCAGGGGCTGGATGGGAGGGAAGAGGGAGATAATTAGTCATTACTTAATGTATATAGAGTTTCAGTTTCACAAGATGAAGAGTTCTGGCAACTGGTCACAGCAGTGTGAATGCATTTAACACTACTGAACTATACACCAAACAAAGGTTTAAGATGGTAAATTTTATGTTATGTGTATTTTACCACTATTAAAAACAATATTAATAAAGTCTAAAATGTTTAAGTCTATCTTTTCCCAGATTGGAGAATCCACTTTCAGAACACTTAATTATCATGTGTTCTAGGATCTATTTTTATTCCCCACCCCCCAGTAGCCAACAGATGTGTTAGCACCTCTCTATTTCACTGTGGAGGCTTAATATCAGAAAAAAGAAACTCCCCTTGACTCTTTCCCCCTTTCAGGTTTTCCTAGATACACTTGTATGTTTAGTTTCTACATGAACATGATAATCAAACTGTTCAGCTCAAAATAAAAGTGAGTCACTTTATCTGGTTGCATTGAATTTATTAACTTGAACATAAATGACATCTTTATGATTAGTTATCCTATCCAAGTGGAGACAGAAATGGCAACCCATTCCAGTATTCTCACCAGAGAAATCCCATGGGCAGAGGAGCCTGGTGGGCCATGGCATCCCAAAAGTCAGACACGACTGAGCAGCCAAACAGCATAACAATCCTTCCAAGTACAGATTATAACTATCCATTTACTCAAATCTACTTGCTGCCCTTCCAGGAAAGGTTCATAATGTCCTTTATATAGATTTCATACATATGCTTAATATTACTCCCAGGTATTTTATTTCTTGTTCTTATTGTTGCTGTCATCTTGGAGAAGGAAATGGCAACATACTCCAGTATTCCTGCCTGGAGAATCCCAGGGACAGAGGAGCCTGGTGGGCTGCTTTTCATGGGGTCACACAGAGTCAGACACGACTGAGGGACCAAGCACATTGTTGCTGTCATAAATAAAATGTTCTCTGTGTTATTGTCTGATAAGCAAGTGTTTGATTTTTTTAAGTAAATTATATATCCTGGTACTTTAATAAATTTTTTTTATTGTTTGTGTTAGTCTTCTCATTGATTCTTTTGGATTTTCCAGGTATCACCTGCAAAGAGCTAGCCTTCACTTCCTCACATACAGATCTTCTGCCTTTAATTATCTTTCCTTGTCCTAATCTCATTGGCTAATACCACCAATAAAAAGGTAAACAGGTGAAGATGGCGTCACCCTTGCCTTCTTTGGAGGCTAGTGGCATACTTCTTACACTTTAAATGAGGTAAGATGTAGACCTTATTTCTTCACTCTGAATAGTTTAGCTCATGTTAAAGAACTGATCACCAATGCGTATTTTATTGAGTTTTTTCTTCAAGTTAGGAATGGGTGCTGAATTTTGTGAAAAGCCTCCATGAAGGCAGGGAACTTGGTTGCACTCCATCTATAGTATGTTCAATACTAAACACATAAAGTTTAATATTATTTTTGATAAATGTATAAATGAGCAGTTCTAAGTTCCTAATTCTTCTGTATAGGATACTGATTGTTATACTGTTTTCTAGTGTATATGATACACAACGGGCACATTATAACTGTCAGAATATCCATACTTGCTCACCTAATAAGCAGACCTGAGAAATAAAGAAAAACAAGCAGTAGGAGGCTACAAGTATCACCTGTACAGTTTAAGCTTTAGAGCGTTTGATAAAAATTCCATCTCTACTAAGGAACTTGTTTTCCTTTCTCTCTCTGGAGGTCACGAACAGCAGTAGTGAGCTAATCTAAGCTTATTTTAAATAAACTATACCAGTTTCAACATTCATTACGCCCTCATTGTAAAAGTGTTCAGGTGAAAAGCTCTGGGCATCTGACAGCAGGTTGAACGCCTTAATTCAGTGAGCGGAGGGGACACCACAAGCCAATAATAGAAAAGCCTTTTTAACAAAGGATGTTATTCTCTTAGAGTAGTAATCTATCGCAAATTACACAGAAAGGACTTGATTATAGTTTTCAGTCTTCTAGAAAAGGATAATTTAATACGAAGTTAAAAGCTGATTCATTTTTGCAAGGGTTTTACTAGCTGTCAATTATACCCTTTACGAACCATCCACTGAGCTGATGTATAGTTAAACACAGACTGGGAACATTATTTGATTACAATTAAGCTTCTCAATATGATATTGTGAAAGTCTGACATACTACCAAAAATACATATTCTTGACTCCCTGTTTAATTTATATTTCTATAGTCCAGATAATCACTATTTAAAAATCTTACTCTATGCTTTCTGAAAGCCAACTCAAAAGCTGAATAAAGAAGATGAACAATATTTTAGTGCTAAGGTAATTCTTGCTGGAAAATAGATAGGGTGTGTCCAAACACACAAATATTAATAGAATATTGCAGTAGCAAGGACTTTTAAGATCACCTACCAATAAATTCCACCCTCTCACATAATAAGGAAAAAACTGAACTCAAAGAAGATAAGCAATTTTCCAAGTCATATGTCTAGTGTTTAGTAGAGCCAGACTAGTTTTGGGTTTTCCAGTCAAGAATGAATGCCACTTTTTCTATTTCTCTCTCTAAATCACAGTTAACACAAAGAATTTGAGACATATCCTGAAAAGAATGACACAGTATATTTTTAGGTAGCTGGCACTGGATGTCAATTTACATTTTCCTTAAAGATCCAGAAATAAAGTTCCTGTGAGTTGTTTTAAAAAGCAGTTTGCAGGAGATACAATATATTTTTCTTTCCTTCATAATTTTAAGTTGCATAATACAAAATCAAAGGGATAGGGCCTCAAGTAATTAACAGTGCTTTGTATTTGCCTACAAGGAGATTTACAAATGCTTGCTCAGACACAAAGTGGATTTTTAAAACAGATTCCATAATAATCTCCAAAAGGAATTCAGGCATCTGGAATCACCAATTACCAATGACTTACTTACTGCCTTGAAAGTCAAATTTTATATTGACTACTCCAATTCTTCTCTACTCCCAAATCTTAAAACATTTTATATGGCTAGCCTCAAAAAAAAAAAAAATTATTTCTTTGGGAAGTCTGAAGGCAAAAATGGCTAGTAATTTATAGTTCTTTCCATTTCCATTTTTTTTCTGTTTAAGACCATAGCTCATTCCTAACACTCTCAAAATTCTCAGTGTGTGTAGCATCTATTTTCAGGATAATCTTTTTTATACAGGTAGAAGCAATCTTGCTTATTTATTGGCAAGAACAAGGGTGTAGTTTGCATTTTGTTCCATTGGGACAGTCTGTCTCTCCACATTAGAATCTTGGCTCCCAACCCTTTTAAAGTTGCCTTCTATCTGCAACAGGCACTTCTCTTGAATTATTTTAAAATGTCTGTGAGGGGGGGAAAATCTAGCCCTCACCAAAAAAAAAACTAAAACCCCTCAATTAATGCCTCTGTTTTTGACATCTCTCACACCCTCGTGCCTATAATCACTATATGATCACCATATAGTGACACTTTTCCATTATCTGGACCCAAATCAATGTCCTTTGGTGTGGAGAAAGAAAAAAAGCACATACGAGGAATTACAGGAGTAGAGAATTATAAAGAGAAATGAGATTCATGCATGCTATATATGGAATAATCAATATAGTACTCTTCTATCCTTTTGAGTTTTTAAAGAACCTTATTTACAAAGTTAAAATTATTTACTGGAATTTAAAATGCAGAAGTAACTCCAACTTAATCTTCACAATCAATGGAAAAACTAGAGACAGTTGATTGCACTCTGCCAATCACCAGTACTGTGAACTTGCTGCATATGATCAACTACATTTTTGTTGCTGTTGTTGTGCAGTCACTCAGTCACGTCTGACTCTGCGATCCATTGGACGGCAGCACGCCAGACTTCCCTGTCCACCGCCACCTCCTGCAGCTTGCTCAAACTCACGTCCATTGAGTCAGTGATGCCATCCAACCATCTTGTCCTTTGCCATCCCCTTCTCCTCCTGCCTTCAATCTTGCCCAGCATCAGGGTCTTTTCCAATGAGTCTGCTCTTTGCATCAAGTGGCCAAAATATTGGAGCTTTAGCCTCAGAAGAAGTCCCTCTAATGCATATTCAGTATTGGTTCCCTTTAGAATTGACTGGTTTGATCTCCTTTCAGTCCAAGGGACTTCTCCAGCACCACGGTTCAAAAGCATCAATTCTTCGGTGCTCAGTCTTGTTTACAGTCCAACTCTAACATCCATACATGACCACTGGAAAAACCATAGCTTTGACTAGATGGACCTTTGTTGNCTCTACAGGCTCTGATGATGGAGATGCAGGCTCTGAGGATGGAGATGCAGGCTCTGAGGATGGTGATGCAGACTCTGATGATACTCTACAGGCTCTGATGATGGAGATGCAGTTCTCTTGAGCCAGGGTGCTAAGCTAAGCCTCAAAACAGCTCCTCACTAGCAAATACACCAAGAATGAACCTCTTCTCTCAATTCTTGCCCTGTGGAATCATGTTCAAGTTTCTCTGCCAGGAAAACAAGGGCTTTTGTCATCTGGCCCCACCCCACATGTCTGTTTTATCTTCCGCCTCTTGTATTTTCTCTTCCCCAGTACTTGGGTTCTTGTAGTCTCTGAATACTGGAGAATTTCTTGTGTTTTTCACCTTTGCATGACGTTTGCACACACTGTTCTTTCAAACACTCTCTTGCCCTGCTTTTGAGAATGGCAAACTCCTGATCCTTCAAGCATCATCTCAAGCATGACTTCCTTATATACATCTCTCTTCCTCATGCCCTAAAACAGTCTAAGGGTGTGATTTGAAATCCTTTTATGTCCTCTACACTTGTACAGCTCACCACAGTCCCAAGCATATTTACTACTTGTTTGCCTGTCTCCGGAATGATTATGAAATACTTGAAAGCAGGAGCCATCTGTCATGGTGACTGGCACGGGGTGTATACTCCAGTCATTGAGGAAGGAATGAATGAAGGACTATAAGATCTGCAGCAGTCATTTTAAAGGTGTCATCCCAAACTAGCAGTGAAGAAGGAAATATACCCTGGTTTTGCTCTTTAAGTTACAGAATATCTTATCCATGTTGAAAATTATAATCTTAAAAAGAGATTTGACTGTACTTTGGGGTTTACTTGAAGCAAGGTTTGGATGAAATGCCATTAGAAATGTCATATAAGAATGGGGGAAAGTAAATGTCCTTACAAAACATTAAGTTGTAACAAATCACATTTTCCTTCCTACGTTATCAATTACATGGCTTCGTTGACATTTACAGGTTAAGTTGCAATAAGAGAAAGTTGCAGTGAACATAGTGTCATGTAATAATAATGGCTTATTTTACCCAGACTTTGTTGTTGTTGGTAAGGATGGATCCTTTGTAGTAACTACCTGTTGGCAATTCTTCTGAGATATATTATGAACTCAGTGACTTGTTACAGGCTTTACTGTGTGACTACGTCATCACAATGAAGAAAGCAGGATAACTGCAAAGCAGGGCTGTGGCTGAAGGGCAGGAGCCCGAGTCTGTGACTCTCATTCTGCTTGAATTATTATTATTATTAGACAGTATCACAGCTCTTGTTATACGAAGCTCCAAAGTTAAGATTTATCAGTCATGCTGATTGGATGAGCTTTTTTTCTTTCCCTCTCTCTCCTCTTTCTTAGGTTATGGGTTAGGGTGAATACCATTTAGAGCACTGTCCCCTTTCCCCATTTTGGGTTGGGCAAACTTAAATGAAAATAGTAAGATGATGAAGGATGGGCCATATCAGTAAGAATGTCTAGGAGTCAGAAGAATATGTAAACCCTGTCTGCTTTGGAGGATTATTGAGAAAAACAAATGATCTAAGGTAAGTGAGATACCTGGGGTCAAATTAAAGAAAGTACTTAATTCATGTGTTTAGGAAGGCATTGCATCTTAGACTGATCAGGCTGCTATAACAATGCAGCATAGACTGGGTGGCTTATAAAGAGCAGTACTTTATTTCTCATTGGTCTGGAGGCTGGAATTCTGAAATCAGAGTGCCAACATGGGAGGCGTCCTAGTGAGGGCTGTCTTCTAGGTTGCAGACTTCTCATTGTATCCTCACATGGTCAAAGGGACTAGGGAACTCTGTGAGGTTTTTTATGAGTTTTCATCTCATTTATAATATCTGAACCTAAAGGCCCACTCAGTCACTAAGTTGAGTCCAACTCTTTGCGACCCCATGTACTGCAGCACACCAGGCCTCCCTGTCCATCACCAACTCCCAGGGCTTGCTCAAACTCATGTCCATCGACTCAGTTATGCCATCCAACCATTTCATCTTCTGTTGCCCCCTTCTCCTCTTTCCCTCAATCCTTCCCAGCATCAGGGTCTTTTCCAATGAGCTGGCTCTTCAAATCAGGTGGCCAAAGTCCTGGAACTTCAGCTTTAGCATCAGTCCTTCCAGTGAATATTCAGGGTTGATTTCCTTTAGGAGTGACTGGTTTGATCTCTGCTATCCAAGGGACTCTCAGGAGTCTTCTCTAGCATCACAGTTCAAAAGCATTAATTCTTNGCATTTTGCATGATGTGCTCTGCATATAAGTTAAATAAGCAGGGTGACAATATACAGCCTTGATGTACTCCTTTCGCAATTTGGAATCAGTCCATTGTTTCACGCCTGGTTCTAACTGTTGCTTTTTGACCTGCATACAGGCCAATACTAAACTACATGATACTCACAATGGTGTCTTGGGTGTTTCCTCCAACATGATGTTTTCTTCTTTTTCTTATAAAATATTATAATCTAACTTTGGAAATGTAACAAAATAGAGACAGTAAGGAAGAATATTTTGAAACCACACAGTACTAACAGCCCAAGTACAGCCACTTTGAGGTACATAAATTGGCTTCTCTGGTGGCACAGATGGTAAAGAATCGCCTGCAATGTAGGAGACCTGGGTTCAGTATCTGGATCTGAAAGATCCCCGGGGGGAAAGCAATGGCTACCTACTCCAGCGAACTTGCCTGGAGAATTCCATCAGCTATAGTCCATGAGGTCGCAAACAGCTGGACACGACTGAGTGGCTAAGTGACAACAATAGAAATAAATACAGATATAGATATCTATGGGATTCCCAGGTGGTTCAGTGGTAAAGAATCTGCCTGCCGATGCAGGAGACGCAAGTGACGTGGGTTTGATCCCTGGGTCAGGCAGATCCCCTGGAGGATCGCTCCAGTATTCTCTCCTGGGAAATGTCATGGTCAGTGAAGCCTGGTGGACTACAGCCCATGGGTCACAAAAGACTTGGATGCAACTGAGCATGCAGGACTTTAAGGAAGGGTGCCTTTTAATTCTGAGAAGATCAAGTAACCAGGTACTTGTGGCCTACCTAGAAACCCTCCAGATGGGTTATGCTCATGATCTTGAAAATCTCTAGCAAACTGCTCCATCGAGCTAAAGCAAAATCTGCTCTGGAAAGGTATCGTGTTGGTCATGATGCTCTGCTGCATGTTAGCCATTTCCTTTCATGAAGGAACACACCCCGGCATTCAACAGAGATTAAACAGCACATATGGATAATGCTGTTTGGTATATGCTAACAGTCTTGGCAGGTTTCCTTTTAATAAACTACTCCAGATGTTAGCCTCAGTAATTATGCCTGCCACCATTCAGCCTTAAGAATGAAATACTGCTGCTACAATTCCTTGTTTGTGTGTCTATGGATCATCCATAAACATAAAGCTTGCACCATTAGGACAGCCCCGTGAACGGGCTCTGCGTAGAAACAGGCATAAAAAAGACCCAGCAACAGGCTGACCAGCGTGAACTGGTAACTATGAAAACACAGATGCTCTTAGGAGTTTTCAAATCATTTTTACACGCTACATTTGCACCTTCTGTAGCTAATGAAACATTTACACATTCCAATGCCTTACTATTTCAAAATATGCCAGAAAGTGACAAATCTGATGCAAACAATTATCTGTAGCACAGATACAACAGACTATCATGCATGAAAAGAAATCTAGTCTGGAAATCTGATTCTATAGAAGAAAATTAAAATTGAGATGTTGTGCGCTAAACTTTTGAGTGTTGTTAGAATTGGAGAAATATGGTTGTTTTCATTTTCTGAAGGCCTAATTTGCAAAAGGACTCTTCATGATCCTGTTAAGAAACAAAACAAGTCAAAATAGATCTATAACTAAGTGTCAGAACAGTAAGTTATAATGACTTGATTTAAACGAGAAGCCTGGAAAAGGCATAGCTGATGTTACAAGTGATGCAATTTTCTTGACTTTAAAATGAATCTCCCTGGTGAGGAATAATCAACCCAGTCTTTTGGGATATTTAAATGATTGTGCTAAAAAGGCAGCATAACCGGTGAAATGATTAAACTGGTATCAAATGATAGCTGACAGTAGACTATTCAAAGTATTAATAATGCTGTCAGTGTCATCGGGGCCCTGGGAAAGGAACTTCTATAAGAACTATTTTATATTAAGGAGTTTAAGCAACACTTTCACCTGTTTATCTTCAAACCATCATGATAGCAAAGTCAATATTCCTGTCAAAACCCAGGTACTTCAGTGAAGGTATCCAGGAAAGCCGCCCTTTGACGGGAGGGTGACCACTAGGTGTGGACCACAGACCTGAGCCACCTTACTGGCAGCGTGGCACCTAACGCCACAACTCCTCTTAACTTTCCAAAAGCCGACGTTCTGAGACGCTAACTCTAAATGAAAGCCCTATGAAGCAGGTAAACTCTAAAGGAGAAATACCAAGGAAATCAAACAATAAACGATACGTCAATATACCAGGGCATTCTTAAAGCTTAAAACTACATGATGATGCATAGAAAGATCAGGTAAGTTGTCATAAACTTACCAGACAGCTAAACACACTCAAAACGTTCAGAAATGATTGCACAGCAGTGTACACACCCCATCAGCTCCGGCACATCCCACATGAGTGCTAAGCATCACAGACTGACACGCAATACAATGGCACAAGTGACTGTGGTGCAGCCCACCTCTATCCACTAAGGCAGCCCTTAACTCGTGCTTCGCTGGGCTCCTATAGACACAACCCACAACAGCAAAGGGGAACGCGCTATTAAAACCAGCCTCACATTTAAAAATCACGTTTCTTCTTTGTTAAATTGGAGTCTAATCGATTTACAATGTTACATTAGTTTCAGGTGCACAGCACAGTGATTCAGTTACACACACACATTTTCTTTTTCAGATTCTTTTCCATTATAAATTTTTACAAGATATTGAGTAGAGTTCCCCGCGCCATACAGTAGGTCCCTGTTGGTTGTCTGTTTTATACATTGTCGTGTGTATATGTCAATCCCAAACTCCTAATTTTCCCCTCCCCCCTTTCCCCTTAGATAAGTTTTTTGTCTGTGTCTGTGAATCTATTTCTGCTTCGTGAATAAGTTCATCTGCATCATTTTTTTTAAGATTCCACATATAAGCGATATCATATGATAGTTATCTTTTTCTGTCTGACTTATTTCACTCAAGAGAACAATCTCTAGGTACACCCATATTATTGCAAAAGGCATTATTTCACTATATATATATATATATATATATATATATCACATCACCTTTATCCACTCATCTGTTAACAGACATTTAGACTGCTTCCATGACTTGGCTATTAAAAAACAGTGCCACTGGGAACATAGGGGTGCATGTATCTTTTTGAATAACTCACAGGGTGTGGGATCCATTTTGGTGTCTGTGTCTTGCTAGGAACTCTTACTGACAGGATGGACTCTGACCATCTAATTAACTAGGGAACAGTATCCTCTCGAGTCAGCTGACCTGGGTTCAAGCCCTGACTCTGCCTCTTGTGAACGCTTCCCTCCCACTGGTCAAGCTGCTCAAACTCTCAAAGCCTCTGTTTCCTCATCTGCAAAATGGGGATAATGCAACCCTCCAGCACAGGACTACTGCCTGGATTAAAACACTTAGGAAAAACCCAGCACAAAGGCTGTTCTCAGGAAGCTTTCAAGACAGCTTCACTTCTGTCTCCTTTTTTTAAAGTTCTTTTTTCAACCTCAATTTTTATTTTTATTTTTTTTAACTTATTTATTTATTTATTTTTACTTTATTTTACTTTACAATACTCTATTGGCTTTGCAAATACTGTTTTAAACATATTTATTCTGGTCACTGTAAACTTCCCACATTCTATAAAAGAGCTGCCACCTTCCATGAACACATTCTCAGGTACTGTTGTGTCCCCTCTGGATTTAACACTGTTGTGCAAGCAGTTTCCTAGGCTTTCTCTATGATTCGCTGTCCCCACCTGATCAAATTCAAAGTGTTATCCAAAGTGCATTCTTCATGAGGAAGAGTCATCTGCATTTTCTGGTGATATCTTGCAGGATGGAAAATGACTCCAGCAACATGAGACATATGGGATTTATTAAGACAACAATGCACACACTTCCTGTGATCTGGGGCTGATGAGTCTTCAGATTTAAAGGAAGCTGACAACACAAAAGAAAGGCAGTATGGCAAGAGGAGGAGTCCTACAAGCCTGGGGAAGACTCCACCCCCAGAACACAAGTCACCACGCCTCCAGGACCTCAGGGCCCAGGCTCCATCATTAGACGGCACAGCGGAAACCAGCCATGCCCGAGCCAACTGAACCCCGAGGCTTTCTGGGACATACAGTGCCTACCGAAAACTGTCCAGGTCCTCAGGCTTTCTAAGATCTGGCATGACCACCACATCTCTCTTTAGAACACGCTACAGTTCCAGCTACACCTCTCATGCACCCACACCCCCTGCACTGGAAGGTGAAGTCTTAACCACCAGACCTCCAGGGAAGTCCCTACACTTCTCATTTTTGAAAATTTCAGTCCATCTCTTCCTTTTCCTCTCCCTATTCATATGAGTCCCCTTCCTCTTTGAGCCTGATTTCTCCTTCCTGCCCCCAACCTGAGTCTGCATTTCTGAGAACCATCTGGTTTTCCAAAGCCCTAATGCCACACCCTCTACAATACCTTCCTAGACTTTTGGTGCAATTATTCTTTTTATTATCTATCATTATTTTTTGGCCACATAGTGCTGTGTGCAGGATTTCAGTTCCCAGATGAGGGATCAAACCCTCACCCCCTGTAGTGGAAGCACAGAGTCCTAAGCACTGGACTACCAGGAACATCCCTAATTACTCTATTTATAACCTTTGTTGTTGTTCAGTGGCTCAGTCATGTCCAGCTCTGCAACTCCATGGACTGCAGCACGCCAGGCTTCCCTGTCCATCACCATCTCCTAGAGTTTGCTCAGATCCATGTCCATTGAGTCAGTGATGCCATCCAACCATGCATCCTCAGTCACCCCATCCTCCTCCTGCCCTAAATCTCTTCCAGCATCAGGGCCTTTTCCAATGAGTTGGCTCTTCACATCAGGTGGCTAAAGCATTGGAGCTTCACCTTCAGCATCAGCCCTTCCAATGAATATTCAGGGTTGATTTCCTTCAGGATTGACTGTTTGACGTTTTAATCTCCTTGCAGTCCAAGAAACTCTCAAGAGTCTTCTCCAGCACCACAGTTCAAAAGCATCAATTCTTTGGTGCTATGCCTTCTTTATGGTCCAATTCTCACATCCATAAAACTTACTAAACATTATACTTTCATTCACTAAAAGGAAAATTCAGTGAATCCTAGGTTCCAGGAATAGGCCTGAGTCCTTTCTAAAACACACCATCCTGCTCATAGGGAATTCTCAGCCAATAAACAAAACCAACCAATGAAAGCAGGAATAATGCAATGTGATGGATGTAGTAGGGAATACAAATAGTAATATAGATAACAAGTAGTAATATAAATAACACACAGGGCAGAGGAATGGAAGAAGGCACAGTGGTTACACATGCACTTTGGGAGCTGACCTCAGAACCGAACCACAGTTTAAAAGATGATTTTCCTTCAAAACCCGTTCTCAACAACTAACTCAAGGCCTTACAGAAATGCAGCTTCTGATCCATGCTGGGGGCCACCAGTGACCAGAAGGCCGTTTTGAATCTACATCTACTTACACATGCTTTTCCCGATAGAAAGAGCAGACAGCAGTCGGCTGCCTGTTGCTTCTGGTCATCTATCATAACTCAGACTTTACTTTGAGTGACATGACATTTCACAGCTGTAAATAAAAGATCCTGATTGCACCCATGGGGCAAACGGTTCAGCAAACAGTGTGTCAATTCATCCGGTAAAATCTAAGATTCCCGAATGTAGAAAAATAATAGAGCTGACAATTAATCGGGCTCTTCATGGTACAATGATAAAGGGTAACAGTTGATCACCGGCAAGGTCAATAAACCCTTCTTAGGAAGGCAGATTATTCATGTAAAAACACTGAGAATAAACCACCCATATGAACTAAGAAAATTATTTCTTTGGGTACTTGCTACTAATTACAACTTTAATGAGCACAATATAAACGTATATGCGTGCATGCTTAGTTATGTCCGACTCTTTGCGACTCCATGGACTGTAGCCTTCCAGGCTCCTCTGTTGATGGAATTTTCCAGGCAAGAATACTGGAGTGGGTTGCCAATCCATTCTCAAGGGGATCTTCCCGACCCAGAGATCGAACCTGGGTCTCCTGCATTGCAGGCAGATTCTTTACCATCTGAGCCACCAGGGAAGCCCTAATGAGTACAATGAATAAGAATAAATCCTGGGATGTCCAGATTAATCTTACTCAGATCATGTCACCATCTTGCTCAAGAATCCAGTGCCCCCCCCCAGCCTTTAAAGTCTAAACTCCTAACTATATAAACACTTATACCATATAATATTATATAACAACTATTATAGTCTACTAAATATTACTAATATTAAAGTCTGCTAAGTACATAATATATGATATTTCCTTTCGCTTTCTTCTGAATCATGCCTCTAAGCAACCTTTCTAAATACGTGTCCAGTCTCCCTGGGCATTCAATCTCCGAGCATACTTGACAATTCTATCTTCCCTGTATGCTCTTCTCGCCCTGCCATCTTGCCCCTGAACTTGGTTATGACAGAGCACAGCCCCTGGCATCTGGTCCTTTCCTCAAAGGCTCACCATCACCTTGGTGCAACTCAGCTCAGGTCTACCATCGCCTTCTTCAGGAACACTTCCCCAGACTTCTTGACACCCAAAGCCATGTAAACACGATTCCTATATGTCCAGCAGTGTGCTGCACAAAATACATCCTCACTAGGCGTGTTCAGTGAGTAATCACATCTTTAACTCTTCTGGAATTTACTATTTCAAATTATAAAAGCATCATACTTAATCTGTCTCACAGACTAGGTTGTAAGTTACATCAGTCCAATTTATTTTCTGTACCTCACTGTACCTAATAAAATGGTCTCTGTATTATAAACATTGAGGAAATACCTATTCAGTGTTCCATATGGAATAGACTGAGAAACTGATTTCCAGCTTTATACCCTAAAGTCACCACATTTTAGACTAAGCCTCTTGCATTGTTAAGCTAATGCTTATTAAGTTAGCATCAAAGTATAACCCAGAAATGGTTTCCCTGGTGACTCAAACAGTAAAGAATCTGCCATCAACGCAAGAGATCCTGAGTTCGATCCCTGGAAAGATTCCTTGGAGGAGGGCATGGCTATCCACTCCAGTATTCTTGGTTGGAGAATCCCACAGACAGAGGAACCTGGTGGGCTACAGTCGATGGAGTTTCAAATAGCCAGACGCAACTAACCCAACTAAACACACATAACAGAAAGACAAAAATATCTCCAAGTATTTAAAATTAATTTAAATTACAGAGCATTCAGCAGTTCTGAAAACCTGGTATTCGAAATCTAAAAACAGAATAGGATAAAAATCAACATTAAAGATGCATTCATTCATTGGCAAGTAAACGTGGAAATATCTCAGGATATTATTAACTGGTGATTCTGACTGTGTCATTGTGGGGCTGTATCATTTCACAATCTGCACTTATGAATTATTCCAGTCAGACTATGGTTAGAATACAAGATGGAAACTGTCAGTGTGTGTACAGAGCAGCAGAGAGAGCAAGAAGTCGTCTCTGAATCCCACTGAAATTACCCCTGAATTCAGTCACACTGGGCTCATCAGTGAGAGGGGTGGAAGAAACAGTTTTTCTCCCTCTAAAAATTAAGTAAATTTTCTTTCCTTTAGCCATTCTCTTCTTGACATCCATTATTTCTCAATAGACAGGAGCCCCCAGAAATTCACTATACATAGCAACATTTAAATAGAATGAGGTGCAAGGGTTCATTTAATAACACACTGGCATGTTTAAGCTTGGTCCAAGTAAACAAGATAAGCAAAAACCTATATATCATTTACTTACATATAATCAGGAAAGCTACTCTGATCATTATATTTTATTCACACTGAGCATTATAAAGTAGTATTTCATGCTTACAGAGATGACAGCATGAACAACTGAAAACGAGTTTGGGTATTTTCTGGTTTTCTCCAGAAATGTCTCCCCAGCACATCAATTCACCATCTGCACTGTATGAATTAGAGGACTGTGACCTTCAGAGCAGGTTTTGCTGGTGGATCAGATGGTAAAGAATTTGCCTGCAATTCAGGAGCTGCAGGTCCGATCCCTGGGTCAGGAAGATCGCTTAGAGAAGGAAATGGCAGCCCAATCCAGTATTTTTGTCTGGAGAATCCCATGGACAGAGAAACTTGGTGGGCTACAGTCCATGGGGTTGCAGAGTCAGACATGACTGAGTGGCTAACACTGACTGACTGACCTTCAGAGCACTAAATATCGCTATTTGTTCCCTAGCACCTCCAAAGAGAGTACAATCGGGCCAACAACATGTGACCCATTCTATGTCTACACTTCTGATACAAGCAGATGATAACAAAAGGAGTGACAGTACAAACACTGTTACCAAACTGGCTTTGACTTAGATGCTGCTAAGTCGCTTCAGTCGTGTCTGACTCTGTGCGATTCCATAGACAGCAGCCCACCAGGATCCCCCGTCCCTGGGATTCTCCAGACAAGAACACTGAAGTGGGTTGCCAATGCCTTCTCCAATGCATGAAAGTGAAAAGTGAAAGTGAAGTCGCTCAGTCATGTCCGACTCTTCGCGACCCCATGGACTGCAGCCAACCAGGCCCCCGTCCCTGAGATTCTCCCGGCAAGAGTACTGGAGTGGGGTGCCATTGCCTTCTCCTGACTTAGATGAAGGTGAAAAAATAACCCAAGGAAATCATTTGGCTCACTTTGTTAAACACATACACACAGAATTTTTTAAAGTAATTATTTATGACACAAGTTTGTGTCCTTTTATGTATTTCACAACCCTTTTCAATAAGAAAGAAGACGACTAGATCTCAGCTGTCACATACACCCTAACATTTTTCATCTAATTTACTAAATTAACACAGCGCAACAATTATTTCAGCTTCGGATTACTAAGATTTAAGAAGCTAATCAGCATCAACTTTCTGTCTTGGGCTTCCCTGGTGGCTCAAACGGTAAAGAATCTGCCTGCAATGCGGGAGACCCAGGTTCCTGGGTCAGGTTCCCAGGTTCCTGATCCCTGGGTCAGAAAAATCCCCTAGAGGAGCAAATGGAAACCCACTCCAGTATTCTTGCCTGGAGAATTCCACGTACAGGGGAGCCTGGCGGGCTATCCAAGGGGTCACAAAGAGTAGGACACGACTGAGCAACTAACACATTATTTAGCACAAATATCTGATTCAGCACACAAACTGTATCTGAGCTGAATTAAAAGCATATTTTGTAATGCTTTCTTTTTAGGATAAAGGTGATGCATGGCTGCCTTCCTCTGTAACAGTATCCTTTATGCCTAAAACCAAATAACTGTATTTATCACCCCTGCCTGGTATCACTATTTGTTGGATTCAGTCCACATGAAACTACAAGGCTTCCTTGCATGATTCCTCACTAGCTTCATTTCCGTTGTCACATATTTTAAAGGTCATATTTTTATTATTGCATATTTAAGAGAGACACATAAAATGATATTATTCAGAAGTTATTCTGAATAATAAAAACGTTCTTCCAGCACCTTAATACTGTTCTATCATGTCCTGAGTTATTTTCTCAGGATACTTAAATTATTTACCTAAGAACATTTCTCCCTTGTGTTACATTGGGTACACTTTATATCTTATTTCTCAAATTAAAAATGGCTTTCTGCAGCATCTCTGAAATTTAAAGGAGCCCATGATACTCCACTGAGTAATATACTAAAACTATGCGTTAACAGCATGCCTATAAATAACAGAGGCAAAGAGGAAAAATTTTCTATATATGAACAATTCATGAGGTCGCCACACTCAAAGGAGAACATTACAACCACCTTGAGCTATACGGTCTCTCTGCCTCTGTCTGCGGTCTTCAATTCTACTCAAATGTCATGGCCCTAGTCTGTTCATAGGATTTCTCAGTATTTTTAAAGCTTACCATGGCATAGCTTCTAGTAACTTCACAACTTTTAAGAGTAGAATGCAGAAACAACAACAACAACAACAACAATGAAGAGAGGTTATTGTAGCTTAATGTCTCCAGAGAAGGCAATGGCACCCCATTCCAGTACTCTTGCTTGGAAAATCCCATGGATGGAGGAGCCTAGTGGCCTGCCATCCATGGGGTCGCACAGAGTCGGACACGACTGAAGCGACTTAGCAGCAACATCTCCGTAGCTAGCCCAGTACCCATCCTTCTTGCCTACACTGAGGAATGTCAGGAGACTTCCACCCTAAATTCTATACGTGCTTAGGATCGCTGGGGACTTCCCTGGTGGCTCAGATGGTGAAGCGTCTGTACAATGAGGGAGACCCAGGTTTGATCCCTGCGTCAGGAAGATCCCCTGGAGAAGGAAATGGCAATCCACTCCAGTACTATTGCCTGGAAAATCCCATGGACAGAGGAGCCTGGTAGGCTATAGTCCATGGGGTCGCAGAGTCGGACACGACTGAGCAACTTCACTTTTAGGATCACTACAGAGTCTCAAAGAGCTTTTCAGTGTCAGGAAAAACCCTGGATGACAAATTCCTCTGATTGCCTAGCCAGAAGAATCAGAGACAAGATTAAGGTTTTACCAACTAAACATCATCTGCACAACTCACGTATGATCCATTGGGCCTTTAACCATTCATCATCACATGGAATGGAATGGAAATTTTTTGTGCACTTCAAACATTTATATAAAGCCTGTGCGAGAGACTTTCCAGTGGCTAAGACTGTACTCTCAATGCAGAGGGTCTGGGTTCGATCCAAGGTCAATTAGATCCCACTAGTTGCAACTAAAGATTCCGTGTGCCACAACTAAGGATTCCACCTGCTGGAACAAAGACCCAGTGCAGCCAGATAAGGAAATAAAAACTTACACCCTGTGCTAGATATTCTCCACCAGCTCCTCCAAACCCACCCTCCATGACCTGGAAGCCAAGCACACAGGAGCTCTCACAGGTGCCTTCTGGTTAAGTAGCTTGGCAAGGGCACCAGGAGGAGGTCGGAAGGCCCAGGGACAGAGAGGTGTGGCATTTTCATCCACAGCCTCCGTTCCTGAAGGCTCTGGTTGAGCACCAGCTGAATTCATCTAAGGTAGTAGTGGTTCCCACAAGTACCTACCGTAGAGAGCAGGGAACTCCGCTCAGTGTCATGCGCCAGCCTGGATGGGGGAGAGTTCGGGGAAGAATGGATACATGTATTTGTATATGGATACATGTATTTGTATGGCTGAGTCCCTCCGCCGTCCACCTGAAACTATCGTAAGGTTGTTAATCGGCTATCCGCCAATACAAAAGAAAACATTTAAAGCTTGGGGGGAAAAGAAAAGGAAAACAGACAAAAAGAAAGCCTTGGTTCCTATGACTGACTCCCTTCACAGCTCCCTCCAGTTCCAAGGGGTGGACGGGTGCTCCCGCATTCCCTGTCAGCGTACCTTAACCCCCGCTCCACCTCTGCAACCAGCGTCTCTATTAAATCCTCTTCAATGACCCATTTCAAAGGTACCTTCTGTTTCTTGCAGAAACCCTAATACATTTTCTTTGCAATTCACTTCAACCAGGAAATAGCTCTTTTTCACATGAATTCTACTTTCTTTATATTCCATAAATATAACATTTATACTGGAATTGCCTCAATCTCTATCTTATTTTTTTCTATAAAATTATGACATGCTTGAGGACAGATATGTGTCACACTCTTGGTTCAAATCTTGGTCAGACGAATGGCTTAAAAAAAAACACTTCGCAAATAACTTCTGAAATTACTTTATGCTAATAGTCTGGGATGGAGAAGTATGCTAATTTGCATCTTGTCACTAAGCCCAGCTCCAGTCACCACAGCTGAAGGTTTCTTCCTGTGCTGGACAACTACGATGCCCATGGGCCAGCCAGGAGCCCTGGCCCACTTCTGAAGGGTTTCTGCCTCAGCAGTTTTATCTGCATAAATTTGCTCCAGTCCACAAAGTCAAATTCCCAGGATAAATATATCCTACCAACTGGGCCATAACCAACTGGGCTGCAATGCTCCAACAAAAAAAGCACAGGGTAAGAGGTTCTCGGGGCCACTGTTACCCTTTGCCTCCAACCGACAGCAAAACCCCATGATTTGGAAATGCGAGCTCCTCTTTCGAATTTGATTAAGCACCTACAGTAGACACCTTAGGCATGAAGTCTTCTCTACCTTCCTCCATCACAGGCTGACCCTGGGATTCTCCTGAAAGCCATCCTCTGGAATTTATTTTCTCCCCAACATCTGAACCCTTTCCCAACATCTGCAGGAATAGATTTAGACGCCTCAGTCCTATAAAGATTGGCAGAGAACACTCAGCTATGGTTTTTCTATAGTATGAGAGCTGGATCATAAAGAAGGCTAAGCACCGAAGAACCGATGATGCTTTTGAACTGTGGTGTTGAAGAACACTCTTGAGAGTCCCTTGGACTGCAAGGAGATCAAGCCAGTCAATTCTAAAGGAAATCAACCCTGAATAGTCACTGGAAAGACTGATGCTGAAGCTGAAGCTACAATACTTTGGCCACATGATGTGAAGAGCCGATTCATTGGAAAAGACTCTGATGCTGGGAAAGATTGAGGGCGGGAAGAGAAGGGGGCAACAGAGGCTGAGATGGTTGGATGGCATCACTGATTCAACTGACAAGACTTTGAGCAAACTCTAGGAGATGGTAAAGAAAAGGGAAGCCTGGAGTGCTGCAGTCCACAGGGTCACAGGGAGTTGGACACAACATAGGGACTGAACAAGTCAGAAAGCACCCTCAGAGGCTTGGAAGTAACCCCATCCCCAGAACTATTCTGGAAGGACCATCTCTGTGTTCCTAACACTATCTTTCCTTGGAAGATTCTCCATCATCCCCTCTCCTTTCTTCAACAGATGGCAGACTTGAGGACTCTGTCGGCATTACCTCCTTGTAGAATAAAGCTTCCAGCAGTGAAGTCAATGAAGAACCTAGGGCAGGGGAGTGCTCCATCTCCCAGGCATGCAGCAAAGACTCAGAAACAGACCGCCACGCTTCCAAGAAAGAACCAGTGCTGCCCACCTTCCCAGGATAAAGCCAGAGGTAGGTTTTTGAAAATGCAACCATGTTGGGCAAGTAGCTTGGACTGGAATATGAGCAAGAGCTGATGAAATGTGACGTCATAATCTCAGTGTACCTCCACAAAGGCACACCTGCAAACTGTTTCTTTTAAAGTTTTAAACTCTTAAAACTCCTTGTTTTAACACAAAACATAGAAGGCACCTATGAAAAAAAGGGAAAATGTTAGTTCTTCAGTCATGTGTGACTCTTTGTAATCCCGTGGACTGGAGCCCACCAAGGCCCTCTGTCCATGTCATTCTCCAGGCAAGAAAACTGGAGTGGGCAGCCATTACCCTTCTCCAGGGTATTTTTCTGATCCAGGGATCGAACCCAGGTCTCCTGCATGGCAGGAGGATTTTTTTTTTTTACCATCTGAGCCACCAGGGAAGCCCAGAAGGAACCTGCCATAAACAGTAATTTTAGTCCTTCTCCATCACCATAAAATATGAAGTAGAGTATTGCTGTCCATTAAGGAAATTATCATTCGACATGAACATAAACATCTTCTGTTGCCAATACACACTTCACCATGTTTACAGGTGCATTTTAAATGGAAAGTTAAATTATTCTGGGGAATAAAATTACCATTAGGAAGGTTTCCTAAAGCAATTTCGGAAGCAGAGGATTTTTAAATTATCATCTAACAGGCTGCCAATATCAGATAAATTAGAGTAAATCAAAATAAGATTAAATGTGTAAATAATATGTTGCTTCAATTCCACTATAGGTATAAGTCATTACATGGCAAGATTTTTATTTCAAATGGAAAACATTCACCCAAACTATTATTTTTTAATTTTCCCCTGGTGGTTTCATGCCATTATTTTATTTCCTTGTTAGTAAATAATTCTATCTTAGATTTTTACCTAACTCACCAAGAAGCCCTCATTTGCCTAAGCTTTAATTTAGAAATCTCATATTTAGTAAAAAATTTTATGCTATCAAAAGTGATGATTTGCTCTTGCCAAAATTACATGATCAATATTTAAAACACTTTCTTGTGATCTAACAGTAAAACTGGTCAGTGTCATTCCCAACGCTCCCATTAAAATTTTTACCTTAAAACATTTATTACAAGATTATTTGAGGTTATAAACTAGAAAAAAATCATTTTGACTAAGTCAGAAGCAATAACCTCCTTTTACACCAGTTCTTTCTACAGCAGCTTATATTTGTTTTATAGAACAGTCAAAATCTTTTTGAAACTATTACTTCTTTCAGGAGCTTTCTCTTTGATGTCATTAACTTTGCCCTCTTTTTTTATCTTCAATCTTAAATTAATTCCCTGGGAAGCATGTAGCTCGTTGGCTGGTCGCAAGGATTAAATATAAGGGTTTACAAAGAAAAGCAGCTTTTGATACAATGCTATTACAACATGATCGCTTACCCATAAATTGTCAGACACAGAGGGTTTTATATGTAAGACACAAATGTTGTTCATTTTAAAAGCTATTATCATGCAACAAATAGAATGCAGATTATTCTTCATAGTTTGTATTCACTTTACAAATAATCAGTAAACACCATTCCAGGACAACAATGATTTTTGCTCCTGTGTTATTTGTTTGCAGGTTTTTTTATTTTTAGTCATAGGTATTCATTGTGATATGCTAAGTGGGTCCTTCTTATCCACCTAGTTAAAGGATTTCATTGATATTATGCAAATATGGGAACATGCCTGAAATAGTCTAATTTCTAGCTTTCATGGGGCTTTTGGGTTTCTATGATTAAAAGCGGCATTCATGGAGCAATAAAGGCAATCTTGTTTAAGGCAAAAGGGTGTTTTTGAAATGACCACCCAATACGTTTTATTAGAATAGTTTTTACGAAAGCATTTTAAGCACAGATTCCAGAGTGAAGGTTGGTGTTTTTGTTTTAGGGTTTCCCCGACCATCTACTCCCTCCTTGCTTGCATCCTGCATCCCCACAGGGGTGCATCCCCCTTCACAGGCTCTGGGTCCCTGGTTCTCTGGAAAGGTCCACAGGAGGGTCTCTCCAGGGCTTTCAGTCTTGATTAGTGTGGTGCCCAGAGAGAGAGAGAAAATCAGTCTTGTTCCCTGAGGCTGCCCCGAAAGACAAGGAAGTCATTAGGTAATAAATCTTCCCCCAAAACTACTCTGTATCTCTCCTGACCTTTATCCCCAGCCCAGCACTCTGGTCTGCCACTAGCCTCTGTGAGCTTTCCGATGCCCTTACAATAAACTCCTTTTCTGCTTTAAATTAACTGGGGTCCAATTTTAGTGCTTGCAACCTGAGAACACTCACTGATACAGGTGCCCTTTCCTGAGATTATCTCTCTGATAAAGTAACAGACATTGACTCTATTCTAGGGGCTCTTCCCAGACGTGAATTATTGCCTGACCTTGCCTGGTGGCCCTGAGGACTCCTTAGGAGGCAAACTTAAAAAAAAAAAAAAATCAATAACGTTCGGTGAACTGCATCCAAGGTGGTTGTTGCTGCTTTTCGCCCTAAGACTCGGTAACTGATCAACAAGGTAATGCTGCATCTGCCCATTTATATAACAGACCTTCTAATTTCCAATTTTGACCTCTAATCTCAGCTATATTTGCAGGAACCCCCAGTGAGCCAGTTCCGCAGATTCATCCCCACAATAAAACGAGCGGTGAATTGACCCATGTCTTTGTCTCACCTGCAAGACACATTACGAGTCTGTATATCCTCAGCACTAAAAGTCTTGAATAATGCTATCTTTTCTAATAGGTTTATATTACCATCTGGAACTTCTAAAACCTATTGAGGCATCAAGATAAAATGATCATACTTTAGTTGAAATTTCTGACTGCAGACTTCTTAAAACCAAATGAAATCAGCCAAACCTGATGGCACTAGTAGTAAAGAATCTGCCTGCCAATGCAGGGGATGCAAGAGACATGGGTTTGATCCCTGGGTGAGGAAGATCCCCTGGAAGAGGGCATGGCAACCCACTCCAGTATTCTTGCCTGGAGAATCCCATGGACAGAGGAGCCTGGAAGGCTGCAGTCCATGGGGTCACAAAAAAACATGACTGAAGCGACTTAGCACACAAGCACTCACTGAAATAAGATTGTTTGCTGGGTCACTGAATAATGGCCCAGGCTGGTGCTTATTCTAGCAGGGTGCAGATGGAGCCAGGGGTGCTCAGAGATAGCCCTCATCTCATGGAGGGTGGGATCCTACAAGTGTACCCACTCCCAGATTCCATAACATACAGAACTTGTGAATATGAAGATATGCCACTCCTGGGATTATATTCACTGTTAGGTTTATCGAGATATACACGATGATGATTATGGTAACATGCTGATGCCATGCTATTACATGACACATCCTCTTGAGTCCTAAAAGGTGAGGGCTGTCTAGGGCTGGTGGCAAAGGCGGAAGTCAGAGAGACTTGTCAGGATGAGCCACTGCTGGCCCTGAAGCTGGAGGGGCATGACAAGGAATGCAGAGAGCCTTAGAAAAGCTGAGAGCACTGCTTGCCCAATGCCAGCCAGGAAATGGGTACCTCAGGCCAGAGCCACAGGCAACTGAATTTGCCAGCAACACAAATGAGCCTGCAAGTGACTTCTTCCCCAGATCCTCCAGATCGGTGTTCGGCCAGGGAACACCTTGATTTTGGCCTGGTGATGCCCTAAGCAGTCTTCCGACGGAGAAGGATGAGCTAAGAAGTGCCGGCTGTCTTCATCTGCTGAGCCAGTGGTTGCTAGGCAACCTGAGCAAGTGAATACATCCCTGGATCAGGAAACCCTGGGTCAGTGAAATTTACTTCTCAGACCACAGCTTCTAGGTCTCTTCCGGGAAATCACTCCCCTAGTTCCTCTGCCAGTCTCCTTCACCCAACACCATAGTTATCACTGGCAGGGAAGAGATAAGGGGAAGGAAGGCCATACTTAAGGAGCGGTGCTTCAGGGCCCAGATGTTGCAAAAGCACCCTCGTGGCAGAGAGTGCATTTTTGTTAAATGGAAGGAGAAACTAAGCCCCCCAGATGGTAAGTTACATAGGAGCTCAAAGTCACATGGCAACAGATGAAAGAAAACTAGAAATACCTGTTCTTTAAACTGGGTTTTTACTGTTAAACTGATCCCAAATTACACTCACCCAAAAACTACTGCAGAACAGGGTCCCACAAGGACAATAAAGAAGCCCAAAGAGTATGTCTCAGTCCCAGGGCCCCCTGGCCAATATTTCACAACTCAAAATGCCTCAGACAGAAGGAAAATGGAGCTTCATGGTGCCATTTAAAATGAAAACTTCTAAATGTCTTTCCCCAAGCTCATAAGCAAATTATTTGTGAACCTTAACAATTTGTAATTTCTTATAAATAACTAAGGTCTAATTTTAAGATACATTTTAAAACTAAACTTGAAGTCATATATCTCATCAACCCTACAATTACACCACAATGGGTCTTTTTTTGGTTTTTGGCATCTTTAACAAATAGAGCTGATGAAATACTTTCTACTGGCAAATGCAAACCAAGGAGACACTGTACCAATCATGTAATTGCCCTAGACTCTGGAAAAGCCAGAATAAATTGGAGACAGTTTAAGAGAAGTCAGAGAGCAGCACTGAGTGAGATTAAAGATGCTATAGGCTTTTTTTTTCCTTTTGCTTCCAAGAAAGCATATAATCTTGATGACGCATAACCCATAGCCAAATGATTCCAAATACAATTGCCAGTTGTGTGTTTTTAATGCTGGTTTTTCAATCAAGATGTTTTATATATCTTCTTAGACATTCCTTCAGAACAGTTCTATGTGAGATACCAATAAGAATATTTAAGTATGAGGATAGTATTTACAAAACAGAAACAGACTCACAGACATGGAAAACAAATGTATGGTTATCAAAAGGGAAAGAGGGGGAGGGATAAACTAGGAGTTTGGTATTAAACACACTACTATACATAAAATGGGCTTCCCTGGTGGCTCAGCTGGTAAAAAAAATCCACCCACAATGTGGGAAACCATCATTCGATCCCTGGGTTTGGAAGATCCCCTGGAGAAGGGAAAGGCTAACCACTCCAGTATTCTGGCCTAGAGAACTCCATGGACTATATAGTCCATGGGGTCACAAAGAGTCAGACACAAGTGAGTGACTTTCACTTCACATACATAAAATAGATAACCAACGTGGTGCTACTGTATAGCACAGGGAACTATACTCAGTATCATGTAATAACCTGTAGTGGAAACAAATCTGTAAAAGATTTTATGTTATAACTGAATCACTTTGCTATATACCTGAAACTAACACAACATTGTCAATTAACTGTTTACGTATGTGTTAAATCCCTTCAGTTGTGGCCGACTCTCTGTGAAGCTATGGACTGGAGCCCGTCAGGCTCCTCCATCCATAGGATATTTCCAGGCAAGAATACTAGAGTGGACTGTCATGCCCTCCTCCAGGGGATCTGCCTGATCCGGGGATCAAACCCACATCTGCATTGTCAGGCTGACACTTCACCACTAGCACCACCTGGGAAGCCCAGTCAATTAATTATATTTTGATAAAAAATTTTTTAAAGCTGCTAGGTAAATTCTAGGGATTGGCAAAACTGACAAGCCAAATTCAGCTGCCACCTAATTTTTTTTTTAATAAAGTTTTACTGGAAAAAAATAAATACACGTGAACCAGGATAAGGCAAAAAACCTATGGTTACAACCATAAGCTCAAGTATCTGACCAAACTGAAATGGAGTCCCAGCTCTGCCACTTCCCAGCTGCGAGGCGTGGAGAAGAAAAGACACACAGCCTGCTTGCGCTCCTGGAAAGTGAAGCTCCCAAGAGGACCAGCACTGCAGGGTGCAGAAAGCAAGGTGAGCAGTAACAGAGGGCTCACCAGATGCCAGGCACGGTTTTAAGCCTCAGTTCCAGAATGTTCTGCTCCATTACAGACTCTCCTTCACAGTACAGGAGAAGGGATCAGAGAGACTTCTGGCAGTTTCTCCTCCAGGAATCCCCCATCCCTACATCCGCCCAATAAAACCACAAATGCACTCATCTCCAGTCACTGGGAGGAGAGACCGTCGTTTTTAGCACATACGTGAAAACTCAGAATGAATGTAAAATGAATATTAAAAACTTCAGAGCTGTTATGCAAGGAAAAGTAAGCAAGACCAAAGGGGTGATGTGTCTGCACTAGCCATCCACGAGGCGGAGCTGATTAGCAGCACTGACTAGTTATACCAGCTGTGCACTTGGGAACCACTTCTGAACACAAATAAGCATTATTTTACAAATGTGACTCCATTTTAATTTCAAAACGGAGGCAGTAAGAGGTTACAGGGCAGAGACAGGCATTATCCAAACAATGCTAAAAACAAAATTATAAAGAGGGATTTGACAGCATCTGACAATAGGCTCCACTTACCCATTAACCAACAATTACAAATGCACTCATTAAGAAAAAGTGCTTTTTGCAAAGTCCTATAAAATGGAGTCCTATAAAATGGAGGGTCTGTCTAGGCAGACAGACCCTCTTCTTTCTAGCTACGCTTAACTTGGCAATCTACTTTAAACACCATTAAATCTGTGTCTTCAATAACAAAATGGACACTCTGAACGTCATTTCAGAGTTATGAGGATTAAATGAGATAATACACAACAATTAATCAGAAGTGCTCATTAAGTTTATTTATTATTATCATTTAGGCAATTCTGAGATTCACTTAAAAAAAAAAAAAAAGAACTATTTCACATAAGGGGAAAGCACTCTCAAGATGAATTCCTTCTTATCTGCACACCCTGACCCTAAAAGAGGTAAGGGTGTTTAAAGCACAATGGCCAGTCTTCCTTCTGAACTGAAGGATGCACTCTGGATCCAGTTCACACGGGTCCCCTCAATGCCATCAAACTTTTCATGCTGGACCCCAAGACCCAAATATGTCGGCACCCACTAGAGACCAGGGGACACATCCTGCATTGCTCGTTCATCCCAAGATACACACTGAACACCCTTAATCCTTCATTCATTCCTTAGATGAATAACCAAGCACCTGCCATGCACCCAGGTACCAGAGATGAAACTGCAAAGTCCAGAGACCCTGGCTCAGGAGAGGTCACATTCTGTGTGGGGTGGTTGTTGTCAGCCGCTCAGTCGTGCCTGACTCTTTGCGACCCCATGGACTGCAGCATGCCAGGCTTCCCTGTCCTTCACTATCTCCTGGAGTTTGCTCAAACTCATGTCCATTGAATCGGTGATGCCTTCCAACCATCTCATCCTTTGCTGCCCCCTTCTCCTGCCCTCAATCTTTCCTAGCATCTGGGTTTTTTCTGGTTGGGGTAGACAAGACAATAAAGAAAGGAATCAGTTTGTCATCTGTTGAGTGCTAAGTCCCACAGAAGAAAAATAAGACCAGTTAGGGGCACAGAGATGAAGGTAGTTCTTGAATATGGGGTGTGGGAAGGGTTCTGATGAGTTAGCATCTCAGCAGAGATTCAAGGAAAGGGGGCAGGGCCTTTCTGGCCAGAGAAAAGACAGGAAGGGGCTTGCCAGGCAAGCATGGTCCCCGGATTGCACAGAGTGAGCCTGGAGAAGCAGTGGGCCTGCTTGCATAGGGAAGACTTTGGGTTTTCCTCCAAGAAATGAGCCAAGTAAAATGTGCCAAGAACGCTGCCACTTGGTGAGCAGAAACTGAGCAGCCTCTGTGTTGATGAAACTAGCATCTAAGGGCAGGCAGTGAGATATTAATCAACCCGAAAAAAAAAAGACCTTCTAAGGAAGGCGCCTCTCATCAGCTCCCTTTTAAACTGTGGTCCATCTGCTTCTCCTGCTAAGGATAAGAAGGAAAAAACTTAAGCTCTGGTGGATTGCCATCTTCATGTAGAGACTGAAATGTACTGGTTTGCTATATCCACTGAAACATACCGCTGTTAAACCAGTAATCACTTGTCATTTGGGGTTATGAACATCCAATATTAACACTAAAAAAGTTAAGTAGTTCCATGACACAGTGCATGTATGAATCTCCAAACAATTCTAACGCTCATGTTCAGAGAAGCTTCTGGTAGAGTTTTATAAACTGTCAGGAAAAGTGTAATCGCCAGGTGCCCTGAATGAGTTCTGCATATAGGTTTACACAACTGCTTCATCAGAATGGAAAGAGAAAGATCATAAGAGGAGAAGTAAAGGGTGTTTGGGACAAATAGGATAATAAACGTAGTCTGTCTAGAAAGCGTCCACTAGAGTAAAATTAAGAGAAAAAGAACTCTCTTTAAATCCCAAATTAAATCCCTAAATAGTATCTACAGCTGGGCCTAGACTTGGCTTAGCAATGACTTTATAGACAAAACTGTGCAAAGCATAGAAAATTAATATGAGTTCAGAGACTTACAGATTTAGTAGCTCAGTCATGTCCAATTCTTTGTGACCCTCATGGACTATAGCCTGCCAGGCTCCTCCGTCCATGGAATTCTCCAGGCAAGAATACTGGAATGGGTTGCCATTCCCTTCTCCAGGGGATCTTCCCAACCCAGGGATCTAACTGGTGTCTCCTGCCTTGCAGGCACATTCTTTACCACTGAGCCACCTGGGAAGCCAGGGAAGTGATGTGCTGTGTGGCTCAGCAGGTAAAGAATAAGCTCATGCAGTGCAGGTGATGCGAGCTCTATCCCTGGGTTGGGAAGATACCCTGGAGAAGGGAATGGCAACCCACTCCAGTATTCTTACCTGGAAAATCCTATGGACAGAGGAGCTTGGTGGGCTACAGCCCTCAGGGTAGCAGAGAGTCGGATATGACTGAGCATGCATACAGACTTATAAGCGCCTCTTAAAGAACCCAAAAAAAGTGCAACTTAAAAATATTTTCACATTTCAAGATAAAAACCATGTTTTTTATATTATTCGACTTTTACACATTCAAACAGGAAATACTCTCTCAATAAGATCCATGCAATTAACGCTTTAGATTTATCTTAACACTAATCCTTCACACACACAATGGCCTACAATCAACTTCAGCTGATAGAAAACTTGCCCAAATGGAACACCAACCAACCATTTGGAGGTGTGAAATTCTGGTGAGGGGCGGAAATGTGAGATTTTAGTTACAAAAATCACTAATACTGGTTTCAGCTACGTATTAATCCTTCATGGCTGACCTTTGCAAGTCAGATACAGTACAACCCAGGCTCAAGGTCAAGGATGAAACAGGAAGTTCATAGTCATCAAAGCCGTGGAAATGGAGAGGATTATGCCCCCACAGTTGTGGTGATCGGCAGTCACCACACCTTTCTTTCCCAAATGCCAGAGCCCCGAGGTGACCAAGAGGCTATCTATCTGCTGACCTGTCACTAAAGAAGCACATGGAGAGACTAAGGGATCTTTCCAGCTATCACAACAATAAATAATTTCTGTTTTCTCCAAGCCAAGAATGCTATAGAATGGAAAAATTGAAGAAGTAAGTGAAGAAAAATGCTTCTGCTTCCTGGAGGGTCTAAAAGCTTAGAACCCAGTTCTGGAAAATAAGAGTCTTCATCCTTTGATATGCCTGGCACAGAGCCACGCACATTGCAATTTCATAATTTAAAAAAAAAAAGTGTACTGAGTGAAAAAGGAAATGACATCATCCCACCAGCCGGCAAAATGTGTGTCCTGCTGGTTACCTACACAGGTAGGGTTGGAGGCAGGGAGGACCATGTCAGTGACCCTTCACCCATTGACAAGAGAATCAGGAAGTGGTTCTGAACACATGGCCAAACAGCTGACGCTTATTCTGTCCTCAGCACTGGGATGAAAAGCAGCTGGGAAATCAAGAAGTTTCCGTAGATCCTTGACACTGCATGCACGTTTTCAATTTAACTTTTAGGTACACGTCTATTGTTCTAAAAAGGCCTGGGCTCTCAACAGGCTCTTCGCTGCGAATTTAAGCACCATGTTCTTCTCATGGGTCTGTAGACCAGACTCCCCTCACACATTGGATGCTGTTCAGTTTTCCCTTATAATGTCACAGCGCCCTTAGCATTGATCACAGCGTCCAACAGGTCATGTGAGATGACTTAAAACACAAACTTTATCCTAAAATTAAAAATAAAAATTTTTTTAAGAATAATGCAAAAAAATGCAAACTACTGGATGAAGTTGGTCAAAAGGTACAAACTTCCAGCTGGAGGATAAATAAGTACTAGGAATGTGATGTACCATAGGGTAAGAGTAACTAACACTGCTGTATGTTATATGTGAAAGTTTTAAATGAAGAAGAATATATATGAATGTATAACTGAGTCATTCAGCTGTACAGCAGAAATTAACACAACATTGTAAATCAACTGTACTTCAATAACATTTTTTTAAAAAGAAGTTACAAGAGTAAATCCTAAGAGTTCTTGTCACAAGGAAAAAAATTTTTTCTATTTCTTTAATGCTGTATTTATATGAGACTATGGATGTTCACTAGGTTTACTGTGGTCATCATTTCATGTTGTATGTAAGTCAAATCATTATGGTGGGCACCCCGAACTTACTCAGGGCTGAAGGTCAACTGTATCTCAATAAAACTGGAAGAAAAAAAAAATACATGGAAAAATAAAATAAAATGGAATCGAATGAAATAAAATAAAATGCAAACTACCTGCACAAGTGAAATAGTGTTTTTAAAACACTAAAAAAAAAAAATGAAGGTTCTAAATTAATATGAAAATCTCTAAGGACCCTGTGCAATTATATCCCAAAAGAAGAATATATTTCCATTACCAATACTGACAAGGCAGGCTTATTTTATTAAAACTGTTATTGCTTCTATTTCATTCCAGGTTGATGAGAGTGATTTTTCTAGATACAGTGCGAGTATGTACAGTGTTTCAACATGTAATTATTGCCAGGATGACACAACACACAATGCTCTTTAGTACAAATCACACTAGATTGAGGACAAAAAGGATCACTCTAGGGAGAGATCCAGGGGCTCAGACTCCTCCTGGTTGGGTTTTTGAACCACTAGAACTAAAAGTCATTTCTCTTCCATGAAACTGAGCAAAAGGACAGTGTCTGGCTGCACCTCTATTTATCTACAGAAATAGAACGAAGAGCTTACCAAAGTAGACATACAGATTGAGAGAGAGTTTTAATGCAGTGAATTATTTTCATCCCACTTCCACCATAATGAAACACTCCTCTATTTTACTAGGTAAATATGTTCTTCCTAAAAAGACAGTGTTTAGGTATGAAACAAAATTTTCAGATAGGCTATATTTTTTTCTAACTGAGAGTGACAAAATGAAGAGGTGCTGGGTGGCGAGCCCTCAGAAACCAGCATTACGCGGTCAGGAGGCAGCAAAGAGGAGAGACAGGTCATAGCCGGCTCTCAGGACCAAGACACAGGTCCTGCGAACCAGGCAAGGCACAAAATGCAACCTGACAAGGAGGCAGAGACTGAAGCAACGTTCCATCAAGTATTTTTAAATTCAGTTCCACACAAGTCAACTCAGTTTTGCCCAGAGATTTTACCAGACATTTAGCTGGTGTGTATATAATTACTTGTCTGTCTGAATTGGGTTTGGGGAGTGGAAGACAGCACAAGGGGGGCTAAGCGTCCACAGAAGGGAATGAACTGAAAGTTGCTGAGACTCGGGAAATCATTCCAATATTAATTTTTTTTTAATGTTAGCATGCTTTAGTGACAGTTTTTTAAAGTACAGCAACCGTTACCGTTTTTTTGCTTGAAACGTTAAGAACAAAACTATAATGCCATTTATTCCTGATGTGAAGATCTACCTTCTGCGTCTTATTCGTATCACGGGCATCCACGACCACCCTAAGATCCTTAGCATGTGTTTCGCCTTCCAGTCATCTTTCAAAGTCCCTCAAGTTATTTCAGTACTGCAAGCATCCTTAGAATATTATTTTCAGAATTCATGTGGGGTATTTAGTAGCTAAAATTCCTTGGAAAAGGACCAAAATGTCACTGCTTTATATAAGCCTCAGCTCAGTTTTGAAAAGATGATCATCTTGCAATAAACAAAACAGCACTGGTACACAACCTCTGAAGCCAGACCTGTATAAATTCACATGTGCTAAAACAGAAAGTCGTATCAGACCGACATGAATGCATACGTAGATCCCCTCTTAGCTGCTCTGTTCCTAGTGTTTACATCTTTGCTACCTGATTCACGAATGATGAAGACAAAACAGAATCATCACCACTAATAACCATGTTCATGCGCTTGTGGGCTCAGTCGTGTCCAACTCTGCAACCCCATGGACTGTAGCCCACCAGGCTCCTCTGTCCATGGCATTCTCCAGGCAAGAATACTGGAGNAACAGAATCATCACCACTAATAACCATGTTCATGCGCTTGTGGGCTCAGTCGTGTCCAACTCTGCAACCCCATGGACTGTAGCCCACCAGGCTCCTCTGTCCATGGCATTCTCCAGGCAAGAATACTGGAGTGGGTTGCCATTTCCTTCTCCAGGGGATCCTCCCAATCCAGGGATCGAACCCAAGTCTCCTGCCTTACAGGCAGAATCTTTACCATCTCCACCATCAGGGTCCCTGTTCATGATCATATATAAATAAAAGTTTTTTTCTGTCTTCCATAGTCTGATTCATAACACTGAGCATGCTACAACACAATTAATAGACTGAAAACATACTCTGGATCAAAACAAACTTAAAAAAAAATTTTTTAAGCAGTGACAGAATCCACTTTAAAAGAGAATCCATACATAGGAAGCTTTCTGTCTTACAGCCAACTCTTTACAGCTGCCAATATTGTGCAATAGAGAAGAAACCAGCCTCATACAGCTATTGAGCATCTGAGGGGTGGCTAGTCCAAATTGAGATGCAAGTATAATACACACCAAATTTTGAAAACTTAGTCTAAGAAAATGTAAGAGCTCTCATTAATAAATTGTATACCAATGACATGTTGAAATGACAACATTCAATTATTTGGGTTAAATAAAATATATTAAATATAAATATATTTAATATATAAAATATATTAAAATCTATAATGAAAGGATAGTAAATCGTTTTTACTTTTTTAAATGTAGCTATCAGAAAATGTTACACTGTAACTGTGGTTCACAAAATATTTATTGGACAGGGTTGAAATAGTCTAAGAGGCAAGTCAGCCATCCACTAAATCCAACAAAAGTATAAGATAACATGCAGTCTGTCCCTAACTTTCTTGTGTGCATGTGTGTGTGTGCACGTCCTGCAGGGGGCTGGAATTGCAAAACTGCCCATCAGGAAGGTCTCTGAAACACAAGATTCAGCTCGTTGCCTTTAGCCTCATCTCTTGACATTTAACTCTTCCAAAAATTTCCTCTGCTTCACTGCTTCCTGCTGTGAAAGCTTTCAAGCAAAGCCTGGTGACCCAGTCTCCCAGGGGGTAAGCACTCAAGCTATGGCAGCCACCCCTGCTCGACAAACTGGTATTCAAACAGGTCTAGGAAGGGACAGACACCTGTGCATAAAATTCCCTCAGGTTAAACATAAGCAGGATGTCTACACAGGTCACGCCACTCACTCAAGCCACCTGTGCTGTTCTTATCCTGCAATCATGACCACGAAACAGAGGTGGGGAAGGGAGTGGGTTATGGTTAAGTCCCAGACCTAAGCCTACGAAAACTCTCCATTGCTTCAACTGCCTCCTACCCTCCCATCCTTGCCTCCCCACTTTTCTACTCTTAACTGGACATTCCTTGTGGCCATAGGGCATCCACATCAGGGCACTGGATGCTCTCTTATAAACATTGGGGAGAGCAAACTTAGCCTTTCCACAGAGGAGTTTCAGGATATATATACATTCATTCATTTGACCAATACTGCTGAATGCTGAACAGGAAAATCTTAGCACAGGACAAAGATAAGGGGGCCTGGGACCAAGGATGCCCAGAACAGTAGTTATAGGGAGAGAGTGGTCAGCATGAGCCTCATTGGGAAGGTAGCATCTACACTGGCCTCCCAGGGTCCAGGGTGAAGAAGTGAGCTTAACAGGCATCCTGGTATGGGGCTCAGGCCCCCAGGGTCTCTGTGAGGAACAGCACGGCAAGCCTGGTCCATGGGCAGGACGGCGGTCAGTGTGGCAGCAGCCACAGCTGCTGTCACAGGGGCCAAGTGACAGAAGGATGCAGAGAAAAAATCCCAGACCAGGCAGGACTCAGAGCCACGGGTTGCTCTGAGATGAGAACCTGCTGGAAAGCTTTAAGTGGAGGAAAGATCTGCTCTGACATCTGCTTTGTAGAAACCACCCAGCCTGTGGTTCTGGATACTCCAGGTTCAAGGGTACAAGCACAGACTATTGAACCAAAATGTGTTACACACTGTGGCAACGAATAGCGAAACAACAGTTGAGACCAAAAAGGGAAAGAATTGTGGTTCCTGACCTGGACTCCAGGAAGACGGGAGAAGAGGACACCCCACCGCCATCAGAACACAGAACAGTGTCACTATGACCCTTCTTCACCCCAGAGTAGATGGGAAGACCTGGGGGCAGGCACACCTGCACTTAAGTGTCTTACCACTCTCCTCCTTCACTTAGCTTTTCATTAAACCTAAAGAATAGCTTTAATCAGAGTTTGAATTTTCCTTTTACACGAAAGAAACTTTCTATAAAAGCACACAGAATACAACAATAATAGAAACAGAAAAGGAGGAACACAAGTGATCCTGGGAATTCCAACCTGATTCAACATTTTATGTGGATTGCCTTTGGACTATGACTAGCAGGAAAATGTGAGCATGTTTTAAAAAACTACCAGTATAAATAAACACTAATACAGAACTAATTTTTTTCGTTCTCATTTCACTGAATAATTACACCTTTGGGCAAACATGAATAATTAAGCAGCATGCAGTGTCTATGTAGTCCTGCAACTTTCTGCCCTCATTACACAATCCTCCGAAATCATTCCAGGGCCAACCATGGCAGAAAAGGGACGTCTATGCAAATGTCCTTTTCCTACTGGCCTATGGATAGTTTATCAAGTGTCTCTCTAGGTTAACAAAAGCTATTCAAAACACTCTCTACCAATCTTCTGTCTTAAATATGTTCAATTATTTATTAAAGCTGTAAAATGCCAAACTTCTTTTTTTGTTTGTTAGATTATGCACATTGATCCTTAGCACAAAACCATATATTTTGTGTTATGGTTTCGCTAATATTTCTCTAATGTTATCAAAAGTAACCCATACTTCAACAAGGACCATTGTTACAGTATTAATATCCTCATAAAACAATTCCATTTCTGTGGCTTGGGACCAAGGGCCCTAGGAGAGTTCCATCTCACGTTAAAACTGTCTCTCTGTTGAGCTGTTGTAATAAACCACCCTGCAGTAAAGCATCAACACGTGAATGCTCGGAGGTGACCCGTTTTAATAAGTTTCTCATATTGAGGACACGAATGACACAGACTTGCGAGGCCCTCATTTTTCTTGTGTCCTCCCATTCTCTGCTGTACTGCAGATCATCACCAAATGGTAATCTAATTACTACAACTATTAATTATGCTCGAGATTAATGTGAAATACCTGCCACACAATGTAAATGGTACAGTGAGAGACAACATGCTGTCTTAATGAAATTCTAACACCTGAAACTGTTTGGTAACATTATCAGTCAAATAAATGAGCTTCATTTCCTCTCAGTTGGGTATACGGTAGGGTTGGTACCTGGTATTATTGACTAAAAATGTGTTTCAATACAAAATAATGAGCGTGCACCTGAACTCTGGCCTAGACCCATATACCTGCCTCCCCAACCACTTCCCAGGTCAACCCCAAAACAGAATCATGAGTCCCTGCTTTTAACTCCCTCTAAATCCTTTCCCACCTACCCTGGCCCAGCACCCCATCCCCTCAAAACACTGACTTGCATTGGAACTTCCAAATATAATAAGGTTTCCAAGCCTTGTGTAAATGGCTCTGAAAAGTGTATATACATGGGAAAGAGTGGGGAGAAGGTTGGTTACTGGCAATGCCATCACTCCAGCTGCTCGGACCAGAAACTTTACAGTCACCCTCAACCCAGTCCTTCCCTAACTGAAATCCAACACATCAGATCCTCTGGTTCTACCATGAGAAATACACCCCAAGGTTGATCATTCCATCACCTGCCACGTGGTTACCAATCCAATCAACCGTCAACACTTCTTGCATGGAATATTTCAGTAGATTCCTAATGGGTCATCCAGCTTGCACCTTGGTCCCTGTATAATCTGTTCTGTTAAAAAAAAAAAATGCAGAGGGATCTTTTTATAAAGTGAGCCAGACTGTACAGCACTGGGCTCCAAGGCAATGGCTTTCTGTATGTGAGGAAAAGCCCTACACTATCCAGGCTCATTCTTCTTGCCTGGGAAAGAGGCTGCCTGACCAGCAGGCAAGCCCAAGCCGGCGTGAGCCATTCAGAGATGAAACACCTTTCTGCTCTACCACTTTCTGAGCACAATGCTTCATGTAAATTTCAAGCCATCTTGAATGACACTCCCCTGCCTGCCCCCGCCCCACACACACACGCAGGTCAGGTAAAATCAAAACTGCGGCATGCCTTGCGTGGCTCAGCACTTGTAAAAACCCACTGTATAATTGGACTAGAACAGAGCAGAGGATGGGAACTGAGGCTGGACGTGGCACCTGTCATTCTGCATTACTGCTGTGTAAAGAAGAAAAGACGCAAACAGTTAGTGATGCACGGGGCAAAGGAGAGGAATGAAAATGTCAGGAGTGGGAGGAAGCTGTTAAATGGCACCAAACGCCTGGGCGGGTGTCTGTCTGCCCATGTGCCGCCTGTCTCACTCGATCCATCATCAGAAAGGACAAGGCACCTCAGGAGGAATGCTTGTCCTGAGTCAGGAGCACGGAGGGCCCCGCTGTCTCTGACTGCCAACGGCGATCGCAGGCCTGCCAGGAATTGTCAGTCTACGGCCTTCACTGAAATCTGGCGGCTGTCAGTGTGAAATCCAGAAATAGCAGCGCTCGGAGATGCGTGGCCTTCAAACCTTCCGACGATTTGGGATGGCTGGGCTCCTGGGGTAAAGGTGGTCGTGTTCAGCATCTTTCAAAGAATTGGACACAACTAGCACCTCTTGTTCAGCTAAGAACCCAAAGTTGAGTCTGAAAATGGGAGGCTGCTAAGAAGCTGGAAGATCCTGGAGGGAAATGGAAAGAAAACGTGTCTGCGTCTGCTTCCTAAGCCCAGGTCCGCCTGAGAGAGTGGAGGGGCGGTGGGAGGATGGGAAGAGGACCAGACAAGGCCCTAAGATGACAGTGCTGCTGGGGCAGAGAACCACAGCTCCCCACAGGACGGGGACATGGTGTCGGGTGGGAGGGAAGACAAACTCACCACACAGGTGAATCCCCTCCACAAATAAATAAGGAAACAGGAAATCTTTCCTAGTTCTCTTGAACAAAGGGAGACGGGAGGTCCAGCCAATCAGCCCTGAAAAAGAAGGCAGGTAAACAGCGGCACCGCCAAGCAGTTCTCATTCTGTGCTCCAAACATATGTCCCTGCTTAACACGTCGGCGAAAACCAAGCCCTTGTTCTCTTTCCAACGCGGCACTGAATTCTTCTCGGGGCATCTGTGCAGTGACAGCAGCAGGAAGGGTGAGATGAAGACTAACCATATACTCATATTGGCAATATATTCATGTTAATGATATATTCATGTTAACAATATATTCGTATTAACAACCCAGTGATCTCGGGTACTTGATTTTACCAGGACTCTTTCCAGTATGTGAATTACTTCAAAAGCTAGTTCAGCTGTACCTTGCTTCTTCAGCCCCCTGTGTTTTTTAAATTTCTTTGTTTTAATGAATAGTGCATGCATGCAGGCTCACTCAGTCAAGTGTGACTCTTTGCAACCCCATGGACTGTAGCCCACCAGGCACCTTTGTCCATGGGATTTCCCAGGCAAGAGTACTGGAGTCAGTTGTCATTTCCTTCTTCAGGGAATCTTCCTGACCCAGGGATCCAACTGGCATTTCCTTCATTAGCAGGCAGATTCTTCACCACTGAGCCATCTGGGAAGGCTTAAATGAATAGATTTCATTTTTTTTGTTTAAGAACAGGTTTAGTTTTACAGAAAAAAATCAAGCAGAAAATATACAGTTCTCACATATTCCCCTTTCCCTACTCCACCCTACATCTCCGCTATTATGAACACCTTGCCATGGTGTGCTACGTTTGCACAACTGAAGAACTAATATTGACACACTACTATTAACAACTGAGACACTACTATTAACTAAGTCCACATTTACATTACCGCTCCCTCTGCAATGTACAACCAATGAGTTCTGGCAAACGTGTAATGTTAAACATCCATGATGAGGGCAGTTTCACTAATATGATCATTTTTTTCCATGTCTTTAAATTGTGGTAAAATATACATGACATGGGGCTTCCCTGGTAGTTCAGAGGTAAAGAATTGCCTGACGATGCAGGAGATGGGGTTTGATCCCTGGGTCAGAAGATTCCCTGGAGAAGGGAATGGTAACCCACTCCAGTATTCTTGCTTCAAGTATCCATCCCATGGACAGAGGAGCCTGGTGGGCTACAATGCATGTAGTCGCAGAGCCTGACACGGCCAAGCAACTAACGCACACATGCCTGAAACAGTTTATTCGTCTATGCAAGACACAGGGAAGGGACAAGGACGCATTCCTGCTAATGTTCACATGGCCAGTGTAAACCTGGGCCTGTGAGTGCAGAAGGAAGCTAAGCCTTACAGCACATTCCACCCCCTGCTTCCAGCCCCACCAGAAACAGTGTGATTCTAACGTGTCTGCACAGGGCTTGCCAACAAAGAAAGGCCGCCCTGGCTAAAGGGTGTGGGCACTCAGTTCTTTTCAAGTCTGCCTGACTTGCTCATGATAAGTAACAAAATACCCACATCAGTCTAGCTAGGAACAGACACAGTCCTGGGGAACAAAACCTGATTTACGCTTCTTCCAAGACCAACGGCCAGACTCTTCATCTGAGACGCTGTCCTCAGGATCACCCGGGCAGCCCAATGCTCTGGTCCTCTACAGTGTCACTCAGCAGAGGACTTTTAACTTCTGCAGGCTTTATAAATCCACAAGAGATGACTTGCCTTCCTCTGCGTTGTCTCCTGAGTTATCTGACGGCCAAATGAGCAGCATTCCGCAGGGGCATGGAAGAAACTCAGGCATTCACTGCTACCACATGGCTTAGAGTAGCACATGTGCATTCTAATACTTTGCCAAGAAGCATGTCAGCATCCTACCACTAAAATGGCTTTAAGATTTATCTCCGCACACTTTCTCAAAGTGTCTTTTTTTCCTCTCTCTCTTGTGGTTAAAAGTGCACCAAACAAAAGGAAAACAAAGCTTCCCATTTTGGATAAAATAAGTGGGTCATGAATTAATTTCATTTCTAAACACTAAGTATTTTCCTGGAATGGCCGAAATGGCTCCACAAGTAGAATGGAACATGATTAAATCGCAGGCCCCCTAATGCACCTGATAATAAATAGTGTCAAGTGATGTGGGTTATTTAAAAATTGATTTTATATAATTAAATTAAAGCTGGCTTTTATCCTCATTAAATATTTAATATTTAATAAAATACGTGCTGGCTTTCACTTTTAAAGATAACATTCCCAACAAAACTACTCCAAAGGTTACCACACAAGGTTTTGGAGAGTTTTAGGCAGAAACATATTCTGCTTCCAATTAGCTAATTTAATATGAAAGAGATGTATAATTATATGAAATAACTGACAAAAGTTGTATAGAGATGTATTAAATGAAATTAAATATATGGTTATTTCAAATATATTTATATATTTTAATGTATAGTAAGTTATACTAATACATATTTAAATGTCTATAAAATTTAAATTTATTTAATTATATATTTATATAAATTTAAATCTATGCAGCCAAAGATGGAGAAGCTCTATACTGTCAACAAAAACAAGACCAGGAGCTGACTGTGGCTCAGATCATGGACTCCTTATTACCNGAATGTAGCCCACCAGGCTCCTCTGTCCATGGGATTCTACCAAACAAGAATATTGGAGTGGATTACCATTTCCTTCTTCAGGGGATCTTCCCAACCCACAGATCAAACCCGCTTCTCTCGTTTATCACTGAGCCCCCAGGGAAGCCCCAACTTTGTTATTACAGTGAAGATAATGGGAAGAATTACATCTTATCACAGCTATCAAAGTTGAGACTCACTGCCATAGAAAGACAAGCTCATTGATTATTTAAGAAAGGAAACAAGGAAACAAAGGAGGAAATTAACACAGGTTTTGATGAGACTGGGTAACACTTTCTTGTGGGATTCAGTTTCAATTTAAAGCTGAACAGACTCTTTGAGCTTAAAGATACTGAGTGATTTGGATAAAAATTCCAAAGGATTGGATTCAAGATTACTTTGTAATCTCACGACTTTAAAACCTTCTTAATTAAAGACGTCCATTTGTTTTAAATGAAACAAGACATAGATTTGTAGACCAGAAAAACAAATTAGGAACATGAGCAAATGGTTTTGCATGGTGGTCTCCGGGGCTCTGGAATTAAATGGGATGCTCAGTTAAAGAGGAAAATCAGGTCCTGGCTGTAGGCTTTCCCTTTCAGAGGATGTAACATGAGTTGGTCTCAGGGTCCAGAAACAAAATCACTGGCACCTTTTAGTACCAAAATGTGCACCTGGGACCACCCTCAGATAACAAAGTGTTCCCAGGTGCCTTTATCTTTCTTAGGAAAGAAACTCAAAACTTTGGTCTTAAAAGAATCCCTTCTCCGGGGCTCACCTGAGTAAGAGTCTAGAGACAGAAATCCATCAGCCCCTCTAAGCTGGCTTCAGAGTTCATGATGGAAAACATTTTCAAGGAACAAAGACAAAATACTTTAAAAGTATTATTCCAAATTTCTTTAATTCCCTCACTCCCAATTCTCCAATAAATCAGCAAAGAGACCAAAAGTCTGTCCCATTTTTTAAACTGTTTTGAAACCTCGCTGCCATATGCCATTCAAGCCACTGCCCTACTTCTCCATCCTCTTTGTAACCCAGTGTCTCAGGAGAATCCTCTGCGTTCCTGTCCGCACCAGCGTCTGCAGCCCACACGCTGCCCCTCAAGGACTGTCCCTGAAGCCCTGGCCAGTTCAAGTCGGGAGGGTGGAAGGCCACCTCCCCCGGGCCTCCCCTCCTTCCTGTCCTGACTCACTCTCTCTGCTCCGGTACTTCTTCCCAACCAGGCAGGCAGCGTCAGGTGCGTCCGCCTCCATCCCTGGTCCTCAGTAAAGCTCTCCTAACTCCCCACTTTCATCCCGCCCCCAGGGCCTCCATCACCTCATCTCAGAACCCCTACATTGAACACAGTCCCCTAACCCCGCTCTTATCCTCCAGGGTTCCCTCCATGACTAACTGCCATCAGCCACCACCCTTCATTCTCCCCTCTCCCTCATCCACATCTGTCCTCAAGTCCTGCTGACTCTGGTTCCCAAACCCTCCTCAGTTTCCATCCTCACTCACGTGGGGTGCTTCCCCAGTCTACAGAATCACCTGTAGCCATCCATCCAGTCCCTTTCTGTCCATACTTTTTTTTTTTTTATTGACTTTATTACAATATGGCTTCCATTTTACGTTGTGGTTTTTTGCCCCCGAGGCATGTGGGATCTTAGTTCCTTGACCAAGGATCAAACCCACACTCCCTGCATTCAAAGGCAAAGTCTTAACCACTGGGCCACCTGGGAAGTTCCCATGGGCACTTTTAAATCCATCCTCTTCACAGTCCAAATGAACTTTAAAAATACTCTTGTGTATGTGTGCAAACCCACACATATATATTTAATCTTGTTATCCTGAGCTGCTTGAGGCTAAAAGACTTCCAGTTGCATGGAAGACCCCTCCCAGGGTTCAGCAAACCCTCCCATTTCTGCCGCCTACCCCTCCACTTTTCTTGTAACTCAATGCTCCCCACATTGGCCTTTCAGTTTCTAAATCCACGTACCCTCTTCAAAGGCTTCCCCTGTGGCTCATCTGGTAAAGCTGGTAAAGACCTGAGTTCAATCCCTGGGTTGGGAAGATCCCCTGGAGAAGGGAAAGGCTACCCACTCAGTATTCTGGCCTGGAGAATCCTGTGGACTGTGTAGTCTGTGGGGTCTCGAAGTCAGACACGACTGAGCAACTTTCACTTTCACCCACTTCAAAAGACAGTCTTTGGGCCTCTGTAACCTCTGCCACACCACCACCACTCCCACCCCACAAATGGGTCATCTCCTGGGTCAACTGGAAATTCAGAGGATCAGGCCAACATAACCCTAAAAGCATGAAAACATCAGGAGGTCAGAATGCAGCCTTCCAACAAGTGGCTGGATGACTCCCAGGAGCAGCTTGGAGACCTGACATCAAAGGTCATCCAACTGCTACTTGAGCCCTGACCCCACCCACTGGTTCAAGGTCTCCATTCATGAGCCATCCATCTGTGGGCAGGTGAAATGGCTCTTCTTTATTGACCTGGATCCAGACCCCTAGAACCTTCTACCCACTGATCCAAGTTCAACAATCCCTTAAAATCCCCTCATAGGATGCAGTTGGCTCCCTCGGCATCTTAATAACCTTCCTCTGAGCCTGCTTCCAGACTTTCTTTTCCTTTTTTTTTTTTTTAAAGAATTTCCATTTTTAGAGCAGTTTTAGGTTCATAGCAAAATTGAGGAAAAGGTACAGAGGTCTCCCGCCTCCACATGTGACAGCCCATGATCAATATCCCCACCTGATGACCTGCATGGACACCTCCTGACACCTGCAGTGTGCAGTCTACCACTCTTTTGGCCCCCTGATGCAAAGAACTGACTCATTTGAAAAGACTCTGATGCTGCGAGGGATTGGGGGCAGGAGGAGAAAGGGATGACAGAGGATGAGATGGCTGGATGGCATCACCAACTCGATGCACATGAGTTTGAGTAAGCTCTAGGAGGTGGTGATAGGACAGGGAGGCCTGGCGTGCTGCGATTCATAGGGTCACAAAGAGTCGGACACGACTGAGCAACTGAACTGACACGTTTTATTCTGTATTGGGGTATAGCCGATTAACAGGGTTGTGGTAGTTTCAGGTGGACAGCAAAGGGACTCAGCCATACATATACAGGTATCCATTCTCCCCCAGACTCTCATCCCACCCAGGGTGCCACATGACATCGTGCAGAGTTCTCTGTGCTCTACAGTTCCCTGTGCTGTACAGGAGGTCCTTGTTGCTGATCCATTTTGAATACAGCAGTGTGAACATGGCCTTCCCAAAATCTTTTAAGCTTGGTTCCTAACACTGAATCTAAGTGGTTCCAGGTTTTCCCTGACTCTAACCCACATCACAAAACCAGCACGAGGGCACATAGAGACAGCCTGAAAACCAGTCTGTCACCCATGAGGTCAAGACTGCGAACTGCATCAAGGCTCTGTGTCCTAATTCCTTAAACTGAAACAATAATATTGCTTTCCTCTTTGCACTGATGTAAGGGTTAAAATTGGAGAAGGCAATGGCACCCCACTCCAGTACTCTTGCCTGGAAAATCCCATGGACAGAGCAGCCTGGTGGGCTGCAGTCCATGGGTTCGCTAGGAGTCGGACACGACTGAGCGACTTCACTTTCACTTTTCACTTTCATGCTTTGGAGAAGGAAATGGCAACCCACTCCACTGTTTCTTGCCTGGAGAATCCCAGGGACAGGGGAGCCTGGTGGGCTGCCGTCTATGGGGCCGCACAGAGTCGGATACGACTGAAGTGACTTAGCAAAGGGTTAAAATAGCTCCTGCAGGGAACACACACAGCCTGGTGCCTGGCACACAGAGCTGTCCATAAATAGAATGGGGACTCCCTGAAGACCAGGTTCTGTGTCAACTTGGCTTTGTTTATTTAGCACTGCTAGCACCCAATGATTTGTTGAACGATCGGCATGAATAGTCATGGGCAAAACTAGAATTTAAAACAAGAAAAATTTTCATTTTGAATACAGTAAAAGAAAAAAGGCAGAAGTAAGATGCAGTTGAATTCTAATTTAGTTTTCCTTCTGATGTAAATTAAAGTACTTTCTTTAAATGACACTTAAAATGCCAACTAATGGTTCTGGCATACCACACAGTGATTTAAATATGTTATTCTTTTAAATAAAATGGAATAAAACATGTCTGACTTGGAATCAAGATTTTCACCATATCTGCAATGTTATGAAAGATACAGAAAGTGATGGCATCTTTTTCAACTCTCATTTCAAAGATAATAACTACTGTGCAACAATAGGGCACCAGGGAGGAACAGAAATACACTAAATCGGCTGCATTAATTTTAAGTAAGATCATTAAATGACTTAACATTTTTTGTTTCTGAAGGATTTTAATATTTTGATATTAAAGTGCAAAACAGTAAATGCTTCAGACACTTGAAAAAACTCCAGTCTGGCCGACAGAGACCTAATGTGGCTCTTGGAACACGTATGTGGACACACACACTCTTTGTGTTTCTATTGAAGTATGTTCAGTAGACTTGCCACAGGGCCATTTGAAAATACTGCAAATTCTTTTAGAAAAACAAAATAAATTGGTGTTTTTATTTTCAAAGAGAGGAGCCAGGGTTGTTGTCCACATCAGGATCCCCACTTACATAAATAAAGGCCTCTGATTTGGAATAAATGGAACTCTGCTCACTGGATCAGGGCTTCCTCCCTAACCTGTTTCCTAACCAAGCAGGACTGTTGGTTTCCTAACTGCTCCTTTTAGAGGGAAAATAACTGGGTTAAAGTTCAGTTCTACCCCCATCACCAAAATCCGTCCAGCTTAAAACATTTCCGATGATATTTAAGATCAGTACAGCCCACATGCGTGGGGAGGCTCAGGCGTCTGGGACCCACCCAGGGGCCTCGTCCTTGTCCTCCCCCAGGATCTAGCACAGGCCCAGCAGGGAGCCGGTGCTTCCTACACACCGGCTGTAGTGAACTCAGCATCACTGCAGGCCCCCGGCGGTTCTGCATCCCAAAGGCGTCTCCCAGGGGACCCCAAGCCTGGAGTCCAGCCGTGAAACACTGAAGTGTGTGCCCTGGGAGGGGCCGGCACTGGGCAGGCAGGATCCCACTCCCAGCGGCTGGCAGGCCAAGGACAGGACACATGAGCCACGTAAGTGAGGAGTAAATCACCTCCCTGTCCAGCTTCGGGGCTTTCCAGACCTCGAGGGAGGGAGCTGTGACCCTGACAAGGGCAAGGCCAGGCCCGAGCCTCCAATCGACTGTGATGTTTGGCGGCGAAACACTGAGAAGGAGCAGGCCTGCCCAGGCTGTGCGGGTCAGTGGGATTGGGCAGTGGCAGAAACGGTGTCAGATGGAGACCACAGCTTCTGGAAGGAATCCTAATTCCACCGGGGTTGCAGTGTGAGTCATCCCCGAGCCAGCAGAAGATCAGAGGATCCAGAACACCCCCCTTCACTCCCCGCAGAGAGGAAGGACACTACGCCGCCCACACGGGGTGGGGAGGCCAGAGTCTGGTGTCCAGGGAGGAGTGGCAGAGGACCATCAACTCCTCCCGGGGGGTGGGGGGGAGGCAGGGGGCAGACCTGACTGGACAGAGCATCAGAGCCGGGCCCAAACCTCATAGCTGTCACCCGAGCAACCTAGAGTGGGATGTGGAGGGACCCAGCACGCTCGTCACGCACCTGTCAGCCAACGGGGCATGGTTGTCCACACTGCCTTCACGATGCGCAGGCTTCTAATGTTCATGAAGCCCTCAGCTTTGTCAAGGGGATGCGGGGGGTTCCCCTCCCCCATTTTCCACAACATCCCCCTATGTGTTCCTCTGCTACCGCCTTCCATTTGCCAGCTGCAGTTTTTCGGTCCCTACCTATGAGACTGAAACGGAAAGTCTTCTCGCTGCCTGAACTCTGTACATCAAGCCTATACCCTATACAGTCCTAGGACCTGCCAAGGTCCAAGGATGGTTAGGCCCTTTTAAAAGGGACTGGAGGGAAAATCTTTTCCAGAGTGAGTGCTTGTCTCACAAAGGGCATGCCTACTCATATTCACATCCCTGCCTGGATAGTATAAGAAAAGAACCTGGTTTAAAAGCAAATCTAACCAATATTAAAAATATTATAAATAATAACTATAAATGGAGTATAACCTTTAAAAATTGCTGTTGTACACCTGTAGCTTATATAATATTGTACATCAACTAAATGTACACTATTTAGGGCTTCCCTGGTGACTCAGTGGTAAAGAAACTGCCTACAATGCAGAAGATGTGAGTTCGATCCCTAGGTCAGGACGATCCCCTGGAGGAGAAAATGACAACCCACTCCAGTATTCTTGCCTGGAGAAGTCCATGAACAGAGAAGCCTGGCGGGCTACAGTCTATGAGGTCACAAAAAGGTTGGACATGACTTATTGACTCAACAATGACGACTAAATACTATTCTTCAATTAAAAAAATGATTTCCCTCACTTAAAAAAAAAAAAAGGAAGCCTAGAATTGGGTCCTGATGTGGAGAATGAAGTTTTGATGATTGGTCCATAGGGCCCCCTTCCCCAGGTGAAGAACATCATCAGAGGAAAAGGGGGACCCCAGAAGCCCTCCCTGCACCAGATGCTCTCACAGATGTCAACTTGTTCAGTCCTCTCTGGAGAAAGGACTCTCTCATACAGAAAACAAAGCTGGGAGGCTGCATGGAGGTTTCCCATTCTAGGTCACCCCCATGCACACTGCAGGCCCGAGTTGCAAACCCAGGTCTGCAACCACCAAGGTCACACACGGACCACCACCACCGCTGGGTCACTGCCACTCTGCCAGTGACTGACAAAGACAGAATAAGCCCATCTTGGTGCCCCTTGCCCCCCCTGCTGTGGCCCAGGGTCTCCGTCCTGGGAGGAGGCATGAAGCAGCTACAATGGAAGCTTCCATTTCCTCTTCTCTGACTTTACAGTATATCTTCAACATCCAGCCAGGATTAGGCCTTATTCCTTCTTCATTTCTACACCCAAAATAGCAAACTGAATCAAATCCTGTGGGAAGCTAGACTTTTAAAAACATTTATTCACCTTCAATTTCCAAGAGCTGGAAAATTACTAGTAGGTGAAATCAAATCAGGAAATCTGGAAAGCTCTGACTTATCAATACAGGATGAGGTTGTTTTGTGTTTTTCCAACAATTTTCATAAGGGGGGAAAAAAAAAAAAGAAGCCTATTTGAGATGACATTCTACTGCCGGCTTAAAAATAATCTTTGAACTTGGAAGTTTTCTTAGTCTTCTAAAAGCTTTTTTTTCCCCACAAATACTTTTATCATGTTACTCTCCTTAAATATATACTCTCAATGACAGCTATAGGCATATTTCAAGCCCTTGCAGAATTTCTATAAATTTTGTTAGAGGCAAAAAAAAACAACAACAATGTCTTCAACGTCCTTGAAAATTTCCACTACCTGTCTCTGGTGTTCTTTTCAAAACAAGCCCATGCAGGAATCCTCTTTCGGTCTCCATTTTACAGAAGAGGAAACTGAGGGTCAGAGAATGAAACAATTTTCCCAGGCCATGGGGCCAGGAAAGGGTAGAGCTGGAATTCCAGTTTAGCCAGGCTACAGGCTGGCCATCCTTGAAGTTGGCAAGATACTGATTTCAAACTCAGCAACATGGGAGAAGTCCTCATACAGGTGTCATCTGCCCCCTTGTGAACAGAGAATTGAGAACTGTTTATCTAGCAGGAAGCCTGAGGAGCCCAGTACCCAGGAAGGAAGGAACCAACCTTAAACTTGAACCTCTCACAGCTACAGAGAACCAGGTAGGTGGTCTCAGGCAAATCACACTAGGCCTTCTCTCTTTATACTGTATCCTTGGTTCGGCCCAGAAGTGACATGTAATTGGCCTTGTGTGTATGCATAGTTGCTCAGTCGTGTCTGACTCTTCATGACCCTATCCATGAACCATAGCCCACCAGGCTCCTCTGTCCACGGGATTCTCCAGGCAAGAATACTAGAGTCGTTTGCCACTTCCCTCTCCAGGGGACCTTCCCGACCCTTAAGGATCTTCTGCGTTTCCTGTGCTGGCAGACAGATTCTTTACCTGGGAAGCCCAGGTATGTTCAAGAGGACATGGTCACATAGTCCTACCTACTCTGCCAAGAAGGAGAGTCGAAATGTTTGCAAACATCCATGCATCCATCTAGCCGGTCCCCAACACCTGTCTTCCACCACTCATTAGGGAACACGTTCCAGAAACATCACGATCACATAAAGACTGACTACAGCCTGAAGCAGAAGCTTCCACCAGTTACCACGAGACGAAATGTGACTCATTCTCCCCCACCCCATCAAAAGGTATTTTCTTAAAGCCTAACTATCAAATAACAGAGAGCTTCAGTGGTTACTTAAGACTCCAAGCCATCATCACTATCCTTACTTTAAACATACAGCCATGCTTCCAGCCCCAAGCAGTCATTGCCAACCATCTGTACTTGAAAATAAAATATTCTTTTTTTTATGAATAATGCTTTTCCAGGATTGGAGTCCCCAGCGAAATGTTTCTTTACAAAGCTCAGTCAATCCCAACCGAAAATCCCTTCTTTCATAGAAAATGTCATCATCTGTAACTGCTCCCTGGGGCCATGCTCAAGCAGACACTCCCAGACTTCCTCCCAGAATGAAACCTTCCTTGAATCGAGCTTTTAGATACTCTCCACACTTCGGGCATCCAGACATTCGTCCAACCCTGAATTATTTATTCACCAATTTTGCACAACTTCCTAAACACCAATGGAGATCGGGCTGGTTTCAGCTATTGATGTTACATCTTCTCAAGTGGCTAAAGAGGCTATAAAGCACCCCATTGCCTAAGCCTGCCATCTCAGTTCCATTAGCAGTAAAGACCTCTCTATTCAAACTGCTAAGTAAATCCTCCGAGAGCCCAGGGACTGTTTCATGCTTGAAAGCAACTGTTAAGAATTTGACAACAACCAAACTGTTCCTATTTAATCCTTCTCCCAAGGTAAAAAGAATTATAGGTAAACATATGCCTTCATTATTTGCTTTGCTGCATTTCAATACCCAATCCCACACAAAATTGCCAGCCAAGGATTTAATGCAATCACTTCTGCATTTCAGAGTTTGTTGCCCCTGCAGAATAGAAAAGGCTTAACAAGGGCTACAGAGTTGATCTGCCAGCTCCTGGATTTTGTATGACACACATCCTAACTGTCACAGGGGTGAAGTCTGATCATACTGATGTTTTTTATGAGCCTTTTTTAAAGGTGATTCAAAATAACAATTCTGGGATGTGTGTGTGTGTGTGTGTGTGTGTGTGTGTGTGTGTGTGAAGCTGTCATTCAACATTTGGCTATGGATATGTGTGTGTGTGTGTGTGTGTGTGTGTGTGTGAAGCTGTCATTCAACATTTGGCTATGAACTCAAAGGTGACACCAAACTATGAAAAGAAGAATGAAGAAGGATGTTGCAGAACTATGGTTCTTACTAGTTGGTTTTAAAAGATAGTAGTAATGGGCTCCAAAGATTTGGTATTTCTTTTGGATTTTTTTTTTTTTTACTCTTTTTTGTTTTGTTTTGTTTTATTCTTTGGTAATATAGGTGCTTATAAAACTTCTGAGAACCAGTAGAAGACAACTTGGAAAAACCAGTGCCTTAAAGCAATGGCTTTCAACAGCCCTAAGATCTCCAATACATACCCCACTATGACCATAAACCACTACACACTGTAGTCATTAAGATACTACTTCCTTCATGGAAAACCTTGGAGCAAGATTATTGAGAGAACCACCAGTGATGAATTTTCCAACTCATATTCCTACATCTTACGAAGACGACTCCTTACACACCAGGTAACCAAGCTCTTCTTAACTACACGAGAGGATACCTAGTGTCTCTTTTCATAAGTTACTTATTTTATGGATAAGTTACTCTTACTCCATTAAGATAAATAACTCTCAATAAGCAGTTATTGCTGTTAGCCATTTAGTGAAAGTGTTCATTGCTCAATCCAATTCTTTGGGACCCCATGGACTGTAGCCTGCCAGCTCCCCTGTCCATGGGCTTTCTCAGGGAAGAACACTGGAATGGGTTGCCATTCCCTCCTTCAGGGGATCTTCCCAACCCAGGGATGGAACCCAGGTCTGCTGTACTGCAGGCAGATTCTTTACCATCTGAGCCACCAGGGAGGCCCCACAGAAGCAATATTATATTTATCTTTCTCTGTCTCACTTATTTCACTTAGCATAATGCCCTCAAGATATATTTGCAATCCTCATCTGCCTTTTCCTGCTCATTTACCACTTGTGGGGATTCTTCTCTCCTTAATCTATTTTGGTGTGACAAAATCATTTGAACATGAGACCGCACTGAAATAACTCAGGAGGTGTGTGAGCGCCTGCAGCTGAGGGCTCTGGTAGTCACTCTTCATGGTGGGTTACCCTTCTTGGGGAGCACTGACCTTGCTGCCGGGAAGGGGCCACCTCTCGCCTCACCCACCTGCTCTGTTGACTCTGCTAGCCACCGTGCTACACAGAAGTAAAGAGGGAAGATCTGGGCAGGAGCCAAGGAAAAGGCCTTGCTTTCCTGTAAAGAGCCTGAGAAGTATAACCAAGAGCAAAACAGCACCAACTCTCCTGGCACGATTCCTAGCCGATTCATTCACTCTGCATGGGTGTCACATCCTCAACTGAGGACTTGTCATCAAACTAACTTTAGGAACACGTTAAACGGAAGTTCCAAAACGCATCAAGTCAGAGTGAAAACAAGGGAGAAAAATACACTTTAAAACTGAATTGTTCTCATGCAATAAATAATAAATCAGAAAAACGGAAGTGGAGGGATTTCCCTGGCAGTCCAGTGGTTAAGACTTTTGTCTTCCAAGGCAGGGCGTGTGGGTTCCATCCCTGGTTAGAGAACTAAGATCCCACAAGCCTCGGGGCCAAAAACCAAAACATAAAACAGAAGCAATATTGTAACACATTCAATAAAGACTTTAAAAATGGTCCATATCCAAAAAAAAATTTTTTTTTAATCTTAAAACAAAAAAGAAAAGTGGTGAACAGATTCTGAGCAGAAGGAAGGGAAAGTTTAAAAGCGTCACACTTGACTGTGACACCCTCATGGATTTCAGGTCGTTACCCTCTTCCCCATTTCCCTCAGGGAAAGAAAGACAATGCATTTTTAACAATTTTATTTATTTATTTTTGGCTGTGCTGGGGTCTCCACTGCTGCTCAGGCTTTTCTCTATTTGCGGCGAGGGGGGCTTCTCATTTTGGTGACTTCTGTTGTGGTGAGCATGGGCTCGAGGGCATGTGGGCATCAGCAGCTGCAGCTTGCGGGTTCTAGAGCACAGGCTCAGTTGTGGCGTGTTGGGCTTATTTGCTCCAAGGCATGTGGAATCTTCCCAGACCAAGGATCTAACCTGTGTCTCCTACACTGGTAGGCAGATTCTTTACCACTGAGCCACCAGGGAAGCCTAACATTTTCTTTATCTTAGTATTGTATTCAACTGTCTATGCAATGGGAGCTTCCAAAAAAATTTAGTGGGGTTTGTTTCTGTTGGTTGGTTGCAGGGTTTTAAGCTGCGTAATGAGCAAGTCACAGGTGAAAATAAAACATCTTTTATGAATGGTGGAAAAAGCATTCCAACCCCAGCTGTCATCACCAAGGCAGACTCCGTAGCATCGTTTTAGAGAACAGATTCCAGTCCACTTACTTCTCACGATCCCAGCCCTGAAGCTCAGAATTCTTCCTCCTCCTCAGAGCCAATGCACACAAAACCCAAAGTCCAAGGCAGCTTGCCAGATCTTCCAGGCCGAGAGTAGGTAAACCAAATTGAAACCAGAAATGTTCACGATTTATTCATTGCTGCGGCATTCCTGAACCTCCCATTTCCCAGACATTCCACCACATGCACTAAGTCACATGGCAAAGGATGGTCCTCTTCTCACGAACTGCTTATGGTGAAACATAGAGATATATACACCGAGTGTCCAAGCCAGACACAATGCCTCTTCGAAACAACGTCATTTAATTAAGGCTTATGTATTTTTTTCCCAGGCTTTTTTGGTGGCTCTGGGCTTCCCTGGTAGCTCAGATGATAAAATGTCTGCCTGCAATGTGGAAGACCTGGGTTCGATCCCTGAGTTGGGAAGATCCCCTAGAGAAGGAAATGACAACCTACTCCAGTACTCTTGCCTGGAAAATCCCATGGATGGAAGAGCCTGGTAGGTTACAGTCCATGGGGTCGAAAAGAGTCAGACACAACTGGAGTGACTTCACTTCCTTGGTGGCTCAGATGGTAAAGAATTCACCTTCGATGCAAGAGACCTGGGTTTGATCCCTGGCTTCAATCCCTGGGTTATGAAGATCCCCTGGAGAAGGGAACAGCTACCCCCTCCAGTATTCTTGNCCTCTCCTCCTTTTGCCTTTAACCTTTCCCAGTATCAGGGTCTTTTCCAACAGATCTTTTCTTCAAATCAGTTGTCTACTTTAATAACAACAGAAATTGGTTAAAATTTACAAAACTGAAGGAGAAAGTAGAATTTCTTTTTTCAAGTCTAAACTTTTAAAAATAACCAATGGAATATTAAAAGATTGCTTTTAGGGTAGTATATAAAAAAGAAATACTCAATTCATGTTGAGCAAACTATAGGCTTCAATCACCTAAGCAATAACATAGAGTTGAAACTTTTTTTAATTTTTAGAATTTTGAATAAATTTGTCATGACATTATTATAGGTATAGGTCAGATCAAAAGTTTGGAAATATTTTTTAAATTTTCCCTTATATTTTAATCTTCTTGAACTAAATTTACAGATTTGAATTAAAATGTTTCTATTTTCTGAGATGAGTAATGGGTATAATAGAAGGAGGAAGGATCTTTCCTTCTCTTCACTCATAGTGAATCTTCAATACATTCTCTTAGTTGATTTAATTTTCCGCAAAATGTCAAGTTAGAGGAAATGAAGCATCATGGTTATATAACATCAGGGCTTTATTAAAAACAAGAATACTAAAGGTATGTTAGTTTATTTTACAGTAATCACAGTACATGAACACTGACACTCTTGTAATCTTTACAACAATCTTATAATGTAAATATGTGTGAAAAAGCAAATATTTTGCAAGTGAAGCAATCAAGCCTCCATTAAGTTAAATAAGTTGCCAAGGATCAGGTTTATAACTGATACCAACATCGTATCTTCAGACTGCATTTCCAGAACATCTTCCCAGGTTTTTTTCTTTGTTTTTCATTATTTCCTTTTATAATCCCTGACAGTGTATTGACTTTTTAGCCCTGAAAGCACATAATACCACTGTCTCTAGGTACTTTACCTCTTAAATGCTTCCTTGGTCTATACCAGTTGCTCAGAATCCACTTTCCTATAAATATGGTATAAGATCACTCATATGCACTATCAATCAACTGGTACCTTACAAACCTTTAGGTTCNATGATCTGAGGCTGTCTCTTATACACATCTCCTGTTTCAGGTGCAGTCGGAGATCCGCCGGGGTTGGCACCGCTGCCGCCTGCGCCACAGCCTCGGCGAGGAGCCGCGCCAGCGCCCCGAGCCCGCCTTCCGGACCCTGCCCTCCGGCTCCGGCCCGGGTCAGGTCGCCGCCGGCCGCGCTCTGTGCTCGAGGACCCTCCCAGGTCCTGGGGGTGAGGCCAACGACGTCTTAGAAAGTTACTGCTAGGCAGCGGGATTCTTGGGTCCACTCAGTTAGCATGTATTTATTGAGCGCCTGCTGTGTACCAGGCTTGGCTTGGAGGGCGCTGGGGAAATGGCGCGGGTTTGGGGCTGGGGGCGGGGAAGGAAACAGAAAAGCCCCCATTCTCCTAGAGATTACAACTGAGTGGGGGAAACGGGTGATGAGGCCAAACCAAATGAGACTATGTACACTGTGGAATGGCTTAGGAAGAAAGGTTAGAAGGGGGCCTAGTGTCGTCCAGGGCATCTCTGATGAAGCGACTTTGAAGTCATGCCCAAAAGAGAAGGAGGCAGCTTTACAAAGAATTGGCAGGCGAGGTTTTAAGGCAGAAGGAACACCTGCGAAGGCCCTGGGGCAAGAAGGAGCTTGGCTGTTTCAGGAAGAGAGAGGTGACCTAGGAGGCTGGAGTGGGATGAGTCAGAGCCCACAAATGGGGAGAGAGAAGCAGGTGGGGTCAGATGGAAGGTTCTTTGGAGTGTCTCCTAGTGGAGTGGGCTAAGGTGTGAAACAGACCGCTCCATCTGCCCTGTGGGGTGATGGATTATTAGGGGCTACTGGGGCAGCTGGGAGCCCAGTCAGGAGTCTGATGGCGGCGGGAGGTGATGTTAGCAGGACCAGGGCGGCAGCCACATGTGGTGTAAAATGGATTCTAGAGCTAGTTTAAAGGTAGAACTGAGAGGATTTGCTGAGGAGAGACTCCAGGGATGACCTCTCAGTTTGGGATGGAGAAAGGAAAGAGGGAGGGAGATGGGGTTTGAGGTGGAGGGAGTACCAGGAGTGCTCTCTGGACTTGTTAAGCTGGAAATAAGGGTCTGGAGCTCACAGGAAAGGTTAGAGATAGAAATGTGAGTGGGCAACGGGGTCCAGAGAGGATTCTGAGTATGGAAAGAAACAAGCAATTTCACGGCAGGCATCAGAGCTGAAATCTACATCGGGAGGCCAGGCCCACTGCCACCTGGAGACATACCCACCCTTTTCGGTGGCCCCTGGGAACTATGAGATTTAGTGGAGAAGCCAGCAGCCTCAATGTGGCTGGGCCACGTATATATATATATATATATATATATATATANAAAAAAAAAAAAAAAAACTCAGCAAATCGAAGGAGTACATAGACTTATTTTTAGTTTTAAATGACATTAGCTAGAAAGTACACTGGAGAAAGGCATGAACAAGTATGTCATCATTTAATAATAGCATCAATGGACTCTGGGGGCATAAACAGGGATGGTGAAGAGGTTCCCAGATAGCTAACTTTGACATCTGCCTCCATAGCCTCTGATACACCGACCTTGTAGGCCCTCGGGGATGAGTCTGCACTTCCAGGGTTTTCCAGATGTTTCTGGACTTGCTCTCTTCTCTTAGTCTGTTCTAACTGGGAGAGGTTACTCCTCAATCAGACAGCCCCACCCCAAGTCCCAAGAGAGTTCTCAAAGTTCTCCAAGCTGTTTCAGAGCCATCAGCACTACTCCAATGTTTTACACTCCAACTGATTCTCAAATCTGTGTGGCTCAAGCATGGGAGCCAAGAAGGAAATTCTAGTCTGTTAGCCCTATATGAGCTTCCCTGGTGGCTCAGGCAGTAAAGAATCCACCTGCAATGTGGGTTTGATCCCTGGGTTGGGAAGATCCCCTGGAGAAGGGGACAGCAACCCACTCCAGTTTTCTTGTCCGGTAAATCCCATGAACAGAGAAGCTTGGAGGGCTAAAGCCCAGGGAGTCTCAAAGAGTCAGACATGACTGAGTGACTAACACTGACACCTTGACTTTAGCCTTATATGGAAAATTTCAGTACTTTTAGACTCATGGGGTTAAAGGAAAAATCGGAAGGAAAATATGAATTTTGCAGACCACCAACCACAGTCAACTTCTAAGGAATGGAAAAGAGCCAGTTCCATCCCAATGTCATTTTAGGAACCTCAGAAAGCTCAGACATTAATTCCAGGCACCAATGTGGGGCTTCAAGGGAAGAAAAAAAAAAAAAATCAGATAACCAACAGAGTGGTTTGTTAATGCAACCTACAGATCAACAAGACTGTCTTACACCTGCAACTCTGAGATTTTCCATTACAACAGAATGCAAAACGTAGCAGAACCCTTTCTCATCTTGGACGAGCTGTACACAAATTGGTGTGACCTCAGGAGAGGCCTGCCAGCCTAAAAGAAAACCGGAATAGGGAGAAATGATTCTTTGTCACTCCAGGCTCTCCTCACCTCCCTTGCCTGTTCCTTCTTGATGTTCCTGGGGCACTTCTATCCTGTGGGCTCCAGAAAAATCTACTTAGAAGCAAAAGGGATTTGTGCTCCACTGATGTGACTATCAGTCGATATGCTGCCTCTCCCAGGAGTGCTGGCCTGCCCAGCCTCTTCTCTAATTAGGGAATGAAGGCTTTACAGTTTCATTCATTACTGAACAGGTGGGGGTCAAAGCCTGCAGAGCCAGAGGGCCCGATGTCCCTAAAAGGCCAGCACATGGGCAGCTGGTCAGGCTAGGATGGTATCAGGCCAGCTATGGGGCTGTCCACCCCCAGCTCCCCAACACCACTGCCAGGCCATTTGGGATTAAATGTCAGAGGCTTGGCAGAAGAAAATCACGTTTTGGGGGTGGGGTGGGGGGCTGAAGCATCCCCAGGGGACTCTGATATATGTGGACAGGACGATCAGTTCCCTGAGGACAGCAGAGCCAAGAAAGAGCAACCTACCTAGGGTGTCCAGGATTCTTATTTTAGGACAGTGACATCTTAGCCTTTAGCAGGCAGCCAGCAACCTGACACTGACAGTCAAGAGCTTGCCCCAGAGGAAGCCCTGCAGCCCCGTTTTCTGCCAGACAGGCTGGACAGGCAAGAGAGATCGTTACTCCTTTTCTGCTAGGAGACTGTTAGAACTGTACTCAAAATGATCAGTTTAGTCAGCCACAATGGTGCTGGAGAAGACTCTTGAAGAGTCCCTTGGACAGGAAGAAGACCAAACCAGTCAATCCTAAAAGAAATCAACCCTGGATATTCATTGGAAGGAACAGTGCTGAAGCTGAAGTACCAATCCTTTGGCCACCTGATGCAAAGAGCCTCCTCGTGTTGTGTGTGCGTGCATGCTCTGTTGCTTCAGCAGTGTCCGACTCTGCGAAACCATGGACTGAAACCTGCCAGGCTCCTCTGTCCATGGGGATTCTCCAGGCAAGAGAAGTGGGTAGCCTATCCCTTCTCCAGGGGATCTTCCCGACTCAGTAATCAAACTGGGGTCTCCTGCATCACAGGCAGATTCTTTACCAGCTGAGCTACCAGGGAAGCCCATTGACATCAGAACCCTAAAGCAGGTGCTCTTCACTTGCACATCTGGTTTCTGGCTAGTGGAGAACAAGAAGTAGGTTCCCACTGCCCCTTCCCAGCTGACCCCCACCCATCCCAGATGAGAGCCTGAAGTTGATCTGCATCTTTCCAGGCAGGAGGGTGATGAGCCACGGAGCAACCAGGGCCAGGGTGTGTCTTCTTCCTGGAGCTGTGCCAAAGCAAAGGCCCCCCAGACCACCCGTGCCCAGGACACTAGGGGTGGTGACTGCCTGATTCTCCAGTCTGAACACCATTAGCCAGCAAAGTCTCTTCCCAAATGCTCAGTGCAGGTTACCAGATCCTGGGGATTTAAGGATGGTCCAGGACTTCAGGCTAGAAAAACAGCAGGTACCAGCAAGGCTAGGTAGGTACCAAGGGCGTGGTTACCCTCCCTACAATCCTGGGAGGGGGCTGAAGGCTTACATCCACCCTGATCCACAAGGACAAGTAAAGTGAATGGCTGCTGTGAGGGTGGGTCCAGAAGAGATCCCACTGTCTTGAATCCCCAGCCCTGTTCACCCCCAAAACACTGCTCTGGTTCCTGTCCCTTCTGTTCTGAAAGGCTCATCACAAGATGAGGACCAGATGCCCATACACACTGTCTCCCCGCATATCATCTCTCAGTCTGGACCCAAATAGGCCTTAAGGAGCTGGCCTGCCACACAGCAGTTGTTGTTGTTCAGTTACTAAGTCGTGTCTGACTCTTTGTGACCCCATGGACTGCAGTATGCCAGGCTTCCCTGTTCTTCACCATCTCCCGCAGTTTGCTCAAACTCATGTCCATTGACTTGGTGATGCCATCCAACCATCTCATCCTCTGTTGCCTTCTTCTCTTCCTCCCTTCAATCTTTCCCAGCATCAGGGTCTTTTCCAGTGAGTCAGCTCTTCGCATCAGGTAGCCAAAGTATTGGCGCTTCAGCTTCAGCATCAGTCCTTCCAATGAACATTCAGGACTGATTTCCTTTAGGATGGACTGGTTGGATCTCCTTGCAGTCCAAGGGACTCTCAAGAGTCTTCTCCAATATCACAGTTCAAAAGCATCAATTCTTCAGCACTCAGTCTTCTTTATGGTTCAACTCTTATATTCCATGACTACTGGAAAAATCATAGCTTTGATTATATGGACCTTTGTTGGCAAAGTGATGTCTCTGCTTTTTAATACCCTGTCTAGAATTCCCAGCCCAGGCCTCAGATGCTGTTCAGAGGAGGCAGTACCACAAGGAGCTAGGCCTGGTCAACATCAACTTACTGTAGGCTGTTCAACTTCACAGAAAAATCAAGGAACTAATCCTCAAAATAACAGAGAAGATTTGGCTTGATCTTCTGCAAGGTCTTGAAAAGACAACCTGATTTTTACACTGCCTTCCTCCTTCTTCTGTTGGAGAAAAGGATGTTGACACTATGAACAAGAATACCTTTCCTTTCCTATAATGTTTCATTATGGAGCATGCTACCAAAGAAAAAGGGGAAGAGGGACATTTTTGCTGATTTCTTCAGAATCAGACAGGGTGATACATACACCTGATTTCCCATACTTGATCACTGAAGTTGTATATAAGCATAGCCTTTTTGTTGTTCCTTATTTATTAAGATTTTGGTGCATAAAACTGAAGTAGTTGACCACATTAAAAATTCACCTGTGGGATTTTTCTTGGTACTATAAACATTTCCAACACATCAGCACCAAAGAGAAAAACCAAACTCTATTTGGGGGCCTAGGACAGTTTTCATGGAATGTAGACTGAAAGTACTGCATAATAGCATTGAGAAATATGAGTGTATTAGAACTGTTTTATCATTCCATCCAAAACTAAATTATACACCTGTTCCTTCAATATCCCTACTTTTGGCTTTACCATAAAAAGCTAATATTCCCAAAACAAACACCACTTGCAAATTTCCCCTGTCGCCCCTACAGAGCCAACTTCAGGTCCATGAATGGAAATGAGTGTTTCTAGGTGCTCCACGAATGCTGGGAACACCATAGCATTTCCCACACCAGAGGATCTCAGTTTTCTAGACTTTAGCACTTTCCAGGTGGCGCTAGTGATAAAGAATACACCTGCTAATTATAAGAGACACAGGTTCAATCCCTGGGTTGGGAAAATCTCCTGGAGAAGGAATTGGCAACCCACTCCAGTATTCTTGCCTGGAGAATCCCAGGGACAGAGGAGCCTGGCAGGCTACAGTCCACAGGATCACAAAGAGTCAGACATGACTAAGTATGCAAGCACCACCACAGGAATCAAGTTAGAGTTTGTTTTTTGTTGCTTTGACAGAGGAGTCACGACATCCAAACCCTTCCATGATGTCCAAACCCTGCCACGACATCCAAACTCTGCCATGACCATCAGCCTTACCTCCCCAGCATCTGGCAGGCGGCCAGGCAGCCACCATGTCTCACTCCTAACTCTTGGGATCCCATATCCATCTCCTGAGGTCCCAAATTTAGCACGGAGACTTGCTCGGCATGAAAAGAATTGGAACAATGCATTTGCAACCTGGATCATTTCTCTGCCTCCCAAAGAGAGCGCCAATCTAGTAAATCTCACAAGATCAGGCTCAGTATGCAGGAGCCGCACCAATCAATGCATCCACTGAAAACCATTGCTCATGTGAGGAATAAAATCAGCATGTGTGATACAAAGATTTCATAAACGGTTATGTTGGCATTTAAAGTCCAAAAGGTGGCTGATCGTCATGTTTTAAAGGATGGAGATGCCCCCGTTTAACTACAAACAAAACCCGACATGACAGCTCCAAACACCCACTGGAAGTGCGTCCGGCTGGAGCTCCGGCCGGGCTGCCACAGCACTGCAATCAATGCTTCATTGTGAACCCGCAGGCTTAGCAGAAACTCAACAGGCCACTGTGTGTTCACAGCGGCTCCCTGAAAGGACAGAAATCAACAACTCGGAGCCAGGGGAGCAGTTTGTCCATTTGAAAGCCAAACCCACCAGCAAGCAGTAGAAAGAAAGGAAGATGGAGGAAGGGAGAGGATTTCTGGGCCCAGACAAACTGTCCTACAGCAAAGTAGAGAGGGAGGCAGAAACGGGAGGTTTGGACCCTCAGCATCTCCTGTTGATCTTTCACACCTTCAGCCTAAGGGAAGAGAAAGAGCTGATGACAGGCAGCCGGAGGCCCAGCAGACATGAACTGGCACAGGCTTGCAGTCAGTCAGCTTTAACTCCAAATCACACAGGCCCAAGAAGATGCAGAATGACTCTCCCGAGGTGAAGCTGCAAGGAGGTATGTTTAGAGTTTTGCAATAAATCCCATAAAACAAATTCTACAGTTAAGGAAAACCCTAATTATCTTTTCACCATAAAATTAAAGGAGACCATGTAGGAAAGTTATAAAAGTTACTTCAAAGACACAGCTCCCAAAAGAGGCCCATCCTACACTGTTGGTAGGAATGTAAACTAGTGCAGCCACTATGGAGAATAATACAGAGATTCCTTAACTAAAAATAGAGTAATCTCTATGATCCAGGACTCCCACTCCTGGACATATCCAGAGTAAAACGTAATTCAAAAAGATATATGCATCCCAATGTTCACAGCAGCACTATTTATAATAGTCAAGACATAGAAGCAACCTAAATGTCCGTCGACAGATAAATGGATAAAGATGTGGTATATGTGTGTATATATGCATGTATATATATGAATATTACACAGCCATAAAAAGAATAAAATAATGCCATTTGCAGNAAAAAAAAAAAAATCAGATAACCAACAGAGTGGTTTGTTAATGCAACCTACAGATCAACAAGACTGTCTTACACCTGCAACTCTGAGATTTTCCATTACAACAGAATGCAAAACGTAGCAGAACCCTTTCTCATCTTGGACGAGCTGTACACAAATTGGTGTGACCTCAGGAGAGGCCTGCCAGCCTAAAAGAAAACCGGAATAGGGAGAAATGATTCTTTGTCACTCCAGGCTCTCCTCACCTCCCTTGCCTGTTCCTTCTTGATGTTCCTGGGGCACTTCTATCCTGTGGGCTCCAGAAAAATCTACTTAGAAGCAAAAGGGATTTGTGCTCCACTGATGTGACTATCAGTCGATATGCTGCCTCTCCCAGGAGTGCTGGCCTGCCCAGCCTCTTCTCTAATTAGGGAATGAAGGCTTTACAGTTTCATTCATTACTGAACAGGTGGGGGTCAAAGCCTGCAGAGCCAGAGGGCCCGATGTCCCTAAAAGGCCAGCACATGGGCAGCTGGTCAGGCTAGGATGGTATCAGGCCAGCTATGGGGCTGTCCACCCCCAGCTCCCCAACACCACTGCCAGGCCATTTGGGATTAAATGTCAGAGGCTTGGCAGAAGAAAATCACGTTTTGGGGGTGGGGTGGGGGGCTGAAGCATCCCCAGGGGACTCTGATATATGTGGACAGGACGATCAGTTCCCTGAGGACAGCAGAGCCAAGAAAGAGCAACCTACCTAGGGTGTCCAGGATTCTTATTTTAGGACAGTGACATCTTAGCCTTTAGCAGGCAGCCAGCAACCTGACACTGACAGTCAAGAGCTTGCCCCAGAGGAAGCCCTGCAGCCCCGTTTTCTGCCAGACAGGCTGGACAGGCAAGAGAGATCGTTACTCCTTTTCTGCTAGGAGACTGTTAGAACTGTACTCAAAATGATCAGTTTAGTCAGCCACAATGGTGCTGGAGAAGACTCTTGAAGAGTCCCTTGGACAGGAAGAAGACCAAACCAGTCAATCCTAAAAGAAATCAACCCTGGATATTCATTGGAAGGAACAGTGCTGAAGCTGAAGTACCAATCCTTTGGCCACCTGATGCAAAGAGCCTCCTCGTGTTGTGTGTGCGTGCATGCTCTGTTGCTTCAGCAGTGTCCGACTCTGCGAAACCATGGACTGAAACCTGCCAGGCTCCTCTGTCCATGGGGATTCTCCAGGCAAGAGAAGTGGGTAGCCTATCCCTTCTCCAGGGGATCTTCCCGACTCAGTAATCAAACTGGGGTCTCCTGCATCACAGGCAGATTCTTTACCAGCTGAGCTACCAGGGAAGCCCATTGACATCAGAACCCTAAAGCAGGTGCTCTTCACTTGCACATCTGGTTTCTGGCTAGTGGAGAACAAGAAGTAGGTTCCCACTGCCCCTTCCCAGCTGACCCCCACCCATCCCAGATGAGAGCCTGAAGTTGATCTGCATCTTTCCAGGCAGGAGGGTGATGAGCCACGGAGCAACCAGGGCCAGGGTGTGTCTTCTTCCTGGAGCTGTGCCAAAGCAAAGGCCCCCCAGACCACCCGTGCCCAGGACACTAGGGGTGGTGACTGCCTGATTCTCCAGTCTGAACACCATTAGCCAGCAAAGTCTCTTCCCAAATGCTCAGTGCAGGTTACCAGATCCTGGGGATTTAAGGATGGTCCAGGACTTCAGGCTAGAAAAACAGCAGGTACCAGCAAGGCTAGGTAGGTACCAAGGGCGTGGTTACCCTCCCTACAATCCTGGGAGGGGGCTGAAGGCTTACATCCACCCTGATCCACAAGGACAAGTAAAGTGAATGGCTGCTGTGAGGGTGGGTCCAGAAGAGATCCCACTGTCTTGAATCCCCAGCCCTGTTCACCCCCAAAACACTGCTCTGGTTCCTGTCCCTTCTGTTCTGAAAGGCTCATCACAAGATGAGGACCAGATGCCCATACACACTGTCTCCCCGCATATCATCTCTCAGTCTGGACCCAAATAGGCCTTAAGGAGCTGGCCTGCCACACAGCAGTTGTTGTTGTTCAGTTACTAAGTCGTGTCTGACTCTTTGTGACCCCATGGACTGCAGTATGCCAGGCTTCCCTGTTCTTCACCATCTCCCGCAGTTTGCTCAAACTCATGTCCATTGACTTGGTGATGCCATCCAACCATCTCATCCTCTGTTGCCTTCTTCTCTTCCTCCCTTCAATCTTTCCCAGCATCAGGGTCTTTTCCAGTGAGTCAGCTCTTCGCATCAGGTAGCCAAAGTATTGGCGCTTCAGCTTCAGCATCAGTCCTTCCAATGAACATTCAGGACTGATTTCCTTTAGGATGGACTGGTTGGATCTCCTTGCAGTCCAAGGGACTCTCAAGAGTCTTCTCCAATATCACAGTTCAAAAGCATCAATTCTTCAGCACTCAGTCTTCTTTATGGTTCAACTCTTATATTCCATGACTACTGGAAAAATCATAGCTTTGATTATATGGACCTTTGTTGGCAAAGTGATGTCTCTGCTTTTTAATACCCTGTCTAGAATTCCCAGCCCAGGCCTCAGATGCTGTTCAGAGGAGGCAGTACCACAAGGAGCTAGGCCTGGTCAACATCAACTTACTGTAGGCTGTTCAACTTCACAGAAAAATCAAGGAACTAATCCTCAAAATAACAGAGAAGATTTGGCTTGATCTTCTGCAAGGTCTTGAAAAGACAACCTGATTTTTACACTGCCTTCCTCCTTCTTCTGTTGGAGAAAAGGATGTTGACACTATGAACAAGAATACCTTTCCTTTCCTATAATGTTTCATTATGGAGCATGCTACCAAAGAAAAAGGGGAAGAGGGACATTTTTGCTGATTTCTTCAGAATCAGACAGGGTGATACATACACCTGATTTCCCATACTTGATCACTGAAGTTGTATATAAGCATAGCCTTTTTGTTGTTCCTTATTTATTAAGATTTTGGTGCATAAAACTGAAGTAGTTGACCACATTAAAAATTCACCTGTGGGATTTTTCTTGGTACTATAAACATTTCCAACACATCAGCACCAAAGAGAAAAACCAAACTCTATTTGGGGGCCTAGGACAGTTTTCATGGAATGTAGACTGAAAGTACTGCATAATAGCATTGAGAAATATGAGTGTATTAGAACTGTTTTATCATTCCATCCAAAACTAAATTATACACCTGTTCCTTCAATATCCCTACTTTTGGCTTTACCATAAAAAGCTAATATTCCCAAAACAAACACCACTTGCAAATTTCCCCTGTCGCCCCTACAGAGCCAACTTCAGGTCCATGAATGGAAATGAGTGTTTCTAGGTGCTCCACGAATGCTGGGAACACCATAGCATTTCCCACACCAGAGGATCTCAGTTTTCTAGACTTTAGCACTTTCCAGGTGGCGCTAGTGATAAAGAATACACCTGCTAATTATAAGAGACACAGGTTCAATCCCTGGGTTGGGAAAATCTCCTGGAGAAGGAATTGGCAACCCACTCCAGTATTCTTGCCTGGAGAATCCCAGGGACAGAGGAGCCTGGCAGGCTACAGTCCACAGGATCACAAAGAGTCAGACATGACTAAGTATGCAAGCACCACCACAGGAATCAAGTTAGAGTTTGTTTTTTGTTGCTTTGACAGAGGAGTCACGACATCCAAACCCTTCCATGATGTCCAAACCCTGCCACGACATCCAAACTCTGCCATGACCATCAGCCTTACCTCCCCAGCATCTGGCAGGCGGCCAGGCAGCCACCATGTCTCACTCCTAACTCTTGGGATCCCATATCCATCTCCTGAGGTCCCAAATTTAGCACGGAGACTTGCTCGGCATGAAAAGAATTGGAACAATGCATTTGCAACCTGGATCATTTCTCTGCCTCCCAAAGAGAGCGCCAATCTAGTAAATCTCACAAGATCAGGCTCAGTATGCAGGAGCCGCACCAATCAATGCATCCACTGAAAACCATTGCTCATGTGAGGAATAAAATCAGCATGTGTGATACAAAGATTTCATAAACGGTTATGTTGGCATTTAAAGTCCAAAAGGTGGCTGATCGTCATGTTTTAAAGGATGGAGATGCCCCCGTTTAACTACAAACAAAACCCGACATGACAGCTCCAAACACCCACTGGAAGTGCGTCCGGCTGGAGCTCCGGCCGGGCTGCCACAGCACTGCAATCAATGCTTCATTGTGAACCCGCAGGCTTAGCAGAAACTCAACAGGCCACTGTGTGTTCACAGCGGCTCCCTGAAAGGACAGAAATCAACAACTCGGAGCCAGGGGAGCAGTTTGTCCATTTGAAAGCCAAACCCACCAGCAAGCAGTAGAAAGAAAGGAAGATGGAGGAAGGGAGAGGATTTCTGGGCCCAGACAAACTGTCCTACAGCAAAGTAGAGAGGGAGGCAGAAACGGGAGGTTTGGACCCTCAGCATCTCCTGTTGATCTTTCACACCTTCAGCCTAAGGGAAGAGAAAGAGCTGATGACAGGCAGCCGGAGGCCCAGCAGACATGAACTGGCACAGGCTTGCAGTCAGTCAGCTTTAACTCCAAATCACACAGGCCCAAGAAGATGCAGAATGACTCTCCCGAGGTGAAGCTGCAAGGAGGTATGTTTAGAGTTTTGCAATAAATCCCATAAAACAAATTCTACAGTTAAGGAAAACCCTAATTATCTTTTCACCATAAAATTAAAGGAGACCATGTAGGAAAGTTATAAAAGTTACTTCAAAGACACAGCTCCCAAAAGAGGCCCATCCTACACTGTTGGTAGGAATGTAAACTAGTGCAGCCACTATGGAGAATAATACAGAGATTCCTTAACTAAAAATAGAGTAATCTCTATGATCCAGGACTCCCACTCCTGGACATATCCAGAGTAAAACGTAATTCAAAAAGATATATGCATCCCAATGTTCACAGCAGCACTATTTATAATAGTCAAGACATAGAAGCAACCTAAATGTCCGTCGACAGATAAATGGATAAAGATGTGGTATATGTGTGTATATATGCATGTATATATATGAATATTACACAGCCATAAAAAGAATAAAATAATGCCATTTGCAGCAACATGGATAGACCTAGAGACAATCATATGAAATGAAGTAAGTCAGACAGAGAAAGACAAATATATAGTATCACTCATATGTGGAATCTAATTTTTTTTAAAGATACAAATGAACTTATTTACAAACCAGCAGCAGACTTACAGAGATCTAAAACAAATTTATGGTTACCAAAGGGGAAACGTGAGGGGGAGGGATCAATTANTCAGACAGAGAAAGACAAATATATAGTATCACTCATATGTGGAATCTAATTTTTTTTAAAGATACAAATGAACTTATTTACAAACCAGCAGCAGACTTACAGAGATCTAAAACAAATTTATGGTTACCAAAGGGGAAACGTGAGGGGGAGGGATCAATTATGAGCTTGGGATGAACACATCTACAGTGCTATATATAAGATAGATAACTAACAAGGATCTGCTGTATAGCACAGGGAACTCAGTATTCTGTGATAATCTATATATGGGAGAAAAATCTTTAAAAAAATGAATAAATGTGTATATATAACTGAATCACTTTGTTGTACACCTGAAACTAACATCACACTGTAAATCAACTATACTCTAATAAAATTAAAATATTTTTAAACATCAATAAAAAAGACACTGTTCTCAACATTTTTGTAATACTTTATCTTTTTCTCCCAATAGTTTTGATGTCAAATATCAACATGTATATTTAAACTCATTGAAGTATTAACACGCTTTCTTTTCCAACAAGTTTATTTTTAAGGTTCCAAACTCAGTATAAGCAGAAACTGGACTGACCGAGTAACTGAAACAGTTAACATTTGTACAGCGCTTAAGGGCTTCCCAGCTGGTGCTAGTAGTAAAGAACTTGCCTGCCAATGCAGGAGACAGAAGGTTCCATGCTTGGGTCAGGAAGATTCCCTGGAGGAAATGGCAACCAACTACGGTATTCTTGTCCGAAGAACCCCATGGACAGAGGAGCCTGGCAAGCTACAGTCCATGGGGTCCCAAAGAGCCGGACACGATTAAGCGACTGAATGAACACACACACACACACACACACACACACACACACACACCCCTCTCCAAGGGGTACCGAAGAGCCATTCACAATTGAGCGACTGAACACACACACACACACACACACACATACAGAGACACACACACATATACACACATACACACCCTCTACAGCCCTGATCATCTAAAAGAGCACAGATTCTGAAAGCTGCTCCCAGGACTTGAGGGCCCACACTGCCACCAACTAGCTGATCAGAGCTTAGCAAGGTACTTAAACGCTCCATGCCCCTGTCACCTCATCGGGAAAACTGTCACTAAGTCCAAGCTCGCTCTGCTCATCACACGACAGACAGGCCAATAAATCCAGAGACAAGGTGTTGGCAAGGAATAGCGACTTTATTCAGAAAGCTAGGAGGCCAAGAAGGTGGCAGACTGGTGTCTCGAAATAACCCTCTCATTGGTGTCTATCCGCATGTCAGTTTCTTTTATAGGACAGGAAGGAGGAGGTAGGAGGTGAGGAGATCCATAACTCTTGCAAAATCTCCTGGAAAGGCCAAGCTCGGGGGAGGGGATGTGTTAATTTCTTCCTTCTGGTAGCCATCCACAGGTGGACAGGGTCCTGAACAAAAGCGCTTTGGTTTAACAATCAGGCAAAGCAGCAGGGCTCCCGGAGGCAGGCCATTATGTACAGACAGTATCCTTACAGTAACAAAAGCAACAGGAAGCAAAGATTAAAGTAAAAGGAACAGATCTAATGTGTAGTTAGATTTTGTTCTTCTCTGTAACAAAATGGGGACCATGGTAACTCCTTTCTTCCAGGGCAGTGAAGCCAGTACAGGTCACAGCAACAGCATACAGGAAAGGGTTTAAAAAAAAAAAGGTACTGTTTCTGTAGTTTATTAGTCTCTCTCCCTCAAATATGAGAAATTCCTGGCAGCAACCAGAGTAGCATCGTTAACAGACGCTAGTTTATAAAACTTGGTAGGACGATCGTGGAAACTCCTGGCACCTAGATGTGAGAGGGTGAATCGTGGCCGCTCAAAGCTATCGAGCCTTAATCCGTGGAACTTGTAAATGCTTCCTCGTTTGGAAAAAAAGATTTTCAGGATAAAATTAGACATCCTGAGGACATCCCTGGTAGTCCAGTGGTTAAGACTTGGCCTTCCAATGCAGGGGGTGCAGGTTCGATCCCTGGTCAAGAAGCTAAGATTCCATATGCCTCGAAGTCAAAAACCCAAAACGTCAAGCTGTGCGGGGCAGCGTGGGGTTGGGAGAGGGTCTGGAGCCATGCATGTGTGTGGAAATGGAGGGGATCTCCCTGCCCTCTGGGTTCTGGGGCCAGCGTGCCCTTCAGGATGGTGATGAAATGACACCATCAGAGACAAAACAAAGACAACACAGCTGATCTTCACAGCAGGCTCTTCTTCAACAAGTCACTGCCCTCCATCCTATACACCTGTTTCATCCGGTTGTCAGAACAGACAGTGTGGTCTTTACACATGAAGAAGCTGAGGCCCAGAGAGGTTAAGGAACTTATCTTTTGTCAAACAGCTAGAAACGAGCAGGCTTCAAATCCAGGTACTCACGCTCCAGAGTCCTGCCTTCAGGCACTGTGAAAGTGAAAGTGAAAGTGAAGTCGCTCAGTCGTGTCCGACTCTTTGCGACCCCATGAACTGTAGCCTACCAGTCTCCTCCATCCATGGGATTTTCTAGGCAAGAGTACTGGAGTGGTAATAGGTGCTAAAAGGGACTGGAAATTTGGGTAAATAATCTGAGAACAGAGAAGAGGGAGTGATGGACTTCTCACCACAGGGGGGCGTGCTGGAGGAGAAAAGTCCAGTGAAAGTGACCTGAGATTAGACCCTGGAAGATCTTTAGAGGGAAGGCAGGAGGAAGATCTTTGGAAGATCGCCAGGAGGAAGGCAGGGTGGACCCCACACAGGAACATGCACAGGAGGACAGGGCGAGGGGGAAGCCAGGCTCACACCAGGACAGCCCAACCCATCAGTCAGGAGCCCTGAAATGTTCCAGGTGGGATGGGAAGGGTGGCCAGGACTGGCCTCTGACGACAAAAACACCTTCGCTTACTCTCAAGAGGGCTTCACAGTCACCTGGGCTGCTTTTTACAGCTGTAGCTTCTCCAGGGTCCCTTTCCATCCTCCTCAATCCAAATCATCCAGAGTGGTCCAGCACTCTGCGTTCCCCAGATCACGCTGTGAACTCTGAGGCTGGAGAAACTCCAGGAATCTGTCCATGGGATTTTCCAGGAAGTGAGACAACTGCAGCAATGTCCAGGAAAAGATGGGAGGGTCCCAGTTAGACACTGAAATCTCCATAAATTAATAGTGCTTCTTTTCTAAATTTATGTGTTTCTAACTGGAGGATAACTGCTTTACAATATTGTATTGGTTTCTACCAGACATCAGTATGAATCAGCTATAAGTATACGTATGTCCCCGCCATCTTGAACCTCCCACCCCATCTCAGCCTTCTAGGGTTTTTACAGAGCCCCCATTTGAGTTCCCTGAGCCATACATCAAATTTCCATTGGCCATCTATTTTACATATGGTAGTGTGTATCTTTCCATGCTGCTGCTGCTGCTAACTCACTTCAGCCGACTGCAGCATATCAGGCTCCCCTGTCCTTCACTATCTCCCGTAGTTTGCCTGGATTCATGTCCATTGCTACTGCTAAGTCACTTCAGTCATGTCCAATTCTGTGCGACCCCATAGACAGCAGCCCACCAGGCTCCTCTGTCTNCTCTCATTGGTGTCTATCCGCATGTCAGTTTCTTTTATAGGACAGGAAGGAGGAGGTAGGAGGTGAGGAGATCCATAACTCTTGCAAAATCTCCTGGAAAGGCCAAGCTCGGGGGAGGGGATGTGTTAATTTCTTCCTTCTGGTAGCCATCCACAGGTGGACAGGGTCCTGAACAAAAGCGCTTTGGTTTAACAATCAGGCAAAGCAGCAGGGCTCCCGGAGGCAGGCCATTATGTACAGACAGTATCCTTACAGTAACAAAAGCAACAGGAAGCAAAGATTAAAGTAAAAGGAACAGATCTAATGTGTAGTTAGATTTTGTTCTTCTCTGTAACAAAATGGGGACCATGGTAACTCCTTTCTTCCAGGGCAGTGAAGCCAGTACAGGTCACAGCAACAGCATACAGGAAAGGGTTTAAAAAAAAAAAAGGTACTGTTTCTGTAGTTTATTAGTCTCTCTCCCTCAAATATGAGAAATTCCTGGCAGCAACCAGAGTAGCATCGTTAACAGACGCTAGTTTATAAAACTTGGTAGGACGATCGTGGAAACTCCTGGCACCTAGATGTGAGAGGGTGAATCGTGGCCGCTCAAAGCTATCGAGCCTTAATCCGTGGAACTTGTAAATGCTTCCTCGTTTGGAAAAAAAGATTTTCAGGATAAAATTAGACATCCTGAGGACGTCCCTGGTAGTCCAGTGGTTAAGACTTGGCCTTCCAATGCAGGGGGTGCAGGTTCGATCCCTGGTCAAGAAGCTAAGATTCCATATGCCTCGAAGTCAAAAACCCAAAACGTCAAGCTGTGCGGGGCAGCGTGGGGTTGGGAGAGGGTCTGGAGCCATGCATGTGTGTGGAAATGGAGGGGATCTCCCTGCCCTCTGGGTTCTGGGGCCAGCGTGCCCTTCAGGATGGTGATGAAATGACACCATCAGAGACAAAACAAAGACAACACAGCTGATCTTCACAGCAGGCTCTTCTTCAACAAGTCACTGCCCTCCATCCTATACACCTGTTTCATCCGGTTGTCAGAACAGACAGTGTGGTCTTTACACATGAAGAAGCTGAGGCCCAGAGAGGTTAAGGAACTTATCTTTTGTCAAACAGCTAGAAACGAGCAGGCTTCAAATCCAGGTACTCACGCTCCAGAGTCCTGCCTTCAGGCACTGTGAAAGTGAAAGTGAAAGTGAAGTCGCTCAGTCGTGTCTGACTCTTTGCGACCCCATGAACTGTAGCCTACCAGTCTCCTCCATCCATGGGATTTTCTAGGCAAGAGTACTGGAGTGGTAATAGGTGCTAAAAGGGACTGGAAATTTGGGTAAATAATCTGAGAACAGAGAAGAGGGAGTGATGGACTTCTCACCACAGGGGGGCGTGCTGGAGGAGAAAAGTCCAGTGAAAGTGACCTGAGATTAGACCCTGGAAGATCTTTAGAGGGAAGGCAGGAGGAAGATCTTTGGAAGATCGCCAGGAGGAAGGCAGGGTGGACCCCACACAGGAACATGCACAGGAGGACAGGGCGAGGGGGAAGCCAGGCTCACACCAGGACAGCCCAACCCATCAGTCAGGAGCCCTGAAATGTTCCAGGTGGGATGGGAAGGGTGGCCAGGACTGGCCTCTGACGACAAAAACACCTTCGCTTACTCTCAAGAGGGCTTCACAGTCACCTGGGCTGCTTTTTACAGCTGTAGCTTCTCCAGGGTCCCTTTCCATCCTCCTCAATCCAAATCATCCAGAGTGGTCCAGCACTCTGCGTTCCCCAGATCACGCTGTGAACTCTGAGGCTGGAGAAACTCCAGGAATCTGTCCATGGGATTTTCCAGGAAGTGAGACAACTGCAGCAATGTCCAGGAAAAGATGGGAGGGTCCCAGTTAGACACTGAAATCTCCATAAATTAATAGTGCTTCTTTTCTAAATTTATGTGTTTCTAACTGGAGGATAACTGCTTTACAATATTGTATTGGTTTCTACCAGACATCAGTATGAATCAGCTATAAGTATACGTATGTCCCCGCCATCTTGAACCTCCCACCCCATCTCAGCCTTCTAGGGTTTTTACAGAGCCCCCATTTGAGTTCCCTGAGCCATACATCAAATTTCCATTGGCCATCTATTTTACATATGGTAGTGTGTATCTTTCCATGCTGCTGCTGCTGCTAACTCACTTCAGCCGACTGCAGCATATCAGGCTCCCCTGTCCTTCACTATCTCCCGTAGTTTGCCTGGATTCATGTCCATTGCTACTGCTAAGTCACTTCAGTCATGTCCAATTCTGTGCGACCCCATAGACAGCAGCCCACCAGGCTCCTCTGTCTCTGGGATTCTCCAGGCAAGCATACTGGAGTGGGTTGCCATTTCCTTCTCCAATGCATGAAAGTGAAAAGCGAAAGTGAAGTCACTCAGTCATGCCCAACGCTTAGGGACCCCATGGACTGCAGCCTAACAGGCTCCTCCGTCCATGGGATTTTCCAGGCAAGAGTGCTGGAGTGGGGTGCCACTGCCTACCTTCCTTCCCCGATCCTTATATTAGTACTTGTTATTAAACTTACAACCATAGAGGCAAACTGCAGGAATATTTGAGACTAATCAGAGCAGCATTAATTCTCATAATACAAGCCATGTTCTACCTTTAGTAATTCAGCTCCTAATTACAAATTCAATCTGTCTAGGAGTACAGCCATTTTTTAATTGAAGTATAAGTTGATTTATAATGTCACATGAGTTTCAAATGGACAGCATAGTAATTTGGTTTTATATAAATAAATATATATTTCTTTTCAGATTATTTTCTCTTATAGGTTATTAATGGAATACAATATAGTAATATAATAGGTATTCTTACACAATATAGTAGGTCCTTCTCTAGTGGCTCAGTGATAAAGAATTTGCCTGCCAACCAGAAGACACGAGTTTGACCCCTGGGTTGGGAAGATCCCCTGGAGAAGGAAATAGCAACTCACTCCAGTATTCTTCCCTAGAAAATCCCATGGACAGAGGAACCTGGCAGGCTACAGTCCAGGGAGTCTCAGAATCGGACAGGACTTAGGGACTGAGCACACAAGCAGCGTGTATATATTAATCCCAATGTCTTAAGTTATCCCTCTCTCCCACCCCCTGGAGCCACTTTTTATTTCAAGTTTGAATAAGGCCCTGCAGCAATTTAAAATATGTATTTTAGTTACCTCTCAAAACCTAAAGTACAAGGAGGCATCTTATTTTCTAATCAAGACTTCAAAGCTCCTTTTCTTTACCAGCTCTTATCAGACTTACAAAAGCAGCATAGTGACTAAAGAAGGACCTCTCTCAACAAAAGCTGAGTTAAACTCCTCAGAAACAGGTTGCAGCCAAGAAATTCTAAACACTTGATTAAACTGCTTGAGCCACAGAAGGCCACTGTGTTTGGGAATGGCAAAAATTAGACAGAATATTTCTGTTTGGCCCCAAACTTAATGATTTAACAAGTGCAGAGTTCCACCAATGTGAAGGTCCCTACAAGGAATACAGAGCTTTAAGAAAGAGACTTGACAGCTAAGTAAGTGGGTATGATTGTGCTTAGTCACTCAGTCATGTCTGACTCTTTGCAACCCCATGAACTGTAGCCCACCAGGCTCCTCTGTCCATGGGATTTTCCAGGCAAGAATACTGGAGTGGATTGCCATTTTCCCCGACAGGGGAAGTAAGTGGGTATAAATTATCTTAAATTGGTGACCGTACCAACTGGACACACAGTTATTTGCTTTGCTCTAGATTGCTTAAATAAATAAATAAAGGTTCCAAACTGAATTCGCAGGCCACAGAACCAGTCAACAAAAAACAATGCTAAGATAATAGCAATGTTTAGCAGAAAAAAAAAAAGTTAACACAAGGCCAAAGTTGAATAAGCAAAAAAGACTTCTCCCAAGGAAGTGCTGACATGGAAAACATTATTAATATAGCAAAGCTCGACAATAGTGGGGAACCAGTTCAAAATGACACCAGATTAACACTATCTTATATCTGTCCGAAAGATAATGTTACTTAATTCTGGAAAATTCTGAGATCCCAATTTCCTCTCCCTCTACCCCAAATGAACTAAGCACTCAATTGAGGATACAGCAGGCACTCAATAAACACACGTAGACAGGATGAGTAGAGACAGTTCCGCGAACACCAAACAGGTTTATCTTAACCTCATAATTATGTTTGTGTTCATTCCTATGAAAGTATGCACACCCTGGAAGCACATCACAGCACTGTGCTCAGATTTCAGTTAGATAAACACAGGGACACGGTGTTGAGCCCTGCTGTTCACTAGAAGGTACTTGGCTGTGGAGATACACAATTTTTGAGTTCTGCAAAACCAAGAGATTTTCTTGGTGATTCTGAGCTCAGAAACAAAAACCACCAGCCTCTATATATTCTGATTAAGATAAAAAGAATTTCATGTTGTTATTGTTCAGTCGCTAAGTTGTATCCGACTCTTTTCAACCCCATGGACTACAGCACACCAGGCTTCCCTGTACTTCCCCATCTCCTGGAGCTTGCTCAGACTCATGTCCATTGAGTTGGTGATGACATCCAATCATCTTGTCCTCTGTTGCCCCCTTCTCCCCCTGCCTTCAACCTTTCCCAGCATCAGGGTCTTTTCCAATGAGTAGGCTCTTCACATAATTTTGTTTTACTTTGGTATAAACAGAAGTTTTTCAAATACAAGCTTTTGTTTTAAGAATCTGATCTAATGTGATATTAAAACTTCTCATTAATTTCAAAAGGAGCCTTTTGATAAAGGCTGTTTTTGAAAATGAAAAATATCCCTGTTGGTAAATGCAGTGCATTTAGAAATGAATTGTTCCAGGTTTTGAACATTTCAGTGTTCACTAATGTGTAAAAACACACTTCAATAGCAAGGAGTAGTATGCAGCTGTGGGAACAGCTCTCAAGTATCTCCTTAATTTTTTCTTTTTCCTAATTTTGGTCATGTCACATGGCATGTAGGAGCTTAGTTCCCTGACCAGGGATCAAACCCTTGACCCCTGCAGTCTTGACCATTGGACCATCAGGGAATTAATCCCCTGTCTAAATTTTAAGGATATACAGAAAATAGTTAAGATTAAGTGAAAGTGAAGTCACTCAGTCATGTCCAACTCTTCGCAACCCCATGGACTGTAGCCTACCAGGCTCCTCCATCCATGGGATTCTCCAGGCAAGAATACTAGAGTGGGCTGTCATTTCCTTCTCCAGAAGGTCTTCCCAACCCAGGGATCGAACCCGGGTCTCCCGCATTGCAGGCAGACACTTTAACCTCGGAGCCACCAGGGAAGCCTAAGTTTAAGATTATTTAAGGCTAATTTAAGTCTTCCCTGGTGGTTCAGTCAGTAAAGAGTCTGCCTACAATGCGGGAGACCTAGGTTCAATCGCTGGGAGGGGAAGATCCCCTGAAGAAGGAAATTTCAACCCACTCCAGTATTCCCGCCTGGAGAATTTCATGGACAGAGGAGTCTGGTGGGCTACAGTCCATAGGATCACATGACTGAGTGACTAACACTATGGTTAACACATTTAAGGTTAAGATTTAAAAAAAAAAAAAAAAGATGGAATTTCCATGACTCTAATCCTTAAAAACACACTCACAATTTGCAAACAAACTAGAAAGAAAAATACTGAATTGTGGTAAGGATGAGTGGCAACATTATAAACTTTTTTTCTTCTTCCTGTAATTTTGACTGTTTTCCAAACTTGCTCTGTGAAAAAAGAAACATTATTTTTAACAAAAAGAAGTTAAAGGGGAAAAAAAAACTGCACAATATATAAAGAGTCAAGAAATAAATTAAAGAAATTATTCTACTAAAAATGTTCCTAGAAGATTTAAATTCAAAGTATGTGTGCCAAGTGCATTTTAAAAGGTTATCTACATAATGAAATTTCTGCTAGAGATGTTTGAGGGTAAAGGGGGAGCTGACCAATGCAATAATTTATGAAACTCATTCACTTATTGAAGAAATTAGTCTCCTATCCATGCTACATGTCATTCTAGGGATTGGGGGCACAAGACGATCAAGCTGAATTAAAAACAATTAACCTAATTATAAACGAGGTGACTATCTGGTGAAAATCTGCACTGGGATGACCAAGAAGCACCCTCCTACTTATTAGGGGAAGAAACATAACACCTCAGAAAACGTCTACAGATGGAAAGAAATAACAATACTCTAGAGTTTATCTCCAAAATGAGAGAGAGAAATCAGGTCATTTTCTAAAAATGGCAAATGGGATTTTAACTAAGTCACCTTTGTCAGTCAGATTTAAAAAAAAAAAAATTATCTACCTCAAGTATCAAGGATATTTATATATTTATAATGATACTTTATGTATTTAGTCCCAATTGAGGGCTAAATAGGAAGTGGAAAAGCATTCTATAACTGGACATCTAGAAAGAAAATACAATAATTTTTTAAAGTAACTCAAAATAATTTATTACCTTTCAATTTACTTTTGTTCACTTTTGAGTCTCCATTTCAATATCTTTAATCATTTAGAAGTAAAATACTTGAATCTGACACTTTAACTCATGAGCATTAATTCTACTAGTCTGTAACAGAGAGCGGGGAAAATTTCTCCGTGATCTTTATTTGATATATTCTCTGTGGGGCCCTGGGAAGAATGCTGGGTGTGGACCCCAAAAGCCAGTGTTCACATCTTGGGCTCTGCCAGTTACCAGTTACCTGCTAGGCCTAAGTATATTTCCCTAATCTAAAATGTGAGAGCTATTACCAATCTCATGGGATTATTTTTTTAGGTCACAATTAGTTTGGGGGGAAAGGAAAAAATGAAAGCTGCAAAACCATGAAAACATTATGTTTAATTACTACCTTGGCAAGTGAAGACTAGTCTGCTTCAAGTGGCCTCAGGATAGGAGACACAATTCAAATATTCAGAGACAAATGGCAGAACAGGGTGAGGGCCCCAAAACGTGACCAGAAGCATTTATTACACAGTCATAGGAGGCCTCCGTCTATGACTGACAGTGAACATATGAAAAAAGGCAGATGGAGTGACACTTCTATTGAAGTATTGGGCCCCCACACTCCTCTACACATGTAGACAGACTCTCATACACGCATGCTCAGTTGCTAAGTCGTCTTCAACTCTTCACAACCCTGTGGACTGCAGCCGGCAAGGCTCTTCTGTCCACAGGATTTCCAGGCAAGAATAGTGAAATAGGCTGTCATTTTCTTTTCCAGGGGATCTTCCCAACCCAGGATCGAACCTGCGTCTTCTGTTTGGCAGGTGGATTCTTTACTGCTGAGCCACCAGAGAAGGCCAACCAGAGACTTCGCTGCGGGATAAAAAGCACCTAAATGCAAGGCTGTATCTCCTAGGATGACACTGACGCCCACAGGTGTTCCCAAACAACCTTCGCCTAATTATTATGCCTCCCAAAAGCACTCAACAGTAACTAGGCCAGAACAGAGGTCACTGTTTGATAGACATTCCCCAACACATAATGGAGAAGGAAATGGCAAGCCACTCCAGTATTCTTACCTGGAAAATCCCATGAACAGAGGAACCCAGTGGGCTACAGTCCAGGGGGTCCAGTTGGACACATGACTTAGCCGCTAAACAGCAATTAAGGAGCCAGTAAAACAGCCATTCCACAAACAGGTCACCGTTTCGTTCCTGGAGGGGCTGTCTGCAGCCGAGTCCTCCCTGGAGCCCTGTCAGGAAGGCACCACCGTTGCCTTAAGTTCGGACACGTCATGGGGGTGACTGCCTGTTCCCAGCCCTCCCAGTCAACCCAGCCCTGCCATCTGCAGCGGTGGGGTGATCTGTGATCACCGTCAAGTCCCCATCTGCTCCTCCAGGGCACCCCAGCTCCCTCCCAAGTCCAGCCTGGCCATTCAGAGACTGGGAAGGCTCCAGAACGCCAGCCCACAGCCACAGAGCTGCTGAGCTCGCGGCTGTCAAAAGCCAGCACAGAGAAGGGGGCTTCGAGGATCATCTTGAAGCCACTTTTCCCTCTGCGAGGGACGCTGATGGTCTGACCCTCACTCACATCAGCCAGACATCATCTCCACCTCCCATAGAGTAGCCTTCACTGGCTTGTTTGCAGTTATGCCTTCAATCAGGAGGTCAGGCTGATAAAACATATCTGTTACCCCATGCTGCCAGAAAGACACTGGAACTGTCCATGAGAAGGACGGTCCTGCTGCATTGTTCGGTCTACTGACTGGAGCCCTTGGAAGGAATCCAGAAGCAGGACAGGAAAAAAGTTCCTTTTCCAAATCAAGACCACCTGAGTTTCCCTCTTCCCCTGACAGCCAGGGAACTCACAACACTACGCTTATGGTATATCCATCTTTCTTTTTCGCTCTTATGTTAGTAAATTTCTTATCCTTTTATGTCCTACTTCAAATTAATTAATTTATTTTAACATTTCTTCTATACATCTGATTTTTTCCCCCCTTTGGACAATGAAAAATGTCTAGTGCTTCCCTAATATCCAGGAACTAGACTTGGGAAGAGGTGAGAGGGCTGTCAGAAACAGACACGGTGAAGATAATTCTATCCTCAAAGGCGCTCTCTAACCCTTAGGAACAAAAGCATTCCATCTGATTCAAGTCCCAGGTCCACCACTTACTTACCAGGAAACCATAGATAAGCCCCATGCTGTGCTGTGCTTAGTCGCTCAGTCATGTCCTACTCTTTGCGACCCCATGGGCGGCAGCCTGCCAGGATCCTCGGTCCCTGGGGATTCTCCAGGCAAGAATACTGGAGTGGGTTACCATGCCCTCCGCCAGGGGATCTTCCCAACCCAGGGATCGAACCCAGGTCTCCCACGTTACAGGTGGATTCTTTACCGACCGAGCCACCAGGGAAGTCCCGAAAAGCCCCATAGGTTTTCTGAATCTTGGTTCCCACATTTGTGAACTACGGGTGTAGGGCCATTCTCACCAAGCTGCTGTGATTCACAGCTGGAAGAAGATGTATGAGCAAGTTATCATCTATAATGCATTATATCTGAGTAAGCTCTTTATGCCATGAACACAGAGGTTCAAGGTTAAAGGCCTCCAAAATAAAATTCCTGCCACGCTTTTCCTCCAGCAGGGAGCGAGTGGGCAGCAAGTGGACGGAAGTGACTGCTAATGCATTGATGACTGACGTGTGACAGTGACAACCAGACACACAGATGCAGCCTGACATTAATGGAGGAATTTGCCTGTGGCCATGGACATGGTGGGAGGAGGGAGACCACTCCACCTCCTGCCTTGAACTTGGATATGCAATCAAACGTCAGCTGAGATTAATTAGAAGCCTGGAGTTTCATTCTCCACTGTTGATGGGAAAAGAATATTTCCATAATGCGAGGAAACATTTCCGGGGGACGCAAATCTGCCTGACATTGAGGGAAGATCGGCCTCATTGTGAATGCTGCTGCTGCCCTGCTTGTCAGGGCCATTACTTTCCGCTCAAGAGGCTTTGCTTTTTAACATTTTATAATCCCAACCAAAAAAAAAAAAAAAACTCTGGAAGCAATAATTATTTATTATGTTAATTCTTTAGCTTTCTTTCTGAAATTTCCGCATGACCATTAAAAACTGGCTGTGCCCTTGAAACCAACCAGGAGTTTATTAATTCTCAGCCAATTAAGAGGAAAAAAGCAAAGTAACAGAACGCTCCATACTAGCAATTATTAACCAAGCGGTCGGTCTGCACTCTTTCCTTGCCACAGATTTTATTCCAGGAAGCATCCTGTATGTTTGACTGAACAACAACATGAAATGTGTTCATATCTTTATAAGGACGTAGAAGATCAGGAAGGACCAGAAGGAACCTGCTGTACATGTCTGGGAAACGGTCAGATCCAGGTGCTAAGGGATCCACACCCCTGCTGACCTCTCACAAACAGAAAATTCCGCCAGCATCTCTCTGCCTCTGCCTCCTTCCACAGAAGGGCTCCTAAGCAAATGGCCCTTTTATCTGCAGTTAAACCCCCTTCTCCAGAACATGTGCTCTCTCTTATGAGTGCACACACACACACACACACACACACACACCTTTGCACTTACTAATTAAATCTCTGTTTTACAACACACTCTCTAATCTTTTAACTCCCTGATTCTAGGACCCTGTTGACTGCACAGGTCAGGCCAATTCACCAACAGCTCCAGAGCAGGGGCTGAAATAAAAAGCCACTTCCCAGGCCTCTGTGATGGGTGTGAGCCAGTAGCTGGGTGTGGTGCTCGCCATGTCAGGGGCAGAGAAGGTCACGATCCAGAGCAGGTAGGATGAACAGGCGGTGAAGAGAGGGCCACGAGGCTACCTGGCGCTCACAGCAACCAGGGCAGGACCATCCCCGCAGCATCCTGGCAGAGGAAACAGCAGAGCCTGCCTAGTGGAAGAGAGAAAACTTCGGGAGCACCCCTGCAGACTTCCTGACCTGAAAGTGAAAGTGAAGTCGCTCAGTCGTGTCCAATTCTTTGCAACTCCATGGACTGTAGCCTATCAGGCTTCTCCGTCCATGGGATTTTCCAGGCAAGAGTGCTGGAATGGATTGCCATTTCCTTCTCCAGGGGACCTTCCCGACCCAGGAATCGAACCCAAGTCTCCTGCACTGCAGGCAGACGCTTTACCGTCTGAGCCACCAGTGTGCAGCAGATTACAAAGCAGAGACACCACTTTGCTAACAAAGGTCCATATAATCAAAGCTATGGTTTTTCAGGTAGTCCATGTGTAGATGTTAAGAATCAGACCATAAAGGACTCCAAGTGCCAAAGAATTGATGCTCTCCAACTGTGGTGCTGGAGAAGGCTCTTGAGAGTTCCTTGGACAGCAAGGAGGTCAAACCAGTCAATCCTAAAGGAAATCAACCTTGAATATTCATTGGAAGGACTGATACTGAAGCTGAAGCTCCAATACTTTGGCCACCTGATGCAAGGCACTCACTGGAAAAGACCCTGATGCAGGGAAAGACCGAGGGCAGGAGGTGAAGTGGATGACAGTGGATGAGATGGTAGGATGGTTGGATGGCATCACCAGCTCAATGGACATGAGTGTGAGCTAACTCTGGGAGACTGTGAAGGACAGGGAAGCCTGGTGTGCTGCAGTTCATGGGGTCGCAGAGAGTCAGACTCAGCAACCAAACAACCAGTGCAACAGACACACTGAGCTGAGCTCCCAGGAGCTGGGGAGGCAACATCCCACACTCTTTTCTTTCCTTATTATTCAGTCTTATTTTCAGCAAAACCATGGTTATGCAAACTTCTAAAATGAATGATAGCCTTTATTTTTCTGCTTTTCAGGAGACTCTTAAAACCTGTGGGACCATCCAATTTAAAACCACAAACACTCTGAGTGAGGTACTGTGGAACTATCAATGAAGTAAAAATTCTGACTGCTTCTGAGTTTGAATCATCTTCATCCTTAAAAAGTACTTCATTATTTCTCACTTTGAAAGTGCTAAAGTACACAAGGATATCAATAGCTTGAAATCAAACCAAAGGCTGCTAAAAAGTTTTACTTGGATTTCCATTACTATTGCAATAATTCTAAGTAATAAACATTCAACATTGGGGGGAAAAGATAACCAATCGTTCCAGATAAGTAATGGGACATAGTATGTCCGGAAGTCAATGTTAAAGCTTCCTCATCCATCCTCTCCAAAGCCATTCCTGGAAGGTGCACTAAGCATTCTCAGAAGCCGAATCCATCTCCCTGGTTGGCAGAAACTAGCTGCCAACCATGGTTTTTAAAATGCAGTATATATGGTACATACAGGGGCTTCCCAGAAGGCACAGTGGTAAAGAATCCAACTGCTAAGCAGGAGACGTGTGTTCGATCCCTGGGTGGGGAAGATCCCCTGGAGGAAGAAATAGCAACACACTCCAGTATCCTTGCCTGGAAAATCCCATGGAGCCTAGCAGGCTATAGGCCATAGGGTTGCAAAGAGTCAGACACGACTGGGCATACACGCACATATTTGGTACATATATACAATGAAATATTATTCAGCCCTCAAAAAGAATGAAATGATGCCACTTGTAGCAATGTGAGCAGACCTAGAGCTTGTCACACTGAGTGAAGTCAGACAGAGAAGCAGAAAAATTATAGGACATCTCATATTCAGAGTCTAAAAAGACATGATACAAATGAACTTATTTACAAAACAGAAACAGACAGACTTGGAGAAGGAACTTAGGGTTGCTGAGCAAGGGGGAAGGATGGGGGAAGGGATAGTTAGGGAATTTGGGATGGATATGCACACACTGCTATATTTAAAATGAATAACCAACAAAGACCTCCTGTATAACACAGAGAATTCTGCTCAGTGCTGTATGGCAGCCTGGATGGGAGGGGAGTTCAGGGGAGGATAATTGCATGTATATGTATGGCTGAGTCCCTTTGTTATGCACCTGAAACTACCGCAACATTGTTAATCAGCTATACTCCAATGCAAAATGTTAAAAAGCCATAGATTTCAGTCCACTGAGGCTTTAGTTTTCAAAATAGACATGGTCCAGCTCTATTTTCTGAAACTGATTCTTTTTAAGCACAGAATACATGTAGTCTGGTATCTAAATATAAACACAGGCAACCAGGAAACCTAAGACTCTTGAAACAATGTGTTAGTTCTTGTTCTTTTTTCCCCAAATACAAGTGAACCCTAACAGATCTAAATAAAAAGAACAAGCTGGCTCTGGTGTTCTACTCTGTCTCTCTCTCTCTCTCTCTCTCTCTCTCGTTAGTGGTATTTAAACATACAGCAAGGAGGCTATTTCATGTGCCTTGGAATCCTGCTGAACTTACAGCAGTGGAGTTTTCTCTCTGTGCTATTTTATTTTGCGGAGGAGACCCACTTGTTAGCCCGGTTCTCTCTCCCTCTCCCCTTCCCTCCCTCCCTCCGAGCACTGGCACACTGCTTCCCCAAGTTCTCTGATCTAATTCTGCACAAACGCTTAATAAGGTTGTAGAGATTTAATACAATTAGGAGTGTTGCTCACAAATTAACCAATCCATTAACACTCCAGCAAAGAAACAATTCCAGGGGAGAAGCCAGCCAAGTGTGGATTAGGAGACAGCTGGCTGTGGGTACGTTCTGTTTTAATAATCACTCTGCAGTACATTCTCACACTTACCTCTATATGGTGTGTGTTGTGTACATTTTAGAGCAAGGGAGAGTGGAGGTAGATGGTGTCCTCTGAGAATTTTTTCCTGTTCAGTTCCTCTTTGCTGGTTCATACTTCCCAAATCATCACACTTCTTTACTGAGTTCATTACTTACAGCATCAAGTCTTACCTAACGACTATTTTCAGTAACTTTCTCCCAACACAAAAGGATATATAAATACATCAAAGGAAATAAAGTAAACAAAGAAGAATTAAAAGAAAGCAAAAATACCAATATATCCACTATCCAGAAAGAACCACTATCAACATCTTGGTTTGTATTTTTTTTACGTTCCCATAGTTTTGTTTCTTTTTAATAAAAATTTTGAAAAATAAATATTTTGAATCATTTGATAACATCAGCATCATCCTATAGACATGATTTTGTCACTGCCTGCAATGAAGGAGAACTGACTTCAATCCCTGAGTTGGGAAGATCCCCTGGAGAAGGGAAAGGCAACCCACTCCAGTATTCTTGCCTGGAGAATTCCATAGACAGAGGATCCTGGCAGGCTGCAGTGCATGGAGGTGCTGAGAGTAGGACATGACTGAGTGACTAACACTTTCTGATTTTGCTACTAGTTTTTGTCTCACATCTCCATACTGTGATCATGTCACGTCTTTAGACATTCTTTTCTGTCATCACTTCTAGTGGCTATCTGACATCCTATCACAGGAATAGATCATGACTTAATCAATCTCTATTGTTGGATAGTTCAGCAGTTTCCAACTTTTCATGATTCTAAGTAATGCTTTAACAAATCTGCTTTCAGAGGATTCTCCATATATTGCTACTCATGCCCTTAGGATGGATTTTTTTGTTCATATTGTAATTATATCCCCTCTTTTTGCATCCCAATGCATCATCTTTCCACACTTCAAAGGTGCACATTCTAGAGACCTGTGCTTTAGAGGAGCATCACTCTGGAAACAACCCAGGCCCATGGAGTGACCTCAGATAGCCCATCATCTTTCCACACTTTGAGGGTGCACACTCTAGAGACCTGTGCTTTAGAGAAGCATCACCCTGGAAACAACCCGGGCCCATGGAGTGACCTCAGATAGCCCGCCATTCTACCATGTTTTCCAGTCCCACTCAACTGCTAAGTTACTGCTACTGCTACTGGATCAGAAAAGGCAATGGCACCCCACTCCAGTACTCTTGCCTGGAAAATTCCATGGACAGTGCAGCCTGGTGGGCTGCAGTCCATGGGGTAGCTAAGAGTCAGACACGACTGAGCGACTTCACTTTCACGCATTGGAGGAGGAAATGGCAACCCACTCCAGTGTTCTTGCCTGGAGAATCCCAGGGACAGGGGAGCCTGGTGGGCTGCCGTCTATGGGGTTGCACAGAGTCGGACACAACTGAAGTGACTTAGCAGTAGCAATGGACATGAATCCAAGCAAACTACGGGAGATAGTGAAGGACAGGGGAGCCTGATACGCTGGGGCTCCAGTCGATGGGGTCGCAAAGAGTCAGAAACAGCTTAGCGACTGAACGACAACAGAAGAAAATCACTGAAAAAATGACTAGCTGCTAGTGTTCTATTTTCTGAAAGCAATCCAACGAGAAATTTGTCTTCCTCTTAGTAAAGGGATAGTATGCTTATCATTTTCCCAAGTAGCAGGTTCACAAAAGCTTTGCTGCCTGGCTTTAGAACTCAGGGAGATCAGACCCCTGGCTTTCTCTAGGGCCTGAACAAACCTTTTAACCTGCGCTTCAAGGTCTGAGTAGTAAGGCAATTCCCACCCATGTCCCACTAAAGAAACATCAAAAAGACCGCACAAAGTGGAAAGGAAATCTCAAATAAACACAGAGACTTGGAGACACACAGGCTATCAGAAGGACAGCCACAGACCCCTGGAGCCTCTTATTCCCTCAAAGTTGTGAGAATTCAACTGGAAACTGCCAATCAATTGGAAGATTAAGTTACACAATGGGAAATTAATGTTTTTGCAAGATTCTTTCAGGTCAAATCATGAGTTGAAAGTTTGGTTTTCATGTATAATTATTCATGACTCAGAAGCTCAAGTCCTAACATCTGAATTATTTTTAAGTCATAATGACCTGTTTGCATCTCAGGAGGGGGAGCTGAAACAGAGACACATAAAATATTTGTCAAGTCACAGACTCAGTCAAGACCAGGATGGAGTTACTATAAACCCAAGCTCACTAGCCACATTTCTGCCTCTTCCTTTTGGGGGAGGGAGGGAAAGACAGGCTGAGCAAAGAGGACTTTAGGTCAGTGATGCTGTAACTGCAAGAAGCATGTCACCACACATTTGTCAAAACCCACAGGACACACAACACCAATAGGAAATCCTTGTGTAAACTACGGACTTTGGGTGATAGTGATCTGTTTGTGCAAAATCATCCATTGTAATAAAAGTACCATGGGGTGAGAGCTGGGGGAGGGCCACACATGTGCGAGGACAGAAACACAGGACAAATCTCTGTACCTGCCTCTTTGTGTTGCTGTGAACTTAAAACTGCTCTAAAACATTGTCTTTTTGATTGGGAAATGCGTATCAACGCTATGCATAAAGTGAAGTGAAGTTGCTCAGTCTTTGTGACCCTATGGACTGTAGCCTACCAGGCTCCTCTGTCTATGGAATTTTTCAGGCAAGAGTCCAGGAGTGGGTTGCCATTTCCTTTTCCAAGGGATCTTCCCAACCTAGGGATCGAACCCAGGTCTCCCACACTGCAGGCAGACGCTTTACCAGCTGAGCCACCAGGGAAGCCACTATGCATAAACTAGTGGTTTTTCCAGTGGTCATGTATGGATGTGAGAGCTGGACTGTGAAGAAAGCTGAGCACCGAAGAATTGATGCTTTTGAATTGTGGTGTTGGAGAAGACTCTTGAGACTCCCTTGGACTGCAAGAGATCCACCCAGTCCATTCTGAAGGAGATCAGTCCTGGGTGTTCATTGGAAGGAATGATGCTAAAGCTGAAACTCCAGTACTTTGGCCACCTCATGAGAAGAATTGACTCATTAGAAAAGACTGATGCTGAGAGGGATTGGGGGCAGGAGGAGAAGGGGACGACAGAGGATGAGATGGCTAGATGGTATCACAGACTCGATGGACACGAGTTTGGGTGAACTCCGGGAGTTGGTGATGGACAGGGAGGCCTGGCGTGCTGCAATTCAAGGGGTCGCAAAGAGTAGGACACGACTGAGCGACTGAACTGAACTGCACTGCCTGATGAGAACCTGCCGCAGAGCACGGGGAACTCTGCCCAGTGCTCTGTGGTGACCTAAACAGGGAGGAAATCCAAAAAAGGGCATAAGACGCAAACATAGCTGATTTGGGCTTTCCTTGGTGGCGCTGTGGTAAAGAATCTGCCTGCCAAGCAGGAGACATGGGTTCAATCACTGGGTCAGGAAGATCCCCTGGAGGGGGCAATGGCAACACCCTCCACTATTCTTGCCTGGAAAATCCCATGGACAGAGGAGCCTGGTGGGCTACAGTTCATGGGGTCACAAAAGAATGGGACATGACTTAGCGACTCAACAACAACATACCTGATTCACTCCGGTGTACAGCAGAAATGACTACAACATTGTAAAGCAAACTATACACCACTAAAAATTAATTTAAAAAATAAAAACTGAAAAGTTGTCTTTTTTAAAAAAATTAGTATCTCTATCTAGAAAGATAAAGGCTACAAGAACCCCAGTCATGGGGCCTGGCCCCATCATTTGTTCAGTCTCGGTGTCAGAATCCAGACAGTCACTGAGCAGGGACCCCAGCGCTCCAGCCCACCCCCTGCCAGCTAAGACCACAGAGCATTAAGGGGCACAGAGCATGATGGGGAAAGGGCACCGACAGCCATTCTAGCGCCAGGCAGGTCCTCCTTCCTGCCTGCCCTTTCTCCAGAGTCACACCTTACCAAAGGAAGGCGCGTCTTTCTAGTATAAAGACATCCACGCTTCAAAGAAACAACATGAGCTGTGACTGCCGAGGAAAGGAAGCCTTCTTTTAATGATGAATCAAACTCCAGCCACTCTCTGTAGCGTTTTATGACTTCCCCCGTTGGATCCACATTTCATTTAAAAGTAAAACAGTGTACTAGAGAGAGAACCGTTTAGCCCTTGTAGAATGTTATAAAATCAGATATATTATACATTTTTAATGACTGCACAACTTCCTTCCCCTGACCATAGAGAACTCACTTTAGAGCCAAAACTTGGTGAAATTAAAAAAAAAAAAAAAAACTATACCAGTAAATAATAATGCAAAAAATACTTTTAAATGTACTTAAATGTAATGATTATTTTTTAGCAAATATAGTCACACTCAAGCATGACATTAGCTGGAAATAAAACAATCATCAAACAAGTTAAAGTGTGGACATTTCTGGCACTGATTCTTTTCAATATAATTTTAACGCTTTCTAAATTTTTCAAATTATACAGGAAAAATTTACAAATAAAAATCCATCAGATTTAGCTTAGAGTCTATTTGTATTACACAGTAAAACAGTTAATATCCATTTTATCAAACATTTCTTCATAAAGCAATGTTTCCAATAAAAGTCAATCCCAACAAAATATTTAATATTTTCTCTTAACAAAAACATGTATTGTTTTAGTTTGCTGGTGCATCAGTTTCAAATAGCATATACTTCTCTCTTTTACATCCACAGGAAAATCTGAAATTTTCAGAAACTGATGTAGTTACTTTTGAAAGTATGTCCATGGTTCTTTATTCCCAGAGGTAAAACACCAGCATTCAATACACAAATTCACACACATTTACCAGAAAAACAGCATGCTTTTCTAACCCTAATCCTCTATTTATATTACCTTACAATTTGCAGTGCCTATTATATTACTTTCCTATAAATTAATGAGAAGCAGAATAGATTTGCCATGGTTTTATAACTTATAACAAAATATAATTAATTGTATTAAATCTACATCACTTTAAACTTGACTAAACTGCTTTTTGCAATCTGTCATCTAATTTCTTTGTACTGTTTTTAAATCTTTTCCTCAAAAGGAAATTAACACACTTGAAATTAAAAATGGTTAGAACTTTTCTGATAGAAAGTAAGGCTGATTTGAATGACAGCTTTGATTCATATGACAGATATTTTTCACTCGCTAATTAGGTTAAATTTTTAAGGTATGACCCCAAAAAAGTGTGTATATATGTGTGTATTTACATATATGTGTGTATATTTAAAGCATGCATTGACTAAAGTATATTAAATGAATATTATTTGCTTTCAGAACAACTTCTGAATATTTCTCTAATTTTGCTTAAACAAGGTACCTTTAAAAAACAACAGGTGTAATCCACTCAGTTTACTTCCCATCAAATGGGAAAGTGCAGGACTGGACAATAAATCCTTTAGAGACTAGCTGGTTTCCAATTTTTTGCTCTGAACCATTTTGGGAATGAAAGTAATCAAGCTGTCAACTTAATAATACAGGTCAGTAAGCATAATTTCTGTTGCTAAGAATTAAAATAGAATTAAATTAAAATACAGAGAATTAAATTTTCAATCTTATACATATTTTTTGTTGCAGAGAAGTCTGATAAGTCATCACTAAAAGACTCTCAAGTTCAAACATATTATAACAGGATAATATTCTATGGAAAAATAAAATGTAAATAACCAGCTCAGAAAGAAAAAGTAGGCAGGTCAAATTTCTCTCAATTAAAGAAAAGCATATTCATAGAGTTTTAAATGGCCAATGGACACTATACCATCAAATCCCTTTGGTATTTATATTCTGTCTCTGATGGATGTCTTTATAAGATTTTTGTAAAAGTCAGTAATTACCACAGGTGATGAATACCCTCCTTCTCAACTATATGAACACATGATGCAATTTTTTTTTTCAGATGTGAATTTATCAGCGTACAAGGAAGTGTCTGATTATTTTTAATTCTTTGAACACATGAGCTCCACAGATCTCGGAACTTACTGGCACTGGCTCCCGATTCAGGAAAACACTTCCCTAAAATAAAATTTTATAAAGCAAGAGCCAATGGCAATCCATATCCCAGTATTTTTGCCTGGAAAATTCCATGTACAGAGGAGCCTGGCGGTCTACAGATCCTGGACTTACAAAAAGTCAGATGCCACTGGGGACAACAACAACAACAGCAACAAATCCTTGTTTTGTTTCTTTTACCCGTTGTGCCGGTGATATGACAACAGAATCTCCAGAATGAAGCCCACCCAGTGACTGGAAAGTCCTGCTGAGAGCTGGGGTTCTCCTCTGGGCCTTCATCCTGTCAATCAGGGGCCACTGCCCTGTCCACCTGAAGCATCCACCCACCCTCCTGGATTCCCAGCTGACCAATTAAAGGGACACAAAGAGATCCAGAGGTTCAAGACAGAAGCAGGTTACAACCACGGGGTGTTCAGAATGACTGCCTCCAACGTGAAGCACTGGCAGCCTCTGTGTCTTGGTGGTTTCAGACTCAGGCTGCTCAAGGTCAAACTCCAGCTTTACCCTTGCAATTTGCCTAAGATGGACCACTTTGCTTAGTCTCTGAGCTTATTCCCCAGCCTATAAAATGGGGGTCACTTATGCGCTTATCAGCATTAAACCAGGTGATACATAAAAAATGCACTTAGAATAATGCCTAGGCACTTTAAGTATTCAATAAGCATTAGTTGTCCCTTTGTTGTAGTATAATCTTTTTACCCTTAAGTACTGCTGTGCTGATTAGAAATAAAGCCGATAAATGCACCCACAAGGGCCTGACAGGCAAGGCAGTGGTTATGCTTTCACACTCACCGCTGGGACCAACACTTTGCCCTGTCTTCACCCCTCAGAGGAGAAACAGGAAGCAAAGCAGCCTGACCTCCTTAGGAAGAGGGCTGACGGCCCAGAAGATAAAGGAAGATGGCTCATCTTCTTTTAAAACCCACCCATTATAGGAGATGGAGATGGAGGGAGAAAAAGGAAAAGGGAGAAAAGAAGCCCCAGGGCCGTGACAGCAAGTGTGGGAATAAACAAGAAGTTATTCTTATTTGCAAAGCAGAAATAGAGTCACAGATATAGAGAACAAACATATGGACACCAAGTGGGGAGAGGGGGTGGGATGAATCAGGAGACTGCAAGACACATATACACTACTATGTACAGAACAGCTAACTAATGAGAACCTACTGCATACCACAGGGAACTCTACTCAATGCTCTGTGGTGACCTAAATGGGAAGGAAATACAAAAAGGAGGGAATGTATGTGTACACATAGCTGATTCACTTTGCTGTACAGCGGAAAGTAACACCACAGTGTAAAGCAACTATGCATGCATGCTAAATCGATTCAGTCATGTCCAACTTTGCAACCACATGGACTGTAGCCCACCAGGCTCCTCTGTCCATGGGATTCTCCAGGCAAGAATGCTGGAATGGGTTGCCATGCCCTTCTCCTGGGGATTGTTCTGACCCAGGGATTGAACCCAGGTCTCATGAATTGCAGACAGATTCTTTACTATCTGAGCCACCAGGGAAACCCCAACGCACAGTTTATTTCAGCATAATTCTCCCCCATAATATTACAAAAAAAGTGATTCAAATAACCCAACTACCTCACCCTTGTAAAGTTCATATACCAAATATTCCTTTGCCATGATGACTCATTGGAGAGTGTTCAACCCTTCAAATACAGACCTGTGTGCTCTCTGTGTCTTTGTCCAATCTTAAAAGCAAATGCAGTTTGTTCTAAAGGTGACAAACATTGATGTCCAAAGGCCTGTTCACCTGCACCTGGAGTGAAAGGTCTGAAATCCTCACTGACCTTCGTGGCATTTTGCCCAAGACCAGGAGTGCACACAGACGAGAGCTTTGCAAAGGACTTTACACTTTCCACCTCCATCCAATCCCCAAATGCTAAACATAGGATATTACAACAATGCAATTCTTTCTAGAGGATTTGAAACCATGGAGATGAAAGCATTCACCCCTCCTCTGCTTGTGAAAGGTACAGACGATGTCTCTAATCCATTCATGTCATACAAGTTACTAAGAAGGGCTCCTCAGGTGGCACTAGTAGTAAAACCCACCTGCCAATGCAGGAGACAAAAGAGACATGGCTTCAGTCCCTGGGTCAGGAAGATGCCCTGGAGGAGAGCACGCCAACCCACTCCAGCATTCCTGCCTGGAGAATCCCACGGACAGAGGAGCCTGGAGGGCTACAGTCCATAGGGTTACAAAGAGTCAGACATGACTGAAGCAACTTAACATGCATGTACTAAAAAGCTGAGTACTTTTCCTTCTAATTTACTATTTTAGAGGCTATAAACTACCACTGCTGGGTTATGCCAACTTTACAATCACTTTTAACACCAAAATGAGAAACTGTACCAAATACTTGTCATTTAGCCACTAAGTCAGCACACTTAAAAATGACGACTTGTGCTTGGGGCCCCAGAGGCTCTGAACGGATGGGAGTCCTCTGGGTCCACGAAGAGCTGTACCCACTGTCTGTGCCACATCCTGAAATGCTGGGGCCTCGACTCCAAAAAACTCCATCAAGTGACATCGCCACCATCCTACCCACAGGATAGTTTCGGGAGGTAACTAACACATAAAGGACCCGCAGTATGTGGCACGTGATATTCCTGTTCGCTTTTCCCTTGCTCCTGGGAAGCCAGAAGACAGAGCAATAAGCTAATAAATTGGATCAGGAACGGAAGAAAACCTAGGGCTTGCAGAACCACACCCTTTGGGGTTTTCAGACCTAAAGGAAGCACACAGCCTCAAGGTTATCCCATGGTCACAGGTCTCTAAGAACAGGGCTACTGGTCTCATACACCAGACACTGTGCTGTCCACAGGCTGACCAAGGGTGACAAAGCATTCCTCTCCACAGATGAAGAAATCAGCCTTGGAGAGGCCAGGGGACTGTCCCAAGAGATGAAAGACACAGCCAGGATGACTCAGGTATAAGCAGCCTATCAGTCCCTCCAGAACACACCCCGGGACACAGTCATTTGTAAGTCTCTTTGCAGAGCATCCGTTATCACAGGCAATCTCTAAGGCCAGCCTCTGAACCACAGCATCCCAGAATGACCCTTTTTACAGATAAAGAACTGAGTTCCACGAGTTCAATGGCTTCCCCTCGGAATATGGCCAGTGGCTGGAGGGGCCCTTGAACGCAGGTCTCGCAATCCCGTATTTCCTTTTTTCGTGCGCCAGTGATTTCTCAACTGTGCTCTGCAAAGAAGCATCTCAGGACACAGGCCCCAGGGCCTGGAAAAGCCTTGTGTGGGGTCCCGTTTCTGCCCTCTCCTTGTGCCCACGTCTACCCTTCGCAACGTGGCCCAGCCACCCCACACATCAAAGGGGAGGTATGTTCCCCCCCCGGATACTAGGCTAGCCATGTGACTGTGACAAGAGGGTGAGGCAGGAGTGACGACGTGCCCTCCCCAAGAGTAAGTCAAGAGGCCTTGGCACCCTCTGCTCTCTCTCTCTGGAAGCCCTGCATGCAGAGGACCCCAGAGAGGGGAGCCCAGCCATCCCAGCCAAGGCCAAACCTAGACCAGTCTGCAGCCAGCCAACCCTAGAGTGTCAAGAGAGGCCAGCCAAGGTCAGCTGAGTAGAGACACACACAGAGAGCATACAATCCCAGTTCAGACCAGCAGGCACGCTCCCCATCCATAGAACACAAAAAACAGTAGATGACTGTGGTCTGCACCAGTGGTCCCCAACCTATCTGGCAGCAGGGACCAGCTATGTGGAAGACAATTTTTCCATGGACCTGGTGGACAGGACACCTGGGGACATCCAGTACTTTGGCCACCTGATGAGAAGAGCCGACTTATTGGAAAAGACCCACATGCTGGTAAAGATTGAGGGCGGGAGGGTAAGGGGTCAACAGAGGACAAGATGGTTGGTTGGATGGCATCACCAACTCAATGGACCTGAGTATGAGCAAGCTCTGGGAGATGGTAAAGGACCGGGAAGCCTGGCGTGCTGCAGTCCATGGGGTCGCAAAGAGTTACACACGACTGTTGCTGCTGCTGTTGCTGCTGCTAAGTCACTTCAGTTGTGTCCGACTCTGTGCGACCNAGTATGAGCAAGCTCTGGGAGATGGTAAAGGACCGGGAAGCCTGGCGTGCTGCAGTCCATGGGGTCGCAAAGAGTTACACACGACTGTTGCTGCTGCTGTTGCTGCTGCTAAGTCACTTCAGTTGTGTCCGACTCTGTGCGACCTCATAGATGGCAGCCCACCGGGCCTCCATCCATGGGATTTTCCAGGCGAGAGTACTGGAGTTGGGTGCCATTGCCTTCTCCGACACATGACTGAGTGACTGAAAAACAATGGCAGGGGGTAGGCGAGGAGGGTGAGTCATGGCTTCAGGATGATTTAAGCACATTACCTTTTTTGTGTACTTTATGTCTATTATTATTATCACATCAGCTCTACCTCATATCATCAGGTATTAGATCACTGAGGTTGGGGTCCCCTGGTTTCTGCCATCAGCTTTGGGGGCATCTGTTACAGGGCATTAGTTCATCAAACACTTATTCCTCCAATTTGAAGGGTCACTTTTTAAACCTTCCCACAACAAATTTTATTAACCAAGAGATATTTATGCTTTTCTACCAATGTAAGATTTTATTTAACTAAAAAACATGGTGCTTTGAAAAGTAAATTGAGAAACTACTGAGCTCAGCTCTAATATCTTCTCTGCCTCCTCCTGCACCCATGTTCTTCACTGTTAGTGAGCTGAGACTGTTCCCCGTGTCACTAGGATGTAAAGAAATGCACACACACAAAAGCTGCCTTTGGAACACTGACTTAGACGCTAAGACTTTGGACCTCATTTATTTTCTGCTATCACCACCCAGTTCCAAGAGATTCAATAAATTTATCATGATACATAAAACACAGCAAGATAGAATGAGGGGAGACAAGTGTTTCCCAGGTGGCCCTAGTGGTAAGGAACCCGCCTGCCAACACAGGAGACTTAAGAGATATTGGTTCCATCCCTGGGTTGGTAAGATTCCCCTGGAGAAGGACACAGCAACCCACTCCAGTACTCTTGCCTGGAGAATCCCAAGGACAGAGGAACCTGGCGGGCTAAAATCCATGGGGTCATGGAAGCAACTTAACATGAATGCACAAGATAAGTGAGGAGGAGACTAAGACCCAAGAAAAGGAACCAGAATTCAGGTTCTATTACAGAGACGGTGGCTCTGGGCATTTTTGTTTTAGGCCCAGTCAGCAGCTACTCCCTCCAGCTGGTAACAGAACCCACGTCTCCATGGAGCAGCCTCCGTTTCCACACTCACTCCCCGTGGCTCCCGAGGGCTGACCCCATGCCTGGCCCACTGTAACGGCTAAGCAGGGCACGAGGTTAAAGTGGGAACAGGTGATGTGAGCTGACTCCGTGAACCGCAGGGCAGGCGTGGTCCGTGCTGTTGGGGGAGGGACTATCTCTTTCCCTGGGGCTTGGGGCTGGAGGATTCAGCCTGTAACTCTTAGAAACACCCAGGAAAGATGCTTAGAGAGAAAGGCTCGAGCCACCAGGAGCAACTGGGCCACCCACAGCCTTCTCTTTGCACGAGCCAACAAATCCTGTTTGATGAAGTCCAGTTTGGCTGAGGTTTTCTGTTCAAAAAAGTTCTAACCCCTTCAGCCCACACATCTGAATCTGGCATCCTAACAGCCAACAGAGAGAGGAAAACTTAATGAGTTATACAATTCGCTTTGTCCACAAGAAGAAAGTACGTCCATAAGGGAAGTCACACCTTTTCCTGGAAGTGAGACCCAGAAGGACAGCTCCCCAGAGGGTCATTCTAAAGATTCTGTGCTGCGCTTGTTTAGCCACCCGGTCGTGTCCAACTCTTTGCGACCCCAAAGATTGTAGCCCACCAGGCTCCTCTGTCCATGGGGATTCTCCAGGCAAGAATACTGGAGTGAGTTGCCATGCNGAGGGTCATTCTAAAGATTCTGTGCTGCGCTTGTTTAGCCACCCGGTCGTGTCCAACTCTTTGCGACCCCAAAGATTGTAGCCCACCAGGCTCCTCTGTCCATGGGGATTCTCCAGGCAAGAATACTGGAGTGAGTTGCCATGCCCTCCTCCAAGTCTAAAGACTCCACATCATGTAATAAAACACTCAGCATCTTCCTAACAGACCGCACACTCCACCTGGAATGCTTTTGCATGGAGCACACCTCAGTACAGGTGGACGGCATCGAGGCATAAATCAGGAAAAGACAAGCTGATTTTTCCGCATGGCTGAAGCAGTGCACAGGGAGGGGTGGGGAGAGGAGAGAGAAGACAGTGCACACAGCCTGTGCTCAGGGGGCCTGGCTTTGTTAGGAACAGAGACAGCTTTACCCACCCAAAGCTCCCAGCAGTGATCTGAGCATCGATAGGTTTGAGAATACCATACCCTCTCTGATGAGCTACTGAGCATCAATAAGTTTGAGAATACCATACCCTCTCGGCATGGTATCCAGGATTCCCTGATGGCTCAGTGGTAAAGAATCCACCTGCAATGCAGCAGACGCAAGTTCACTCCCTGCATCAGAAAGATCCCCTAGAGAAGGAAATGGCAACCCACTTCAGTGTTCTTGCCTGGGAAATCTCATGGACAGAGGAGCCTGGCGGGCTACAGTCCACAGGGTCGTGAAAAGTGGGATATGACTGAGCGACTGAACAACAACAAACGGCATGGTACCCAGCACACAATGAGTGCCCAGTATAAATCCCTGAAATAAGGCTTACCCATGGTGCCAAGATTTAAACAAAAAATATCAGCCTAAATGGTGTAGTTGCGGCACACTTGGGTGGCAGCTATGGCTGGCAGCTTCTTCCCCAAGTATTGAGGGGGAAAAAGTGGGTTTTATCTGTGCACAGTTGAACAGAGGCAGGAAGGAACAAAAGCTGAACAATCGAGGAGGAAGCACCTAAAATCCTTCCAGCCTCCCTGCTATATACATTTTCTTGTAACAAGCACCTTCCCGCTGTATGAGGCAGCATCTCAGATTGAGCCACTGTTTGAGACATTTCTCCCATCCTCCTCTATCAAAAACGACGTACGGATGCAGGTCTCATTCCTTTACACCCTGCTACCTGACAAACTCAAGTGAACTCAGGTAACAATCCTCAGGCTCTCTAAGTATTTGGCGAGACCCTATAGATTCTTGAATCAAACATCTTCATTTTAGAAGTGAGAGATCTGACATCTAAGGATGTCAACCTAGGGAGGTGACAGTGAGTTGGGGATGTCATACTTAAGATGACTTAATGAGCCACTGCTCCCAGAGATGACATTTCAACAAGCACCTTTCTTTCCTGGTCGAAATGATGAGCTGGTGGAAATTTCAAGCACTCTAATAGAGGGGGATGCCCATTTTTGAGGTTAGGTAGTCTTTTAGAAACTTATTGCAATAAAAATGTCATGCCTTTGGTCCCTGCTCAGGGGACCCCTAAGGCCAATTATTCTTCAGTGTCCATGTTTCAATGAACATCAGACATAAATAAGTGCTGGAAAATTATCTCCCCAGTATCACTGTGTCTCGTTACCGTCTCTGAATGAGTCATCTCAAATTTTGGCTCGCAGCTGCGAATATAGAGNGTGAAAGTGAAGTTGCTCAGTCATGTCCAACTCTTAGCGACCCCATGGACCGCAGCCCACCAGGCTCCTCCATCTATGGGATTTTCCAGGCAAGAGAACTGGAATGGGGTGCCACTACCTCTCCACAAAAATACATTAAGTTTATTAATTTACTAGGTGATTGTTGTTGTTGTACAGTTGCCCACTCATGTCCAACTCTTTGCGACCCGGTGGACTGCAGCACGCCAGGCCTCCCTGTCTCTCACCATCTCCCAGAGTTTGCCCAAGTTCATTTGCATTGCATAAGTGTTGCCATCCAGCCATCTCATCCTCTGTCGCCCTACTCTCCTTCTGCCTTCAGTCTTTCCCAGCATCAGGATCTTTTCCAATGAGTTGGCTGTTGGCATCAAGTAACCCCTTTATCATGGCAAAGGGGGCTGTGTAACTCAATAATGCNGGCCTCCCTGTCTCTCACCATCTCCCAGAGTTTGCCCAAGTTCATTTGCATTGCATAAGTGTTGCCATCCAGCCATCTCATCCTCTGTCGCCCTACTCTCCTTCTGCCTTCAGTCTTTCCCAGCATCAGGATCTTTTCCAATGAGTTGGCTGTTGGCATCAAGTAACCCCTTTATCATGGCAAAGGGGGCTGTGTAACTCAATAATGCTTTGAGCCATGCCATGTAGGGCCACCCAAAAAGCATGGGTCTTAGTGCAAAGTTCTGACAAAACGTGATGCATTAGAGGAGGGGATGGCAAACCACCCCAGTATACTTGCTATGAGAACCCCAGGAACTGTATGAAAGTAATATGTGATTACTAAATGCTAAACACTGCAACTTGATTCTATACGAGTACTTATTTTAAAAGAAATGCTTTAGACAACTTTATATTTCTATCTAGGGAGAATACCACAATGAGCCAAAAACTTGTGTTACACCAGAGAAGATAGATCAAACAGAAACCCTCAAAATGGACTGCAGGAAGGGTGTGATCCAGCGCCTCCCCATCCCATCCACAGTCAGAAGCCCATGTTAGACCCTGTTGTGATTCCACCACTAGAATCAGGGAGAAGTACCAGGCCTCTGCCTTTCATGGTAACTCAAACTAAAACATATTCTCACAGTCTGCAATAAATCTGCTTTCTGCATACTGAATAGGAAAGAGATGAAAGGGAATCCTCAACCATGTGAAAACAAACGGATGCTCTGTAAGTGTTTCTGTTCTGAGGCCCATAAAAACCACATGCTTTGCTTCTGCCTAGGCTGTTGTATTTTTAAATAAATCATTCTGTTAGATGCTAGCCCCCTTCTCCAAGGGAGAGTCTAAAAACTCTGTTTTGACAAGCCTCTGACAATTTGACCCTCATTCTCTCTCAGCTGCAGGTCCTGGATTCTTGACAATCACAGTTTCCCTCCCTTGCAGCCCCAGCGTGAAAGTAAGTGAGATCCTTCCATCCAATCCTCCACCGCCCCTCTGCCTCCAACTCAGGGCCCAAACCTTTCACATCACAGAAAAAGTTTTTAAGGACTCGGGATTCTTCTCAGTTTTAAGCAGAAAAATGGACTAATTCAGGTAACACTTCAGTATTCTTGCCTAGGAAATCCCATGGACGGAGGAACCTGGTGGCCTATAGTCCACGGGGTTGCAAAGAGGTGTCCATGCAAATTTTAATGACTGCCTGCATTACATACCTGAACCAGCAATGTTGGGAAAGGAGTCTCCTGCAGACAGAAGCGAGGTGCCCATGCTCTTCATAGCTATGGCACACATCTGCACGTGGCCACTTTTCTGGCCGATTACCGAAAGACTTGATGGAGAAAGTTCCGTAAGTTACCCTAAACTCTTAGGTAGCTGCCAGGTAATCTATTTCTCCTCATGCCACTGCTATACACAGAATAGCGGGTGCTTAGGATACAGGCATGGAGAAGGAAATGAGACCCACTCCAGTAGTCTTGTCTGGAAAACCCCAAGGACAGAGGAGCCTGGTGGGCTACGGTCCATGGGGCTGAAAAGAGTCGGACACCACTGAATATTCACACTGCTGCTGCTGCTGCTGCTGCGTCACTTCAGTCGTGTCCAACTCTGTGGGACCCCATAGACAGCAGTCCACCAGGCTCCCCTGTCCCTGGGATTCTCCAGGCAAGAGTATTGGAGTGGGGTGCTATTGCCTTCTCCAATGCATGAAAGTGAAAAGTGAAAGTGAAGTCGCTCAGTCGTGTCCGACTCTTAGCGACCCCATGGACTGCAGCCTGCCAGGCTCCTCCATCCATGGGATTTTCCAGGCAAGAGTACTGGAGTGGGGTGCCATTGCCTTCTCCTGAGTACTCACACAAGATACAGCCAAAAAGAGGAACAAAGGAGAAATAATCACCACAGAGTCTGAAGTTGTCCTGGGGTCAGTTTTGAACTAAAACAAAGTGAATTACAACTAAAGCAGCAATTTCTACTGAAGAATTTCATTTGATGTGAACGAGTCATCACAGCAGATGCAGGCTCCCTCCATACCTTGCCTTCCTTCAGCTCTAGGTGGACGCATCCAGGGAGCTGTGCGGGGAGGCTGGGTGATACCCCTGGCTACATACCCACTAGGGAGCTACACCTGCTGATGGGCTGGGGACAGCAACCAGAGGAGCAGGGAGCTGGAAGCTTGCCTGTCACATGGAAAGCCCGCCATGGAGTCTCCGAAAGTCTGCTGACAGCGTTTCAAGATAAATCCGTTAAATGACATCACAATCCATTTTGTTTACCTGGAGCATTTAAGGATAGAGAAGCCGGGATGGTCTTTGGCAGAAAACAGAAAAATGAGGTGCTATCTTAGGAGACCCATAAGAGTACATTATTAGTACTTTATAAAGATCTATATTAAAAAGCTCTTCTCTTCTATTTGGAAATGAAGCTCATTTCTAACGGCAAAGTGTCACATTCCCATATTAAAATTCCAAATTTTATGCACATTAATTCCTCATTCTTGCCTAAGAAATTCCTTGTTTCTATTTCAGTAGATTTTGAAACTTTAAATAATTGGACAACTTTCCAAAGTACGGTAAATGTATCTTTCCGATCTATGTCCATTACCACCCCCAATGCCTTCCGCAATCCCCTAAAGGGGCTTTCCCAGCAGTATTGCTCAATATCCACTTTGAATAGAAAGCATCATTTTAATAGGTGCACTGGGCTATGTGCTTATTATAACAAGTCAACAAATACCTTCGAAACACAGTGTCAACCCACAGAAATTTCCAGTGGCTAATTTTCAGTGACTGCAAAATTTAATTAAAACTTTACATTGCGGTAAATAAAATTAAAGGAAACTTTTTTTCATTGTCATTTTACAACTAGCTGGATCCAATATCTTCTGCAGATAAGACCATTATTTGAAATGTCACGCTAAGAGGCTGAGAGTCCCAACACCATCACATCAGCCTGTTTCGTAATTTGGGTTGTGTTCACAGTAGGGGTGGGGGTTACTAAGCGCATGGATATGAGTTTTAGTTGCATCTCCGGTACTTTCTGCTCTTGTCAAGGGAGGCTGAAAAGTGCAGGCTGAGAAACCCAGGCCTTTCAGTACTCACGCTCTGTCCAGCATCCCAAGAGCCTGGAGGGTTAGTTCCAGCATCTACTGCTGTCCCCATGCCTCCAGGCCCACCCTGGACTTTCGGATTTTTATCCCTCCGGGTGAGGCCAGGAGGCTACCTGTCTACCTGTTCCTGAGTGATGCTCAGGTTGTTCATCCAAGGATGACTCTTTTAGAATAATGTTTCTCAAAAGGGGGCCAGGATCACCTGCGGATGCTTTGGGGGCCTGGACAAAAGAATCACCTCGGCCAGCCATAGAGACCAAGGTTGGGAAGGACCGCTCCTGGTGACCTTTGAGCACACTTGGTTTTGAGCAGCATGGGTATAAACGCAGCTCAGAGGAATCACTGGCTCAACACTCCCACGCCCCACCCCCCAGGCAACCTAAAGCCACCCAGGTGTAGGACATCAGCCTGATCTTCCAGCACACTTGATCCTCTCTGGATTCTTAACCTGCACACAATCCTAATAAGATCTGCACACCTGTGTTCCTACACGTGAGCACACACAATCCCCTACCCTCCTCGGCCCGTGTTCTTCTCTTTCCCTCCCCACGTTCCCACCACTTCGTCAGATCCTGACCTTGCCAGCTGGCCCCTGGAAGGCAAGGAGCCACAGGCTATGGAGGTGATGACTAAAACTTTCCTACTTCCCACCTAACACCAGCCCTACTTACTGTTTTCCTCCACTGAGTTCTTTTTCAGAGCAACAGAGTGAAAGCAGCCTTTCTGATAAGACTAAATGCTAAACCACTGCAGTATTTTAGGAACTGGAGAAACAGCATCCTCTTATGATGGGAGGTCTATGTTATTGTGCATCTTTTTTAAACTTTTCACTAATGAGTTTGAAAAATATAAGTAATGAAACCTTTTCTCACTTACAAAAGAAGCCGATTAACAGGCTGTAGTCCTAAAGGTAAGAAGAAGCCTGAGAAAAGTTTGTGGGAAAGTTGGTTTTCAAAGAGAAGACTCCTAGAATTACAAAACACAGTAGACACTGCCTTAAGAAATGTTATACTGTTGAAAAAGTATGGAAGTACCTATTAAAATGCTTGTTCCCTAACTGAAAACTTTGTCTTAGGATATTCAGGTTAGACACACTCATTCTAGAAAACTAAACCTAAAACAAAAACTGAGAGAAACACTACTTAACCCAAAACAGTGCCTCTACTGAAACAGATACATACAGCCTATCAATTCCTAGAATGTACAATTGTTATGAAACTATGAAAATTTTAAATAAAGCTACCGATGTCCATAAAATTGTCAGAGAAATATCTAAATTCAAAAATCAACTTTTCCCAAAATGAAAGGCTGTGTTTCATTCATATAGGGTTTTATATCATCTGAAGATATAATTCAGACTACTTGCTCATTAGGGAAAGTTCATTTAGAATTACTCAAATTATATACACACTTATCTATATATCAATATATGTAAGTAACTTTTCTACTGAAAATTTGTGAACCAACCCTTTGAAACCATCAGAAACTAAAACCTGTGATTTTGCAGATCAGAACAATTGATTAAGCTCAAGCAATACATCCACATAATACTAAAAATGTAAAGTGAATTCTTGGCATATCTCTTTCACGTGCAGTGATTTAGATTTGCAATCTTTTCATCACATCCATTATCAATCTCATTAAAGCAACATAAAAACGTAAAACGTCATGACTCCAGTTATTTGAAAAAGAAAAAATAAACTGCTTAACAAATCTATTCACACTCTCTGTAAAGGGTACTGTAAAATCTTATATTTTGAAATGATTTTCAACTTACAGAAAAGTTGAAAAAATAGTACAAAGATTTCAAGTACACGTTTCTCCCACCTTCCGCTTGTGTGGACATCTGACTTAACTACTCAGAGTCAAATTATTCAAAATGAAGAAACTAAATGTTGGTACAATTCTACTAATTCAACTACAGTCTCCATTCAGATTTCAGCTGCTTCCCCCTTAACTGTCCTTAAAAGAGTATTTTAAAGAATACATTTCTTCAGGAGAGTTTCAAACTCACAAAATTATATTAAGGTTTAATCTATTCTAAACACTGTAGTGGAAATCTGTTTGTATTTCTATTTCTGCAAACCAAGGCTGCTTACTAGAACTTATCACATCAATCTCATTATTATATAAAACCAAACACTTCCTTGATTAGTATAAATTACCACCTGGCTTTTAAGAAAATGGGTCAAAGAAGAATGACTTGCCAGCTACTTGGCTTCTCACTATGGAAAAGGCAATATTAAGCAGAAGCAAGAATGATTTCATTTTCTGCCTTGCTTCTTACTTGCATACATTTTTGCAAAAGTTCTTCTGAATGATCATACAGAGCCTAGATAGAAGGCAGAAAGTGAGCCTCCAATATCTTACTTAACAACTTAGAAATTGTAAAAATGGAAAGTGACGTTTATGAAATGTTTAGAGTAAATAAAAGGCCTCCTGAACAACAACAAAAAAACATAATTCTTTTCTGTTTTCTTCCAATATGTTTAGTTCCTACATCTAGCATCTAAATTATTTGCAGTACCCTCCAGAAATGATTAATCAGCAATCACATCAATTGTGAATGCAGTCCAAAAGAGGGGAAACAGCAAAGTGTTTTGTGTACAAATCTTGGTTACAAAACAACAACAACAACCTCTCCACTGATTACATAAAGCCTCCTGATTCAGTCCATTGGTTGCACTGAGGCTGAGAAAAATCTGTGGTGAAAATGTCAATTTCAAAAACCAGGACAATGCAAGCCAGTCTAATGTCTGAAAGTCCTTCCTCTCCCTTCCTTGTGTCAGCCATACAATTTGAATGTCTGCAAATGATCAGAATTCACATCAGTCATTTATTCAACAAACGTGAGTGTCTGCTGGGTCTAGGGCTCTGTGTGTTTTATGGGAAACAAGAAGAAAAAATAACTGACTTTGCCCTCAAGCCACTTACAATCTACTTCCTCTGTCTCTAAAAGGATCCCCATGTCAAGTGACCAGCAGCCAAATATTTCAATTTCCAGAAGACTCATAAAGAGAAATGTATCAGTATCACTCATAACATAAGAATTAACTTACCCAACATAAAAAAAATTTCAAAAATGAAAAACTGACTTTTCCAAAGCATTAAGCGCTTCCCACAGGTACTACCTAAAACCCAAAGTGGAGGGCAAAAGCATAATACATTGCAATTTATCTGATCCCTGCACACACAAAATTTGCCAACTTCCCTTTTTTTTTTTAATTTCATCATTTCTAAGCATTTTCTGGGATACTGCCCTTCAGTTCCTCCATACTAGGCTAACTCTGGCTTTCCAAATTTAAAAAAAAAAAAAATGAAGGCACAGTTCAATTACTGGTAGGATAACAAACAAATAGAATGATGTACTTCCTCTGAAAGAAAAATCTGGATAAAATTTAGTAAAAGCCAAGTCTCCTTTGGTTTGACTATTAATTTACATAAGCATTAACAAGGACACAGGTCAGTACTACTTAGGCTGAAGTTCCTTTTAATGATGAGAAACCGATCATTTAAATAAGCTACGTAAATATTTGTTCTCCACCTCCACCCCAATCCCTTACTCACTTCTTGAAAATCCATCCAAACGCTTTCTGACACAGCTTAACTTGAAACAAAACCCAGGCAGGGAGCTATGGATCTTAATAAAGAGAAAACCATCACCGAGGCCCTCATCCTTGGCTTCTAACACTAATGAGTTACAAGGCTCTAAAACTAGCGAGTCTACTCCATAACTCACCAGCAAAAAAGAACGCAGGCCAAAATCGGCATCAATTTTATAGCAGACAGCAGTGGATCGTTTTGTTAAGTCCTCTGGCGCACGTGCAATTACCACACAGTGAAGGGCATATTAAACTTCGGGAAAGGGTATTTCTGTATTGAAACTGACAGCACACAGCGAGCAGCCAACTCCACGCTCGGCTTCCTTGGAGTCCAACTGTGGTCAAGGGTCTCGGGGCTCAGCAACGCCGGGGCATGGCCTCTGCGCCTTCGTGTCCCCCAGGCTCCAGGAAGTAAAGATGTAAGTTTTCACCGGTCGGAAGGCCAGACGGAAAAGCCTCCAATGTTTTAAAATATATGTTTTACCATCAGTGAAATTCTCCCTCATCAAATTAAAAAAAAAGAAAAATTCAACTTACTCATTCCTCCCGAATAAACACAGAAACCTATTTTGCAGCCCAAGTTCAAGGCCAAAATAACAGGCTTTTTATTAAAAGGAAAAAAAGCCCAGTTCCACCATTCTACGTAGACCTTAATGAAACTGACACACACGCGAGAAAGTGTACAAGTGTGCAGGTGTGCAAGCGTTGGCTGTCAACCCACGTGTGTGCTGCAGGTAACACCAGGCGGGGTTCGCGCCCCTCCTGACCCCCAACTCCCGGCCACGCGTCCTCCCACACGGAGCTCTCCCGGCTCCGACTGCAGGCGCGCAGCGGGCACCTCCCCGCACTCCCTTTCCTGCCCATCCCCGGCCGCGGGCCGCGGGGTGGGCTGACCGCTGCCCCTGGCCGGGCTCCGCGGGGCCAGTGGTGCGGAGGAAGAGCCCGGCGGGCCAGAGCCGCGGTTGCCGGGACGCTGGGGCCCGATCCTCCAGCTGCCGGGCCGCTGATCCCCCTGCCGGAACCTGCGAGGCCGCCGCCTCGGCTCTCCCGGGCAGCCTCCCGAATGCCAGGACGAGCGGAGGTCACGGCCTCGGCGGGCTGGGCGGAGGCGAGAGGGCAGAGAACTGTAGATCGCCGCCGCCGGGTCCACCGATCGCGCGGGCGCAGCGGGCTCGGCGACCCGGCCCGGCAGCCGCTGGCGGCGAGAAGGACCGCGCAGCGCCCACGCCCGGCGGCCGGCGGCTGCAGCTCCCAACTTCAGGCAAAGTTTTCTGCTGTTGCTCCCGGAGCCGACCGGGGACTCCGAGTGGCGCCGTCCTCGCGGACACGCGCCCAGGCCGCGGAGGGGCGGGGGCGGAGATGAGAGCCTGGCTCCCGGGCCAGCCCCCGGGGCTCCTCCGCTCGGCCGGCCCGAGCGCTAGGTGTCCACCCTCCCCGCCAGCCCCGCTCCCGCGCCGGGGACTGGAAGTCGCGGTGCTCACCCCGCCGTGCCCCCTGCCCGGCCTCGCCGTCCGCCGCTCGGGCTCTCCCACCCCGGAGCTGCCGGTGTCCAGAGCCCCCCTCCGGCCCGCGCGCCCCAGGACCCTGCAGGCGAGGCCCCGCTTACCTGAAAACGAGTCCCCCGCCGCAGTTAGCAAAAGTCCGGTCAAAGTGACCAAGCAAGCCCCAAGTCGGCTCATGGTGCCCAGTGCGCCCCGGGCCGCTCCCCCGCGGTGCTGGGTGGGCGCGAGGGCGGAGGGTGGCCAGGAGCTGTGCCTCCAAGGCGGCGAGAAGAGGGTAAACAGCCAAAACCAGAATCAGACGCTCCGAGTGCCAACAGTTGCAGAAGTCCCAACTCCGGCGGCTCTCAGGGCCGGGGGGCGAGGGGCCAGGGTGCCCCTGCCCTGTCGCCGGCCCCACTCGAAGCTGGCGCGGCTGCGAGAGGGAACGGAGGGCGCGCCCGCGGAGCCAAAATCCGCCCTCCGTGCCGGCGGCTGCGCTGGCTTGGTTCTTCCNCAGGCTTCCGGGAGGGTGACCGCTCCGGGGCCGCGCCTGGACCAGAAGTTTGTCCTGGGTCATGGGCCGCCGGGAGTTGGCGAGCGGGGCGGGAGAAGCGGCGGCTCCTATCCCGGCGCCGGACGGCAGGGTCGGCGGGCAGGGCCGGCGGGGCCCGGAGTCGCGGGGACGGCGCTTCCAGGCGGCTGCGGGCCGGGCGAGCCGGCAGATCCGGGGCGCTGCGAAGGGCTGCGGGTTCTCCGCAACGCGAAGCTGGCAGACGCCCGGGCAGAGAGCGGCGGCCGCGGGCACCGAGACCCCGCAGCGGCCGCGCAGGACACACGATCCCCGGCGCCCGGCACCCGCCGAGCGGGAGGCACCGGGCCGCTTCATGTATTCCCCGCCGACCCGGGGTCGGGGGATGGGGGACCCCGAGCGAGCCGCCGGCCGTGGACGGCAGGCAGTGGTCACTCCGGAACGAGGGGTCAGACCTACGGAACCTGTGATTTCCGTATCTGGTGCAAACTGTTGGGAAACGCGGGAGGAAGAGGCGTGGAGAATGAATCAAATGATGTCTGGAAATATATAATTTACCGTTTGGGGTCTGGAATGCCTATTTGATTAAGTGGATAAAAAAGAGGTTCACTTTGTAAGATTGCAAAAAAAAGGGGGGGGCGGGGGGAGAACTATTTCTGTTTTCCTCTGAATAGACACAGGGAGCCAGCACCAAGCGTCTGTAGACGCCAGACCTATATGAACACAATAGAAGGCCTGTGTAGAGGTTCAATTAGAAACCAAGTAACTACAGGTGAGAAGCACGTGTTCCAACAAGAGGACACGCCCCTCAGTCAGATGTACCCGGGGCTACCCCGAGCCCCGTCCTCACAAAGGCCCAAAAGGTGAGTTAATCCCATGCTCACCTTGACCCTGAGGTCTCCAGTGGACCCTAGAACCAACAAACAGGGACATGTCATAGCTTTCACGTGGCCGGGGCCAGCTGATGGACTGGAGTTTTGCCTTCTGTGCCCCAGCCAACAGCCCCTCTTTCTTGTGGAATTCCACTTACTATATCCTATATAATAATATTATATATTACACAATTCCACTTATTATATTCCACTTATTTATCAGAAGTTCCTTTTCAGGGGCTCTGTATTAATCATTTACTTCTTAAGGACATTACATCACCCAACCTCTTCTTGCAAATCTGTACTTGTTGAGACTTATCTTATCTCGATTGCAAAATAGCATTTGAAGTCTGGAGAAGCAGGCAAGTCACATACCTCTGAGGATCAGCAGTGAGACTCTATCCCCAGGGCTTTCCCTGGCACCCAGGTCCTGCCTGCACAGTGATGGAGCCTAAATTTGCTTTTTTAAAAAATGGTTATGGTGCTTTCCAATGGAGCCAATAATGGACCCAGATAAGGAGGGAGACATCAATCGAGTCATTTTCTTTCCAAGTAATTTCTTTGAGTGAAGATGTTAAAATTAGGATAGGATATCATTGCACAGTAGTATGTGAACTTGTTCGAAGATCTCTGAAGGCATGTATCTCCCAGGCACTGTGCTCTGTGCAGGAGGCTGTCTTAACTCTGGGCTCCCCCAGGAACAGGCCTGAAGGTAAGGATTTAAGTGTAAGTGATCTTAGGTTCTATTGAGAAAGTAATCCCAGGAAATAGTACAAAAAGTAAGACAGAGGGGAAAAATCAGCAAAAGTCAGTGTAGAGAATGAGCAGGTTACCACTGTGGGCCCCTAGGACTCACTCCCTTAGAGATTTCCGGGAGAAAACATGGAGCACCCCACCCTGGGGCAAGGATGTGTTAGGTGCCTGGGAGGATGGGGGCATGGGAGGCAGGTACACAGAGAGGGGTCCCCAAAGCAGTGGAGAGAAAAGCCCTGAGGGGCCTCCCAGTCCTGCTGCCCTGGTAACCTGAAAGTGCCGTGTCCCTTCCCCTGGTTACTTAAAACTCAGTGGGAGGCCCAGTGAATTTCTATTATCTCTGATCTCCAAATATTACAGTGTTAAGCCGACTCTGCCCTTATTAGCCTTCAATCCACATTGCAAACAGTGATGGGGTTTTTGCCAGCAGCTCAATCCCTGGCCATTCTAACTGCTACTGATTATTCGCTCCCTCTTCCAGATAACTGGCCAAAGCAGCATGAGCCCAGATGGAAGACCTGTATCAGAAGGAATGGACTTGACTTCCTCTAAGGAAGGGTGCTGTAGGAGTCCTACCAGTGGGATATTTCCTGTCACTTTTTTTTTTTTCTCCCAAGCAGAGAAGATTTTTTTTTTTTTAATCCAACCACATGACGCTCCTGTCTCTCTGGGAACAGCAGTGATATTTGCAGAATGGCTGGTCAGAGTTAGCGGTGCTGTTAAGCCAGCCCCTATCATATATCTAAAGATTTCAAAGGACTTCCATGGTGGTCCAATGGCTAAGACTCTGGGCTTCCACTGCAGGGGCCAGGGTTTGATCCCTGGTCAGGGAACTGGATCTCACATACGGCAACTAAAGATTTGAGTTCTGCAGCTAAGAGTCAGTGCAGCCAGATAAATATTTAAAAAGAAGGCCTCTGGTTTTCATATGTCTAAAGTTAGCAAAGTATCAAAGACAACTGAATGTATCACTGTATGTATCTAGATTTCCTGTTGATCGTTGGCTGTCTGGATCAGTAATAAAATAAAAACATACACAATTCATGCATTATTAAGTATTTATCCCATAAATATAATTTTCCCTTTGTTTTAGTAAAATCATTCAAATGGTGTCATTGTGGAGATTATCACATAATTTGTGTTTTGGTGACAGCGATGATCGGAAGATATGTTGTTCTGTGTGGAAGGTTTCTGGCCACATTTCACCTGGTTTTGTTCCTTAGTGGTTCTTGCAAGTCCTCAGTAGCCACATGTGGACAGCAGAGATACAGAATGTTTCATCATCACAGAAAGCTCTCTGGGAAAACACTGAGAAAGGATTCGTGTACTCAAATTCTGCAAACTTGATATATTTTCCTCAAAAATGTTACCTCAGATGCTTGGAATCTGAAAATGAAAAATCTTCCCTATAGTTGTGGGAAGATTCCCTTTCTTCTTAAAAATATTTTATTTGTCTGTACCCGGTCTTCTCTGTGGTACTCAGGAACTTCCATCTTCGTTGGGGCCAGAAGGATTTTTAATTGCAGCATGTGGGATCTCGTTCCCCGACCAGGGATGGAATCCAGGCCCCCTGCACTGGGAGCACAGAGTCTCAGCCACTGGACCACCAGGGAAGTCCCTACCTTTGGTTTTGACTCAAATCCCGATGCAGAACTTCAGTAGGCTTGGCCAGATCCTGGCAAAAATTCTGTTGTTCAGGACTGAGGTCTTGGTAGTCACATTCCTGTCCACCCAACCTAGATTTCGAATTATACTGCTCCACAAAGAGCCACTGGACAGCCAGGGAAGTCCCAAGACTGATTTTTAATTGATCTGACTTTTCCTTTAAGGAAGTGGCTCTGCGGTGACGTCACCTACACGCTGAGGTGTGTCCATCTGCCGTGGCAGTGGCAGTCCCTTCCAAGACCAGGGATCAAAAGCCCAGGGGAGGCATTTCTCTGGAGCCTGAGCAGAGCTCGTTTTGCGCTTTGATGTTNTGCAAACAGTGATGGGGTTTTTGCCAGCAGCTCAATCCCTGGCCATTCTAACTGCTACTGATTATTCGCTCCCTCTTCCAGATAACTGGCCAAAGCAGCATGAGCCCAGATGGAAGACCTGTATCAGAAGGAATGGACTTGACTTCCTCTAAGGAAGGGTGCTGTAGGAGTCCTACCAGTGGGATATTTCCTGTCACTTTTTTTTTTTTCTCCCAAGCAGAGAAGATTTTTTTTTTTTTAATCCAACCACATGACGCTCCTGTCTCTCTGGGAACAGCAGTGATATTTGCAGAATGGCTGGTCAGAGTTAGCGGTGCTGTTAAGCCAGCCCCTATCATATATCTAAAGATTTCAAAGGACTTCCATGGTGGTCCAATGGCTAAGACTCTGGGCTTCCACTGCAGGGGCCAGGGTTTGATCCCTGGTCAGGGAACTGGATCTCACATACGGCAACTAAAGATTTGAGTTCTGCAGCTAAGAGTCAGTGCAGCCAGATAAATATTTAAAAAGAAGGCCTCTGGTTTTCATATGTCTAAAGTTAGCAAAGTATCAAAGACAACTGAATGTATCACTGTATGTATCTAGATTTCCTGTTGATCGTTGGCTGTCTGGATCAGTAATAAAATAAAAACATACACAATTCATGCATTATTAAGTATTTATCCCATAAATATAATTTTCCCTTTGTTTTAGTAAAATCATTCAAATGGTGTCATTGTGGAGATTATCACATAATTTGTGTTTTGGTGACAGCGATGATCGGAAGATATGTTGTTCTGTGTGGAAGGTTTCTGGCCACATTTCACCTGGTTTTGTTCCTTAGTGGTTCTTGCAAGTCCTCAGTAGCCACATGTGGACAGCAGAGATACAGAATGTTTCATCATCACAGAAAGCTCTCTGGGAAAACACTGAGAAAGGATTCGTGTACTCAAATTCTGCAAACTTGATATATTTTCCTCAAAAATGTTACCTCAGATGCTTGGAATCTGAAAATGAAAAATCTTCCCTATAGTTGTGGGAAGATTCCCTTTCTTCTTAAAAATATTTTATTTGTCTGTACCCGGTCTTCTCTGTGGTACTCAGGAACTTCCATCTTCGTTGGGGCCAGAAGGATTTTTAATTGCAGCATGTGGGATCTCGTTCCCCGACCAGGGATGGAATCCAGGCCCCCTGCACTGGGAGCACAGAGTCTCAGCCACTGGACCACCAGGGAAGTCCCTACCTTTGGTTTTGACTCAAATCCCGATGCAGAACTTCAGTAGGCTTGGCCAGATCCTGGCAAAAATTCTGTTGTTCAGGACTGAGGTCTTGGTAGTCACATTCCTGTCCACCCAACCTAGATTTCGAATTATACTGCTCCACAAAGAGCCACTGGACAGCCAGGGAAGTCCCAAGACTGATTTTTAATTGATCTGACTTTTCCTTTAAGGAAGTGGCTCTGCGGTGACGTCACCTACACGCTGAGGTGTGTCCATCTGCCGTGGCAGTGGCAGTCCCTTCCAAGACCAGGGATCAAAAGCCCAGGGGAGGCATTTCTCTGGAGCCTGAGCAGAGCTCGTTTTGCGCTTTGATGTTTAGGGGGATGCTTTATGGTCTCTCAACACTGAGCAGCAGGTCCCTAGTGACAAAGATGACCACGGGCCCCATGATATGTTTATTTTTGTAGTTTAGTGATGCTCAGGACCCTGTAAGGTCCAGGCCCAGGAGCCCACACTGCCCACCATTTGTACTGTCGTGGTGTTTGGGGGCATCAGTAAGCCCATGACGCTTGTCCAGCCCCATGAAAGTCAAAATGTAAATTAAAAAAGAGCACTGATCTGAACATAACCCATTCCTACCTATCCTCAATGTTAGGCTGAATTTTGAGGTTAACCACAGGCACAATGGCTTCTTAGTTGGCCCTAGTGGTAAAGAACTTGCCTGCCAATACAGGTGACATGAGAGATGCAGGTTTGATCCCTGGGTCGGGAAGATCCCCCTGGAGGAAGGGCATGACAACCCACTCCAGTATCCTTGCCTTGAAAATCCCATGGACAGAGGAGCCTGGTGGGCCACACTTCATGGGGTCACAAAGACTGGGACACAACTGAAGTGACTTAGCATTCATGCACAGGCAAAAACTTCCTGATCCACTAGAAGTATAGCACCTGCCGAAAAGCCATAGACAAAAAGATCATTTAAATACCTCTCAGGGTGGCTTAATTGGAGCTAACATGACCCAGCAGAAAAGGAAAAGATTGTCACTGTTTTTGTTACAGTTTCTTCTCTAGGCTCTGCTGCAATCGTTAAATCTCATTTTTAGAGACACATTGAGATCATGGAAGCATATTTTGAGATAATAAATGGAAAATATTAAATAAGCCCCCTTGCAGAGGTTTCAAATGATATATTATCTTTCATTCATCAAAGATAGTGTTGTGGTTGAGAAAATGAAAAACAAAAGGAAGGAAGGAGGCATGATAGAAGGAAGAAAAGGAGGAAAGAGAGGGAGTTAGTGGCAGAGCTGGCTTGGAATTTGGAGTCCAACTTGAATGAGTCCCAACTGTATGATTTAAATTAACTTCCGTTTCCTGCAGAAATGGTATTACACATGAAGGCTCTGTGTGCATTGGTGGCACTGAACAAACCTCTCTGGTGAAGCAAAGCCCTAAGTGTGCAGAGTGCATCACAGTTTCTGCCCCACCCACCCCTGGGCCCCACCTGTCTCTACCTGGAGAAGCCTTGAGCAGTGAGATAGCAGTGGGGAGCGTGGGACCCAGTGATAAGCAGATCTCTGCCCGGTGCACGCACTCACTGTCAGAGTCTGCTTAGCCTCAGACATGATGGGAGCAAATAGAATTTTTCGCCCATGACTTCACAGCTTCACTCACCTTGTGAATATGTGTACATGAAACCAGGGAGAAGGGGATGGAAATGAAAAACACATCATTAGCGGTTCATGGGGGCCAGAAGAAACCAGGACATTTAAACTTTCGCCAGTGAAGCCCAGTTCACACCTGCACAGAAGAAGGAATGGGGCAGGTGCCCTCTTTTGAAGTTGCTCAGATCCTGCCTGAGGCCAGAACCTGTCACCAGAAAAAAGCAAGCCTCCTCCAAGCAGAGTTCAAAGCCACTTGCATATAAAGGCTTAAACCACTAGGACGAATCTTTAGGCACCCCAGGAATTCCTTCTCTAGGCCTAATTAAAAGGGGAGAGGTAATAGGTTTGGGGAGCTTCCCTGGTGGCTCAGTGGTAAAGAATCCACCTGCCAATGCATGAATCAGGTTTGATCCCTGGGTCGAGAAGATCCCCTGGAGGAGGGCATGGCTACCCACTCCAGTATTCTTGCCTGGGAAATCCCGTGGACAGAGAAGCCTGGCAGGCTATAGTACGTGGGGTCGCAAAGGGTTGGACACCACTGAAGTGAATGAGCAGGAAGGCACGCACCATTTAGATGGGATGACCTTCAGCAGGGTTTCCTTTCCGTCCTTTCTCTTCTTTTTCTTCTTCCAAGCTCTTCTTTTGGGCACATTGAGTTTATAACAGCTGCCAGACCCAACACAAGGCCACATCCAAGGAAACCATGAGATTTATCCTGGCAGTACTTTCTCGTTTGCTCCTCTGAAAAATGAGAATAATAATTTCTTCCCCATCTACCTTATTGCGTTGTAAGAGTGTCAACAACATCGTGGGTGAGAGTTCTTTACAAACAGTCCCCCAGTGACTAAACTGTCAGTTTACTATGTAACTCTTGTATTTCATCTTACTAGCTGGGGCTAGATGCTCACAATTTGCAAATAGGTCATTATTTTTATAAAAATATGTTTCTGTGGAGCTTTTTCCTCTTGCCAATTTTAGGTTAAATGATTAGGTAGATTGATATTCTCAAAAAGTTCCCTGCTTAGTCGTGGAGTCCCCTCATGGTGATGTCACAATGCTAGAAAATATGGTTTTAAGGCCATGTCCAAGCTTGTATGCAGCTTCTGGGGTCTTCCCTGCACTGCGCGGGCTGGACTCTGGGGCCGGTGCACAGGGAGGGCGCCTGTGCGGAAACAGGCCATGCTGTCCCCTTTCCTTATACCTCTGCCTCCTGTCATTGTTGCTCAGTTGCTCAGTCATGTCTGACTCTTTGCCACCCCATGGACTGCAGCACACTAGGCTCCCATGTCCTTCACCATCTCCCGGAGCTTGCTCAAACTCATGTCCATTGAGCTGGTGATGCCATCCAAACATCTCAACCTTGTCGCCCCCTTCTCCTCTGCCTCCCGGACCAGGGGCAACAACAACCCACACAAAAGCATCCCCTTAACCAGAATGGCCTATGCTCCCTGCCCCCGGGGAGGGAGAGCCGTGTTAGAGACAGGCAACAGCCTCCTACATACACATCAGCCGTAATTTGCAAGCTGCTTCATCAAATATGGAAAAAAGACAAAAGAGGAAACATTTGATTTATGAGGATTTTATCAGGATCCACTGGCAGTCACTGTGCACTGACTTCTGTTTAAGTCCCCAACGAGTCCTGGGAGAAGATGCTTTGCGCAGGCGCTTCTCAGGGATGGGACGTCTGGGGGCTCGGCCCAGTCGGAAGGCGAAAGGGGGCACCCCGTCGTCTGACTCACAGTTCAAAGGCACCAGCTCTCCACGCAGCAGCCCCTCTCCAGGTGGGGGTTCATTAAAGGAGACAGTGACTGTCTTTGGGTCCCTCTTTTTTTTTCCCCAAAGGCTTTGAACTAACGTTTTATATCAGTTCTCATGCCTTTGTACCAGACAACTGTTTTTCTCAGAACACAGGTTGGAGGTTATGCGGTTTTTCCAAAACTCAGGGTAGAAACCATGATACCCAGTGACATTCCCATGGATTCTCACTTCCTTCTTATTTCACTTTCTTAAAAATATCCTTTGAAGTCACTGGGTACCTTCCTTCAAGCTCTGCTTGACTAATACTATGAAACATGATACTGCCAATGTCAGAGTCCTCTCTCAGATTAAATTATGGCAACAATGGTGGGCAGGGGCCTGTGACCTGTAATAAGGCCAGGTTTTCACTAGACTATGAAGGAAAAGGAAAAAAAAAAAAAAATTTCATTGCTAACATCAAAGAAAAAATCATCTTTACTTTCTCCTCATCTTTAATATTTTAAAGTTTCCAAATGTTGCATTTTGAATTGAAGATTCCAGTCATTACTGTGAGGAGGAGACGAGCCACAGAGGAAAACATTTGAATTTATCTCACTATGTTTGGGGATCTCACTATATTTGCAAAAGTCTTTCTATGAGCAGAGCATATCACTAGGGGACTGAAACTCTAAAAGAAATGTTGATTACTATGCCAATTTGAGAGATGAGGAAACTGAGTCTTAAAGACAGACTGACTTAGAGCTAATAAAGATATTGTGATATATTAATAACTAGGCCATAGCTAGTCATAGCTGGTAGATCTGTGGTTGTTAAACAGATATCCCAGAGTTCCCTTTCTTGATCACCCTGCTCTATTTTCTTTTTAAAAAACTTATTTTACTGAAGTATAATTGATTTTCAGTGTTGTGTTAGTATCCAGTTACGGCAAAGTGCCTCAGTTTTATATACATATATATACACACACACACACATGTTAATATATTCTTTTTTCATTTTCCTCCATTATGGTTTATCCCAGGATATTAGTTCCTGTGCCATACCGTAGCTGGAGAAGGAAATGGCAGCCCACTCCAGTGTTCTTGCCTGGAGAATCCCAGAGACGGGGGAGCCTGGTGGGCTGCCATCTATGGGGTCGCACAGAGTCGGACATGACTGAAGTGACTTAGCGGTAGCACACCGTAGCACACCGTAGCACCTTCTTGTTTAATCATTCTATATGTAATAGTTTGCACTTGTGTGCTCAGTCAGTCAGTCATGTCTGACTCTTTACAATCCTATGGACTGTGGCCCTCCAGGCTCCTCTGTCCATAGGATTTCCCAGGCAAGAACACTGGAGTGGGTTGCCATTTCCTTCTCCAGAGGATCTTCCTGACCCGGGGGTTGAACCCGTGGCTCCTGCCAGATCTCCTGCATTGCAGGCAGATTCTTAACCCCTGAGCCACCTGGGAAGCCGTGCTCACCCATCCCTCCCTCGTCACCCCTTCCCCTTGGCAACCACCATCTGTTCTCAGTGTTTGTGAGTCTGTTTCTGTTTCATAGATATTTGTGCCATATTTTCGATTCCACCTGTAAGTGATATCTGTAGTATGTGTCTTTCCACTCTGCTGTATTTTCTGTCTTCACCTTTGATTTATTATCTAGCATAAATTCTTCAAATAGTTGTCTCACTTGCCCTCTGGCACATAATGCACCAACATTCATTGATATGATCATCTGAAAACTCCCATCTAAACTTTATTCATCCTTTAAGGATGGATAGGTTAGGGGTGCAAACATCTGTGAGTAACAGAAAACCCGGCCAGCGCTGGCATGCTTGACCATGTAGCCAGTGGTCAAAGGGTGGGAGGCAGGAGCCCACTGCCTGTATTTAAAGTCTAGCTGTTTCCACTGACTGATTGAATCATTGGGTGAATTGTTCAACCCTTCCATGCCTCAACCTCCTCATCTAAAAACTGGGATGACAAAGGTAGTTACTTTTTAAAGTTCCTATGAGGATTAACTATGAGTTCAAGTTTAATTATGAATTAAACTGCTCAGAACATCTTAATAAAGAAAAGTCGCCATTCTGTTTCTCTCCTGGAGATGACCAGCCCAGATGGGGCAGCCCCATCACCATACCATCCAGGGCTCACGTTTCTCCTGTCTTACTGGTCTTACTGCTCATCCTCAGTCTTGCAAAACATGAGTGCTTCCTTCTGCCCTCCAGGTAGGGAGGAAAAGAAACGGCAAGGGGCAAGATGACTTCTTCTTGGGGCATTTTTAAGATAAGGCCCCCAAAAGGACTGTCTCCAACAGCTTGTCAGCAAAAATTATGTCCTACAGCCATGCCTTGTTCCCACGATGCTGGGGAGTTCAGTGGCAAGTTTCCCTACCTCTCCCATGGAGGAAGGCAGGGGAACGGTGGCTGGGAATGGTTGTTGGGTGAATTGATCTCAGTTGTTGCTGTTTTTCAATCACTCAGTCCTGTTCAGCTCTTTGCAACCCTAGGGACTGCAGTGGACCAGGCTCCCCTGTCCTCCATTATCTCCTGGAGTTTGCTCAAATTCACGTCCACTAAGTCGGTGATGCTATCTAACCATCTCATCTTCTGCCGCCCCCTTCTCCTTTTATCTTCAGTCTTTCCTAGCATCAGGGTTTTCCAATGAGCTGGCTCTTCCCAACAGGTGGCCAAAGTACTGGAGCTTCAGCTTCAGCATCAGTCCCTCCACTCAATATTCAGGGTTGATTTCCTTTAGGATTGACTATCTTGATCTCCTTGCTGTCCAAAGGACTCTCAAGGGTTATTCCCAGCAAGTTCCTTCACCACAGCAAGGCTGTGATCCATGAAGGAGGAGCTATCCCTGGGGATACCCAGAAGACCCNCTCAATATTCAGGGTTGATTTCCTTTAGGATTGACTATCTTGATCTCCTTGCTGTCCAAAGGACTCTCAAGGGTTATTCCCAGCAAGTTCCTTCACCACAGCAAGGCTGTGATCCATGAAGGAGGAGCTATCCCTGGGGATACCCAGAAGACCCAGCTCACCTCCCACATGCTTGTCCTCTCTCATTACCAAGTTATCAAACATGACTTACTATTCTGTTGGACCTAATTTATGGTTCTCTCTGCCTGGGAACATACATCTTCATGTTGGTTTTTTCTCTTCCTTCAGTTTGCAGTGAGTGCCTTCTCCTGGGGAAGGAATTCTCTAGTGAATGAATCCAGGTCTCACCTCTTATCCTCTTTTTTTGTACTCTGTGTATTTCCTTCATGATGCTTAATTCAAAGGGCAGGGTACGAGGGATGATTTTTTTTTTAATATTCTTAACAAGCAGAGTTTCTCCCTTCCTGTGGTACCCAATTATGTCCTCTGTTATGAGGGTAGGATGTGATCCCCTTGGGAGGGAGGAGGTTGTACTTGAAAGTCCATGTCAAAGAGAACAGAAGGCAGAGAACCACCCTCTTCCTGCCACAGTGAAACACTGGAAGAAAAAAGGACATGGGAGTAGAATCAAGAGGCTGGACATCATGGCAGAGTTGGCCAAGAACAATGGGGTCAGTGGCCCAATTTCAGAGGATGGTCTAAGAAGATGGCATGACTCTTGAAATCCCAAATCCAACCCACCCCTAATCCCACCAGGTCAGCCAGCATCACTCAATAGCTGCCCAGGAAAGTAGCTGGATTGTGTTCAATGAATGAATTATTTTGAGTGATATATTGTGACACAATGTGAGTATCCCTTATTTCAGTAAGATTTGAGACCTGGACCTCACTGCTATGATGTGATGTCTTACTCCATCAAAAGCAATGACTTCTCCAGGGTGGAGACCGCCTCTTCCCTCTTTGTATCTTCTCTAGGGCCCCCTGCTAAGGGACTCCATGGCTATTTGTTAATTGATTAAATAGGGGCTAAAGATAAACATGACAGAATTAGGATGAAACAAAGGACGATAAGTCCCAAGGATTCTAGTATACTTCTTCCAAATGGGCCATACAGCTCTGCAGAGAAGAGAGATGCTTGTAGATGGTGACTGCAGATACTGTGTGCTGCCTTCTGTGTTTCTGTGCTCCTTTAATATAGAAGAATAGCCCTGAAAATAATAAGATTCCCAGAGGACATCCAAGATAAGAACATCAGTATTTAACCTTAAGAAACAGGGCTTTGTGCTGAGATAATGGCTTGTGTCATACGCATCCGTACCAGAGAATCTAATTCGGTCTCTTGAAATCTTGATTAAATTTCTGGGTTTCATTCTATGTCCTTAACCATAGGTTTACCTGGATTTTTTTTTTTTTTTTTTTTTAGCCATTTGCTTGGTAAAAACTGAGGTCTTTTATTCCTGCCTAATACGCTCATTTTTTCCAAATTATGTAGACATTCAAGCAGCTTCTAGAATCAGCTCTCACGCTCTCCTTGTCATCTGTTCAGTTCAAATAGCTCCTATCAGGCCCCCGGGCCCCCAGAAGCACCGCGTTTCCACCTCCACCCATGGCTGGCATGTGGCCTCCAGCACAGGAACCTCCGTGATGTTCAGTTTACAGAAGTAAAAGGACTCACAGTTCCTTCCCTAACTGTCTTACAAATGTATCAGGAGGATGAAAGGAGATGTATGTAAAACCCTTTGTATAGCATAAAGTGGTACACAGATGAAATGATTATATCTTATAAATAGTATCATGAGCCTGTCTTTATCCCTCTGTTACAGGAAAAAATACCGAGGGCAGAAAGACCCATAAATTCATCACCATTTTGGGTTAAAATTAGTGTATTGAACCCACCCATGCACCTTTCCCTCCTCCTGAAAGCCCAAAGAATGATAATCATGTGGTGACAACACACAGAATCTAAATTGGACTTCTGTTGTATTCTCACCATCAGTTTATTTTTTAGCAGTTTAATGGGCACATTTTAGCGTCTTCCGTTTTATATGGAATTAGATCCTCCCCTTCAAACGCTGTAATTAGCATCACTTAAAATAAGACTTGAGAATAAAATATGGAAATCCTTTTTAAAAGGGATAAGGTTGGTGGGGGAAGAAGTAAATCACAAGGACAATAAATGGGAGGGATGCAAGGGCAACGAAATTTTGAAAACAGAAAAGCAGAAGGAAGAAGGACAATCTAGCCCGTAGAGCAAGGACACACACACAGTAGGTCTGCATTTAAGAAATTTGAGAAGGACCTGACGTCCCAGAGGATTGAGGAAGCAGGGGTCTAGGCGGGCTGCAAGCAGATGGGTTGGTTAAAGTTTGCTCAACTATAGTAACAACCTTCTCGATCAAGCCATCCTTTGTCTGTTCACCCGGGTGATGGCCTCTCGTCGGTTCTGGAGGAAGACTGGAGGGTCAGGCTCAGGCCAGGTGGTGACAGGAGGTGACACTGCCTGAGGACATCCAGCACCACTGAGGCTGGGAGTCCCAGGCTGAAAATGGAGTTTAAGGAACGGTGTAAATACTGAATTTCGAAACACCGAAACCATTTTTCGCCACTCAGCTCCTAGAACACTTATAACCAGGTTTTTACCCTCCGGAGGGGATACTCTTCTCTGAACAATCTGACCAGCCCAGGAGACACGCCCTAGAGTCTGACATTGAAATTGTCCAGTGAAACCAACCAGGGGCTCCCTGAACTTGACAAGTCTCACCCACTTGCCTGGAACTTCCCCTCAGCCTCCTAATACCCCATTGTTTCTCTTTTATCTGTTTAGAGCTCTACTGAGGTATAACTTAACGATCATGAGATTAAAACCCCAGTTTTAAAAATGAGTAGAGAACACCAGCAAATAGGGGAAAACCTCTACTAAGAAACCCATTAATAATAATGGAAAAATAATCCAGGTATGGGACAGAGACATGAAATCTACAAAAAAAAAAAAAAAAAGAAAAATCTACCATGACTTCCAGGGTAATCTGGTGGTTAAGACTCCGTGCTGTCAAGGCAGGGGGCACAGGTTTGATCCCAGGTCGGGAAAGATCCCACATGCTTTGGTCTGATGTGGCCGAGAAAAAAAAAAAATTCTCTGAATAACATCCCTGGGGCAATGAGATAGCACTTCTTTTAAATAAGAACAGGATGCTGTAGAGAAAGAATATCTAGAGAATAAAAATGAACTCTGAGAAATAAAAAATATAACAGCAGAAATGAAAGATTCAGCAGAAAGGATGAAAAATAAAACTGATGAATTTATTCATTAAAGTAAAACAAACTTCATTTCCATTAAAGTAGAACAAAACAGATAAGCAGATGAGAGGCAGGGGAAAAGATGAGAAAGTCAGAAGATTAGGCCAGGAATAGTTATTTTCCAGAAAATGAAGCTCTAAGGGAAAAGAAAAACAGTGGAAAAGAAATAATCAGGAAATAAACCAAGAAAATTTCCCAGGAAAGAAGGTCCTCCAGATTGAAAGTGTTCTTTGCGTGTACAGCATAATCGAGGAAAACTGATCCAAACCACAGCATATTACTGTGAAATTTCAGAACAATGGGATCAAGAAAATACCCCCACAAGCTTCCAGACAGGAAGAAAGGGCTTCAGAAAATGGACGGTTGAAGCAGAATGACTTCAACTTCTCCGTAGCGCTCAGGAGGCTGGAAAGCAACAGAGCAGAGCTGTCAACATTCCGAAAGCGAATTATTTTCTATTTGGATTTGCATTCTCTGCCATACTGCAGTAAACTATGAGGTCGAAAGAGAAACATACTTGAGTATGCAAATTTCCGAAAAAATTAACTCCTTCTGAGGAAACAGCAGACAGATAAACAAACCAATAATTTAAAAAGCATAGAATCGGGGAACAAGAGAAGCAACAGAGAAAGACAGACTTCTCAGGATTAAAGCATCAACAGATCACAAGAGAACATCTGTGTAGAGGATCCAGAGAAGGATGCACAAAGTCAAGAGTCCAAGAGGAATGTCTGCAAGAAGATGAAATTAATAAAATACTGCTGTTGTTCTGTTGCCAGCTCATGTTTGACACTTGGCTACCCCATGGACTGCAGCACACCAGGCTTTTCTGTGCCTCACCATCTTTAAACATACTGGGAGGAGATTTAGATATTTGTAGGTAGAGTTTGGAATGAATTGATAATATAAATTACATAAATAGAAAATTAAGCCAGCAAAAAAATACGTCTTATTAGTTGAGGTTGATACAAAGATAAATTGGAATTTCCCCAATGCAAAAGACTCAGGAGATGTGGGTTCAGTCCCTGGGTTGGGAAGACTGCCTGAAGGAAGGCATGGCAACCCACTCCAGTGTTTTTGCCTGGAGAATCCCGTGGACAGAGGAGCCTGGTAGGCTAGAGTCCACGGGTTGAAAGTGGTCGGACACGACTGAAGCAGCTGAGCACTCGTGCACAAAGATAAATTAGATAAATTTAGTATTTAACTTAATCAGATTAGATAGCCTAAGAGTTTCTTAAATTCAGATAATCAAAGTTACCTCAAGTTTAAGGAACTAAAACTCATAGTCGTACTTTTAAGAAAATGAACATAATTTTAAAAAGCAAGTTGCCAAAAAGAGAGATCAAGTTAGTGTTATATTTTTATCCTTTTTAATTTTACATTTCCAATTGCCCAATTTAAATTTTCTTACTTAACTACCTTGGCATATGTCTAAAATATGCTTTTTTTTAACCCCCTTGAAATTTCATCTTATGTTTACTACTACATGTATAAATATTAAATGTAGTTCGTTTACGCACATTTTCTTCTTTGTGCCTTAGAACTGAATTGCAGATGTCCTATGAAGGGGTACATGTATGATTACAGAAAATTATTCTATTGAAAATAACAGTCGTTTTTATAATGATGTAAATCTGAGAAAGCAAAAGTGATTGAGGTTGGAAAAACAGATGTATTCACTAAAAAACTACTGTGAGCACATGGTGAACTAGATTTTAGCAAGATTCAAATAATGCAATCAGTGGGAATTTGACTGGCCCATGGAGTTGTCAAAGGCATGGGGGATGTAAACGTAATAGCTGGAAATTTGTTGTGGACACGAGGCTATTAAGCTTGTCTACCGCTGCATTCACTATGGTAGTAAAAACTATTATTAAATAACTGATTTTATAGCAACTGTTAAAATTATTTGGCCGAAGTATAAATTAAAGTTCATGACGGATGCAAATGTATGCCTTAAAATGTATAATACTAATTTAGGTTCCTTTCCCATTTTAAAATAACCACCCAGACAGAAAGAACAGTGAGTACCAAAATAAGAGTAAATTAATAAGGCTGCCAGAGAGGTTTCACAAAAGTCTGAAACACTCAATGTGACTTTTATTTTCAAACACAGAATCCCACAGCTATAGGAGATCTCGTGTCCCTGGCTGAGTGCACACAATCAGCAATGGGGTGACACGTGTGAAATTCTGAGAAACAGTTATGGGCACAAATGATGGGTCTGGTTCCCCAGGGGCTCCTGTATCACAGGCAGATGTGCAGAGGATGGGGTACCTCCTGCACATCTGAAGAGGCAAAATCATAACTGATTAGCCCACAGGTGTCAGTTCATCTTTTTAGCCTTTGTTTCTACCTACATCATCCCTTCCCTAGCAGTCCCTGAAATAAAATGTGAATTTATAAAAGACAGAATTCTGGAGCAAAAGAAAGGGCTTGTTGAGTGTCACAGGCAATGCATCAGGGAAAATTTTTAGGAATGAGATTCCCAGGTCCTCCCTGTAATTACAGCCCCTGAGGCTGAAGGTGGGGGTGGGGCATTTCCCAAAGCTCCTGATGTGGTTGAAATTGGGGGCCAGGCTGAGTTGAAAGCAGCAGTTACTCCTGTGTCACCCAACTCTGATATCTAGCAAAGGATAAACACTGAGATNGGCTGAAGGTGGGGGTGGGGCATTTCCCAAAGCTCCTGATGTGGTTGAAATTGGGGGCCAGGCTGAGTTGAAAGCAGCAGTTACTCCTGTGTCACCCAACTCTGATATCTAGCAAAGGATAAACACTGAGATTTCTCCAGGCAAGAATATTGGAGTGGGTTGCCATTTCCTTCTCCAATGAATGAAAGTGAAAAGTGAAAGTGAAGTCGCTCAGTCATGTCCAACTCTTAGTGACCCCATGGACTACCGCCCACCAGGCTCCTCTGTCCATGGGATTCTCCAGGCAAGAGTACCAGAGTGGGTTGCCATTGCCTTCTCCAAAAATATGTGTTTGAGGATGGGTCAATTTTAAGGAATACTTTAAAAGATATGTACAATTTGGAAAGAAAAAATTCTCAGGCATATAAAATATGTTGGAAGCTGCTCTGGGATCTAAAATCTGTGTTTTAAAAATTAATCTGTCTTGGGGACTTCCCTGGAGGTCCAGTGGTTAAGACTTCATGCTTCCAATACAGTGGGTGCGGGTTCCATCCCTGGTCGGGGAAGTAGGATCCCACAGGTTGCATGGCACGGCCAAAAGAAAAAAATTAATCTGTCTGATCATCACTTGGAGAGGTCTGTAAAAAGATAAATTACTGAAGNGGGACTTCCCTGGAGGTCCAGTGGTTAAGACTTCATGCTTCCAATACAGTGGGTGCGGGTTCCATCCCTGGTCGGGGAAGTAGGATCCCACAGGTTGCATGGCACGGCCAAAAGAAAAAAATTAATCTGTCTGATCATCACTTGGAGAGGTCTGTAAAAAGATAAATTACTGAAGTCTCCTTCTTAACTACCCAGTCTAAATTTCTCAGAATAGAGCCTGGGACTTTGTATCATTTAAAATGTTGAAGACACATCTTTATGACTTAGGCATTTTAATTTTGCTCACTAAGGGGCCTTGCAATACTTCCTCAGGTCGCATGGTCTCCTGTCATTCATCACCTGGATCCTGTCCTTTGGACCAAAACAGGTTTACCTGGTTCTTACTGCAAATATAGCAACTGCTTTGGGTTGAGGGTCCTGGTTATCTCCCTGGTTCTGGACTCTGTTGGTCACCAGACAACCAAGATTCAGTGAACTCTTTTGGCAACTTGAAAACATTTTTGGCTCATGTTGATCTAGCTGTTAACCAAAAATAACTTTTTTTTTTCCCTTAAAGTGTAGNCTGGTTATCTCCCTGGTTCTGGACTCTGTTGGTCACCAGACAACCAAGATTCAGTGAACTCTTTTGGCAACTTGAAAACATTTTTGGCTCATGTTGATCTAGCTGTTAACCAAAAATAACTTTTTTTTTTCCCTTAAAGTGTAGCTAAGCCATAGTTCCTTAATCTTGTGTTTGTAAACTTGAATGTGAACCTAATATATAAGCCACTTAACTCTGGTTTCATTAGATTTAGATCCAGCTTGAGGGGATTCATTTTAAATTCTATCACTCAATATATTCATCTCTTTCTCTTCCAGCTCATGTCATACTTGAATTTGACAAACATGTCATTCTGGCCTGATTGAAGTTACTAATAAACACATCAGATGAAAGACAGCCTTTGGCAAATCTTTCAAAGACCTCCCTCTGGATAAACATGGGTTATCACTCCCTTCAATCTGATTTTCACCTGGCCATACACCCAACAGGTATTCAGCTGTTCAGCCCAGATTTTTCCACCTTGTTAGCAGAAACACTATAAAACAGTTTTTTGAAAGCCACCTTCTTGAAATTAGATCTTGAAATCTACTTTGTTTCATGGCCTCACATTTCTGTATCTGTGACATGTATTTCACTTAATATGCTCAGAATATTTTATACCAAATATTTTGATTGTTGACAGATCATTGCCCATTTTTCAACTTAACTCTTTTCTCTCTTACTTTCTCTTCATAGGATGACTTTACCAGTGTGAACTTTCTTATGATTCTTTTTTCTAAGCTTCCATCAATATACACTGTCTGTTCTCACAGCAAGACTCTAGCAGGTCCAAAGGTTATGGTGTCTGGCAGAAATTCGCCAAGGAACCACATTTCAATTGCTTCAGCACATTTCAATTAGGAAACCTTTGAAGTGAGAAAGGAAAAGAAATAGAATGAGAGTCAGGTGAAGTGGAAAGAAAAACAGCACAGAAGGAGGGGATAAGAAACATCTCTGAACAATGGAAAAGGCAAAACAGAAGATACCAAGAATTCTCAGAAACAACTTGATTCTACCTTTGATCATAAAATGCACACATGGATATTCCAAAGCATCGGCTTTGAGTAGAAAATTTCCAATCCCCTAGATTATGAAATGGGACCAATCTGAGATACTATTTCAGAATATGTATCCTAATAGTGAAGACAAAATTTATATTGGTTTATTTGTAGACCAAAAAAAAAAAAAAATCTGTCTTGAGCAAAAAAGGAGTTTAAAGGCTAAAAGAACTTGTAGTCCAGAGGCTGGCCTCGCCTGGGGCCTGGCTGAATCCTAAAAGAATGTCAGCAGATCTTGTCTCTCTCTCTCTGTTCTGCTCTACTTCTTCCTCCTATTCCCTTCTCAGGCAAGAAGTCTACAGGCTCATCCACCGGCAGCCTAAGTCCAGAATGAAAGAGACACGTTTCCTCTTTTTAACGCTTCCCACATGTAGCAGGTTGAGTAATGGTCACTCGAAGATGAAAGGTCCTCCATCCCCTCGGACCAGTATGTGTCATCTTATAAGGTGTTTGAAGATATGAGTAAGTTAAGAACCTGGACGTGGGAGATTATCCTAGATCATCTAGGTGGACCTCAAATGCAATAATAAGTGTCCTTACAAGAGGAAGCAGAGGAAGACAGCACACACAGAGAAGAAGAAGAGGCCGTGTGACCACAGCAGGGGTGGGGTGGGGGAGGTGGGAGGTGATGCAGCCAGGAGTCCGGGAATGCTGGCAGCCACTCGAGGGACTGCGGCCCTGCTGACACTTGGATTGTGGCTCAGGGAAATAGATCTCAGACTCCAGCCTCATGGACTGAGAGAGAGCACATTTCTGTTTTCAACCACCACGTTTGTGTTCATTGGTTACAGCGGGCACAGGAAGCTAATATGTCAAATAAAGCAGTTTACTCTGGTTAGCCTACCCTAAGTCACATGACCAGCTCTGAACCAATCACTGAGCACTGACAAGTCAATCAGGTTGTTCTTCTCATCCTTGGAGCATGGGCAGAGCCTTTCAAGGGCTCATGTACTCCAAGCGCAAGAAAAAGAGGTTTCCCCCAAAGGGAAAGACAACTGGAAAAGGATGAGGGTTGGGAGGGAGGGGGCAAAAGACAGCAGATATCTGCTTCCTGTTTGAAAGGAGAAGGCAGAAGTGAGTACACACATAATGTTAATGCACATGAGACTTCAAACATCAGTGCACTGGAGCTCGTTCTGTGACTCTGATGACAGCATCTTCCCAGGGACATACTGAGATGCACAGACACCATTCGCTCAGAGCAGCTTTGTTTTTAATCCCGGTCACTTGGACTCAACAGACATGAATTTGAGCAAGCTCCAGGAGATAGTGAAGGACAGGGAAGCCTTCGAGCCGCAGTTCATGGGGTCACAAAGAGTCAGACACAACTGAGCGACTGAACAATAGCAACTGGACTTTCTCCAGCTCTAACTTTTCTCTGTTTAGAAAAGCTGGACATAAAGATCACACATATTATTCCAAACAGGTATGAATTATGATATAAAGTTAGGGTAATATTTTATATTTATTTTAAATGTTCTTTCTGATAAAACATTGTATTAACAATGTTTGCCACAGTAAGAGCTTGTGCCAGAGTCTATGATGTGTGTCCACATGACTTTCCACATCACTTCTTGCGTAATAACTGCCCAGCCTTTGCAGACCGTGTCAGGAATGGCTCTGCCTCTTATGAACTCAGGGACCTGGGCTAAGTCAGTTGCACTTTCCTAATGCCAGTTTCTCCACACATCTAACAGATGCTAGTAATGTTGTGTTATCAATCTGTCATCAATAAGCACAAGTTAGATTTTATTTCTACAATTCGACCTCTTTTTATCCACACCAAAGCCCTTTCAGTGACTCATCTCCACTTCAAGAGGTCAGCCATTAAAAAGAATGAAATAATGTCATTTGCAGCAACATGGATGGACCTAGAGAGTGTCATATTGAGTGAAGCAAGTCAGACAGAGAAAGAGAAATCTTGTATGATATCCCTTATACGCAGAATATAAAGAGAAATGAAACAAATGAACTGACTTACGAAACACAAACAGACTCACCAACTTAGAGAACCAAGTTACAGTTACAATGGAAAGGGAAAAGATGAAGGGACGGGATAGTTAGGGAGTTTGGGATGGACATGCACACACTGCTACATTTAAAATGAATAACTAACAAGGACTTACAGTACAGCACAGGGAACTCTGCTCAATGTTATATGGCAGCCTGGGTGGGAGGGGAGTTTGGGGGAGAATGGATACATGTATATATATGGCTGAGTCCCATCCTTGTTCACCTGAAACTATCACAACAGTGTTAATCAGCTATACTCCAATATAAAATTAAAAAGTGGGTTTTTTTTAAAGGTCTACATGTCATTTCCGTTTGATTTGGCCCATGTATTTGCTGGAAAGTCCAACGTCAAGGGCACATTTGGACATTTCACCATATTTTCCCCCCTTTTTTGAAACTTTGTAAAACTGAAAATAAGACCAGTTTCAGAGCTGAACCAGGCAGAAATTTACCTGCTTGCTTATTCCCAAAGAATGACCACACTAGCAAACTGTCTCTGATAGGACTGAAACCATAGCCCTCTCCCCTACGTGAGATGGCTCATTTGCCTTTCTTCTGAAACTGTCAGATTTTATTTGGAAGGTTTAAATTAATTGAGTCTATTAGCTTTGCCTTTGCTATTTCATTATTTACTCTCAACACTAGTAGATGAGTCAGGCATAATTTCTCTTTATGTACATTTTGCTGGAGGGAAGAGGAAAGTTGGCTTTGCTTGATCAAAGGGGAAGAGAGTCCCCAATTAGGGTACAGATTAGCCCCTGATTCATTGCCCTTGAACTGATGTGTCTGCCAGGAAGCGATGCCACAGCAGCTCTGTATTTCCGAGGGACATTTTGGAAATAGATGGCCAGGCTGGGCAAGTTTGGGGCATTTGTATCACCCCATGATAGCGTAGGAAGTTTAGAACTCGTTTGCAGAGCCCTCATAAACATTAGATTTTTGACCATTGTTACCTAATGAATATCTACTGATATTCAGGGTATTGTCATTCCAAACATAAACCACAGCTAAAATGACTAGATTTTACTGAGCTTCAGGGACTAAGGGAGCCATAGAGATGAAATACAGAGAGATCACCTTCACAGGTATAATTGAAATGTTTGCAAAATTTAAATAATGGGAATTTACTATTTAATAGGGAGGTTTACCCATCTTGTATTTATAATCTATGCCTTGTGAAGTATCACAAGCTTTCACCTGTGAATACTATACATTCTGGAAACAGATATTCCAAACCTCCAAATTTTGAAAGTAGTAGAATTATGAGCTATTAAAAATTTTTTCCTAGGCATTAAAAAAAATTTTATTCTTAACAAATGTCATATTCATAATATGAAAATTTTGCTTAATATTTTTAAGAAAAAAAAGAACTTTTAAAGAGAAACAACAATCATGAATATACATCGCCATTCTAGTTTTATAGTTAAAACTGGAAATATATCCAAGAACAGAAAACTGTTTAATTACAGTTTCATATTCATGAGATAGAATCCAATTATCCCCTACTTAATAAGCATTTGTATTCGTGGAGGAGGGGCATCACTTTAGAAATTTATACCTATTTTTCCCAGTTATCTATTTTCTTTTCATTGCTTAGCAAAGAAGTCATTCTTTTGACTCAGTTCCCACCAAAATCTGTAGTGTTCTAGTACCCATATTGAAAGGCTTACATGAATAAGAAGCAAGAATAACTTTAAGTAGTGAAAGTGTTAATCGCTCACTTGTGTCCAACTCTTTGCCATCTCACGAGGCTCCTCTTTCCATGGGATCTCCAGGCAAGAATACTGGAGTGGGTAGCCAATCCCTTCTCCAGGGAATTTTCCTGACCCAGGGATTGAACCCAGGTCTCTTGCCTTACAGGCAAATTCTTTACCATCTGAGCCACCAGGAAGTCCTGGCGTTAATTAAAAGAATACCAATTAGCATTTTCTCTTGGCTCTTCTGATAGTCTGACTTTGCTGCTAACAGCCAACTTGATATGAAAGAGTCTTTGAATAATGAGGAGCTAGTATCATGGACACAGAGACATTCAGGCTACAGCCCAAAGTATCTGGAATTCACAAATGAATGTGAACAAAAGAAAGTAGAATATTCATATTTCATCTCTGAATTTGAATAATAAAAATAAGGCTCAAATTTATCAAAATAGAAAAACTCCCTTAGGATAAGAAGTGATTGTGTAAAAGTGTGAATGACTATAAAATATGGAGACTCAGCATTGAACTGTCAGCTACAAACTGGCACTTGCCATGGGCACTTGCCATCTACCTCTACAATGATTAAATCATGTGCTGCTGCAGCTGCTGACTTTCAATACCCCATCAAAGGAGTTCAGGGTGGAGAGCAGAAATGAGGCCCTCTGTGCTCTGGGGAAAACTGGCAGGACAGGTCTTCAGATGGTTAGATATTTTCAGGAGCCGATTTTAGAAGACTGGTTCTTGCTTCTCCTCATATCTTAGAAAAGCACTAAAATCTTTCATGGAGATGGCTGCTCCTTGTGAAAAGCAGAAAACCTTCTGCAAAAAGTATGTGTTGGATTGCACATACGCCTCCACCAAAATCAGAACTGTGCTGACCTACCCCCTCCCCCACCTCTTTGGAGCAGAGCTAGCCGAAATGCTGTCTCCCAGTCTATAGTCCTCATTTTACGCCAAATAAAAGTTAACTCAGAATTCTCTCATTGTGCATTTTTTAAGTGGGCAGAACAGAGCAATTCCAATGGTTAAGTCCAGTTCTAGTGAAAGTGTGATGCATGTATGCAGTTGCCTAGTAAGCAGGCCAATTAGGAGGAGAGAGACTTTCCAGGGAGAGGTTTCTTGGGTTGTTGCCCTGTTATCTGGGCAGAGGAATTCTAGGCTCTCAAAAGAAAACATTGAGTGTCTTCTGAATTTTGACCAGTGTCACCCAAGACCATGGGGGCATAAGATCAGCCAGTTGCAAGGCACAGATAAGGACCAACACACGGTAATTAAAATTAGCAGATAATACAGGTTTTGTCATTTGGAGGCAAAAGAGAACAAAGTGACACATTTTTATTCCCTATCGCTCTGAAGTCTTCAAAGATAGCATAATAAACAAACAGAACCAAGAAAGTTCTGAGTGCGTTTAGAGACTCAAACTGAGTGAAGGTGTGTTTTCTATTTAGCCCCCATGAGAAGAACCCATTTACATTAATTGCACTAATGGCCATCAAAGTGTATTGGTTATAAATTTTATTCTGCCTTGGTATAAGCATTTTTAAAATTTTTTTCTCATGTTTTATCACATTTGTCTACCAAGAAATTAAAGACAGGTATTCAGATCTATGCCATTATTTTCATGGAGTTATTTGCATCAAGAATGATCACAGTTAGATATATCATGTCCTGTATTATTGCTTTTTCTTAGATGTCCCCATCTGTCAGAGGTGGAGAGTAGTTAATTTTTCTGGTTTTATCTGTGTGGACTCTAAGCCACAGGGAAGGGATCTTAGTAATTCCTTCTCTGTTTAATCAGAAAAGGCCCAGGTTTGCAGAGGATGGAACACAATTTTTAACTGACTCTGACCATTTTCTGCATTGTTCTTACAACCTTCAAACCCTAACTCAGAATCTATTCTTTTCCACTTGATCAGATCTGCAAACCAGTAGACCTCTCGTGTGAAATAACAGCTCATTGCAGCACAGAGGAAAGTGTGCCGTGTTGCATGAATCCAAAGAGAAGCTTCTGTTCAGTGCAAACATTAAAAGAGATTAAACCTGACTTCCATCCCTACCACATCCATAAAAGGCACACTTCCACCCAAGTCATCTTTTGTAATTTTAGGTCATAGCCTTTGTTACTGAAATAGGCTGTGTCACAGGATCGGCTGGAGAGGGGCTCGTTGCTTCTTCCTGGAACAGAATCTAGAACTCATGAAGTGCCCCCAGCTACTCAGTGATGCCTCCCTAGGACAAGCACATTTTTAAGACCTGTTCCAGTCATGGGTGGGGCTTCCCTGATAGCTCAATTGATAAAGAATCCGCCTGTGATTCGGGAGACCTGGGTTCGATCCTTGGGTTGGGAAGATCCCCTGGAGAAGCAAAAGGCTACCCACTTCAGTATTCTGGCCTGGAGAATTCCATGGATTGTATAGTCCATGGGGTCACAAAGAGTCAGACACAACCGAGTGACTTTCACATTCAGTCATGGGTAACTGGGAAGACCACAAGCCTCCCGCCTCATTCATGACATGTGGGAATGAGTGTGGACAGACACAGGGATAGGACTGGTGATTTAGGGGACATCCCCGGTGGTCCAGTGGCTAAGATTTCATGCTCCCAATGCAGGGGGCCTGGGACTGATCCATGGTCAGGGAACTAGATCCCACATGCTGCAACTAAGACCAGGCACAGCCAAATAAATAAATATTTTTTAAAAAGGAAGACTCTTTTCTCCCCAGGCACTCACACACCTCAACACAGCATAAACCCCAGAAAAGCCTAATCAGATGTAGGAGAGAGTTCTAGAATAGTTGGGGCAGAATGGCCCACTAGATAGGGCCGGTGCTTAGACTCTGTATGTGCTTCCCAAGTGGCTAGTGGTAAAGAACCTGCCTGCAGTGTAGGGGATGCACATTCAATCCCTGGGTCAGGAACATCCCCCGGAGAAGGAAATGGCAACCCACTCCAGTATTCTTGCCTGGGAAATCCCATGGACAGAGGAGCCTTGTGGGTTGTGGGCTGTAGTCCACGGGGTCTCAAAGAGTCATGCATAACTGAACCACTAACACTTTCACTTTTTAGACTCTATATTCAGTTCAGTCCAATTCAACTCTATATTAGAAATTAATAAATTTCTAATTTCTTTTAAAGAAATAGAAATATTCTATTTCTTCCCTGCTTAAGACTCATACCTATCCCATTATCTTAACCAATGGATATTAGAGAAAATCTCAAAGGATCAAGTTAGGACCACTCACTGTGTAATATCTGGGAGGATTTTATGACTAGCATACATCATCTAGACTGTCTATGTTCACGTGCTATGTGTTGAAATCTCGATATGTTAGACATGTGAATAAAGTTCATCTTTTTATTTCCAACTCTCAGTCTGCTGGGAGCAGAAACTAATCTCAGTTCATGATCTTCCCCTGCTCTCCTGCTGCGTAGTCGCTCAGTCATGTTGACTCTGTGTGACCCCACGGACTGTAGCCCACCAGGCTCCTCTGTCCCTGGGGTTCTCCAGGCAAGAATACTGGAGTGGGTTGCCATTTCCTCCTCCAGAGGATCTTTCCGACCAAGGGATCAAACCCGTGTCTCCTATGTCTCCTGCACTGGTTTGGGGCAGGGGGTGGATTCTTCACCACTAGCGCCACCTGGGAAACCCTCCAGTGCCCTGGGGTTGCACCTAAGAGTTCTAGGGGCCTTGCTTGGACCTGTGCTCCCACTCACCACAGTCTCTCCAGGTCTGACTCTGTCTCAGGAACCTTGCGCAGGTTGTCTGTGTTGCTTCGGAATTATGGAAACCTTACGAGGTCTTTCCCCACAACTAAGACCACCCAGGAACAGAGGATGTTATAGTCCCTGCTCTATATTGGAACTTGGCCTGGACTTATCGTGCAGTTGTTTTTACTGTCTCTGCATTTATTAGGTGTGGAAAAATCCAAGCCCTTTCTAGTTCTCCCAGGTTTGGCCCTCACTTTGGAAGTCATATCTCCAAATACCTCCAAGAATTTTATCAAAACACACTTCATTGTATGAAAGTATAATTAACCAATTTTTGTTTGTCTGTTTTGATTGCATTAATCTTTTACTGGGCTTTCTAGGTGGCTCTCGTGGTAAATAAAGAACCCACCTGGCAATGCAGGAGACATAAGAAATGCAGGTTGGATCTTTAGCTCAGGAAGATCCCCTGCAGGAGGGCATGGCAACCCGCTCCAGTATTCTTGCCCGGAGAATCCCATGGACAGAGCTGCCTGGTGGGCTACAGTCCATGGGGTCGCAAAGTGTCAGACACGACTGAAGCAACTTAGCTTGCATGCTTGCAATCCTTTACTATCATGTTATGTTGTCTTTGTAGTAAAAGCTTCATCCATTCCACTATTATTTATTTAAGAGAATTTTCTAGAAGGGCAATTTGTATGTCAAAGAATATGCATATTTTAAGGCTCTTCTATATGTCCTCAAATCACCCTCCAGAAATTTATTCCTCAACACCAGTTTGAATGAATCTTCATTTCCCCACATGGTAGGAAATTGAGCAGTAAATCAGTTATACAGATCATATCCTTGCTATATATTTGTGTGCAATTTCTGTACACTGTTCATGATTTCATCATAAAAAGCACACTTTGATAATCTGTAAAGTAACCAGTGGAGAACCTCTAATACAGTTAAGAGTTGGAAATGATATTTTTTAGGCTAAAAAATTAGGTTGTTCATGAACCTTGTGACTAAGAGATCACTTCTTGGCAGGGTTTCAACAAGGTTAATGATAATCTTTTTTTTTTTTTTCCTGTGCTATTTTCACTGAGTACAGAATTTATTAAAAGTAAAAATATGTCTGTATCAACAGTAATTATTGTTGGCTGTGGTAAGCAGAATGTCCCCATGAAGAAGTTCACACCCAGGTCCCTGGATCTTGTGAATGTGTTACAATTCATGGCAGAAAGGACGTAGCAAATATAATGAAGGTAATGGATCTCAAGAAGTGTGGATGCTGGTCTGAACTATTCCGGTAACAGGAAGTCAGAGATTCCAAGGTGAGAAGAATCAATGTCCTCTTGTTGGCTCTAAAGTTCAAAGGCTCACATATAAGGACTTCAAGGGGGCACTAGGGGCTGAGGGCACCCCCCAGCTGGCAGCCAGAAAGAAAATGAGGACTTGGTTCTATATCTGTAAGGAACTGGATTCTGCCAACAACCCTGTACTATGCTGTGCTTAGTTACTCAGTCATATCTGACTGTTTGCAACCTCATCAATTGTAGCCCACCAGGCTCCTCTGTCCATGGGGACTCTCCAGGCAAGAATCCTGGAGTGGGTTGCCATGCCCTCCTCCAGGGGATCTTCTCAACCCAGGGGTCGAACCCAGGTCTCCCACATTGCAGGTGGATTCTTTACCATCTGAGCCACCAGGGAAGCTCAACAACCCTAATGGTCTTACAAATGAACTCCCATCTGAGCCTCCAGATAAGAACCTGGCTTGTTGATGCCTTCATTCTGACCTGTATTTTTAACCTACATAACTGAAATAATGCATTTGCATCNCTGTGCTATTTTCACTGAGTACAGAATTTATTAAAAGTAAAAATATGTCTGTATCAACAGTAATTATTGTTGGCTGTGGTAAGCAGAATGTCCCCATGAAGAAGTTCACACCCAGGTCCCTGGATCTTGTGAATGTGTTACAATTCATGGCAGAAAGGACGTAGCAAATATAATGAAGGTAATGGATCTCAAGAAGTGTGGATGCTGGTCTGAACTATTCCGGTAACAGGAAGTCAGAGATTCCAAGGTGAGAAGAATCAATGTCCTCTTGTTGGCTCTAAAGTTCAAAGGCTCACATATAAGGACTTCAAGGGGGCACTAGGGGCTGAGGGCACCCCCCAGCTGGCAGCCAGAAAGAAAATGAGGACTTGGTTCTATATCTGTAAGGAACTGGATTCTGCCAACAACCCTGTACTATGCTGTGCTTAGTTACTCAGTCATATCTGACTGTTTGCAACCTCATCAATTGTAGCCCACCAGGCTCCTCTGTCCATGGGGACTCTCCAGGCAAGAATCCTGGAGTGGGTTGCCATGCCCTCCTCCAGGGGATCTTCTCAACCCAGGGGTCGAACCCAGGTCTCCCACATTGCAGGTGGATTCTTTACCATCTGAGCCACCAGGGAAGCTCAACAACCCTAATGGTCTTACAAATGAACTCCCATCTGAGCCTCCAGATAAGAACCTGGCTTGTTGATGCCTTCATTCTGACCTGTATTTTTAACCTACATAACTGAAATAATGCATTTGCATCGATTTCAGCTGCTAAATTTGTTTTACTGGCTACCATAAAAGTAGAAAATCCATGCACTGGCTGAAAAGTAAATGGAAATACATAAATAAATGAAAAACAATGCATTAATTAGATAACATGGCGGACTCAATGGACATGAGTTTGAGCAAACCTTAGGAGATAGTGGAGGACGGAAGAGACTGGCACGCTGCAGTCTGTGGGGTTGCAAAGAGTTGACAAACTTATCGACTGAACAACAACAATGAATAAGTGACTCACATGTAAGTTAAGAATGGAATTTGTTACATAGTTTCCAAGAGAGTTGCGGAATCACAGGTTAATTTTCTTTCCAAAGCATGCAGTCCTAGGTCAAAGTTTTGTCCCATCTACAGCTTCTAAGAACTCAGCTTGGGCTTGATTCAACCATTTGACAATCCCTAAATATTTGAGTCATTTGCTTGTTCACAGTTTTATCTCTTCCTTGCAGACTCCTCCTCCCCCACCTTTACCATTTTTTCACCAACTTGTTTGCCTGGTGGCTCGGCAGTAAAGAATCCACCTGCAATGCAAGGAGACGCAGAAAATGTCAGAAAGATTGCCTGGAGGAGGGCATGGCGACCCACTCCAGTTTTCTCGCCTGGAGAATCCTGTGGACAGAGGAGTCTGGTGGGCTACAGTCAGTGGGGTCGCAAAAAGTCAGATATGACTGAAGTGAATGAGCAGCGGCAGCAGCAGCATCAGTTGGATTAGCAAACTAATTAGTGAACACAGAATAAGAACAGATAGATCTGGCTGTAATTATCCGACTATCAAACAGGAAGAGTTGATCTTCTTGATCCTAGGAATATTCCTAAAACACTCCCTAGGAGTCTTTAGAGTCAGCGGATTTCCTTCCCTACAGATTGTGAGGGCACATTGACAAATTCTACTTTGCTATTCATTTTCTATATTCTTTATCTGTCATCCGAAACCTCTATCATTTCCTTATGACAGTTTGCAATTTCTCAAATTACTGCTAATCTTCCACTAGTTACATTTTAAACTGATGACTTCCCTTTTAGAGGAGCCTGCTAGACCCCTGGTGAGACTAAAAAGCACCCTCAAATTGCTAGCAATATGTTTGTGAATCATCTCTTGGGTGGCTTATTTCCTGGGCTGATTTCTGCAGATGGTTAATCTTAGCCATTTTATGTTGATTCCTGTTCGTGCTAACCTCTGAGCACAGGAATATCTGACTCTGTCCTAATTTTAGGTGTTGGTTTTTTCTTAGCCTTCCTTTCTAAATTTCCATATCTCTAGCGTTTGCCAGAATTTGGTGGTAGGGTGTGCTGACTTCCGTTTGGGGTATATTGAGAATTTGATGTGTATTCCATACTGGCCTAATTAGAGTGAGAATCTATTCATTGCAGAGGTTCTAGGAGGTCAGTACAGTGTTTTTCTCTTTTCTTTTCTCCCCCAGTTTTTTTCCTTCCTCAGTGAAACATTGAAACCTAGGAACTAGGGGACTTCTCTGGCAGTCCAGTGGTTAAGACTGCTTCCAGGGAAGAGACGACAGATTCAATCCCTGGTTGGGAAACTAAGGTCCCACATGGCACAGAGTGCAGCCCTAAATTAAAAACAAAACAACAACTTAAGAACTAAGCAGATAGAGATAAAAATCACAGCTTTGTAATACTGCCTCAAGTGCGTAGGAGAGTGCCTGGAACATAAAGGTATCCTTAAATAGTTGGATGAACAAATGCATAAAAGCTAGATTGAAAAACATAACAATGTACAACCACACTGGCTTCCTAATACTTCATTTCTGCAAAAAGTAACCCATCCAATCCCAGGCTCATCTGCACAACGCAAACCTCTCTGTTGAGATGAAAGATCTTCCTTCTGTGTCTGCCTCCTCCAGTCAGGGTGCTTCTAAGAAAGAGAAAGCTTCTCTGGCGTTAATAGGACAGTTTTCCTCCCAAGGAAAAGGGTGGGTGAGAAAAAAGAGACTAGACAGACCATGTTATTCTGGGGGGAGGTTCCCTCTTAGAACCAAACATCGTGGGACGTCCAACTGTTTTTAGCATTTCACCTTTTGACTCCTGTAAGTCACTGGAACTAACAGTTAAATATAACCCTAGGATTCGACAGAGGATGAAATGGTTGAACAGCATCACTGATTCCACAGACATGAACTTAGGCAAGCTCTGAGAGATAGTGATGGACAGGGAAGCCTGGCATGCTGCAGTCCATGGGGTCACAAAGAGTCAGAACCCTGGGAAACCCAGACATAGGTATTAGAAGGACTTTCTGCCCCAATTTTTTATTGTGATAAAATATACATAATATTTACCATCTTAGCCATTACTGAGTGTACAGTTCTGTGGAATTACATACCCACGGACTTCATTATATTGTGGAATCATCATCACCAGACCCCATTTCATCTTGCAAACCTGGGACTAAGTTTATACACCCATTAAACACTAACTCCTCATTCTCATTAAACACTATATATACCCATTAAACACTAATAATGCCCCCATTCCCTCCTCCTCTTCGACCCAGGCCTTAGGGACCACCTTTCTACTTTCTGTCTCTATGAGCTTGACTGTGGTAGAAGGAGATTTTTTTTTTTCAATCAGTGTTATCATTAAGCAAATGCTCGATTGGAGGCTGAATTTAGGTGTATGGACATAACAGACTTCCTAACTCTAAATAATTCTTTAGAATTCAACTCATTCAGCTACTTGCAGACCACAGATCCCTCTTGTCCTGTTGGCACCCTCAACAGAAGCCAACCAGCCCAGAAAGCTAAGGTGCTGGTTAAGCGCCTCCATGGATGGGCAGATCCTACCCTGAGCGTGTTCAAATGATTCATCCTTCCTTCCAGCTGGACACAAAGACAAGACAGGTCTTCCCCTGGGAAGGAAGGAAGGTGGGTGGAGACAGAGCAGCCCCGAGCCTCACTCTGATGAGTTTCCTTCATGGGGACATTGGGACAAAGAGTGTCAGGACATGTGGAAAGAAGGCCTGGAAACTGAAGCCCTCTTTCACACTAATCGCTGTCCAACCAAATAAAGAGAGAAGCCCAAGCTGGGATGAGCCTGGAAAACAATGGCTATTAGCTGGAAGTTACGTCACCCCCTCGACCTAGTCATGTTTAACCATCATGTTAAAAATTACAAATAAGAGAAACCTGACTGCCTTGGAAGTGTATTACTGACTCTCTCTCTCTCTCTCTCTCTCTCTCTCTCTCTCTATATATATATATATATATATATGTTTCCAAGTTGAGTTTTCTTTTTTTCGTATTACAGAAAGAGCCAGTAACAATTCTTCCATCACAGACTAAAGAGATTGTTATCTTCAAGAGATCACTTTTTCAACCCAGAGTGAATCAGTGGCCTGTGTCAGCTGCTGTCTAGATAAGCTGTGTTAACACATCTGCAAAAAAGCTGAGACAGTTCTGGGAGAGAAGGAGGGATGGTAAGCCAAGCCAGCTTTTTTTCCATTATTAAAGATTGCAAGACATTCTTTTCCAGCAAGTGCAGTGCCTATCCTGACTGAGCCACAGATCCTTGAAAGCCTTCCTGCACATCTATTCTCTCAAAGTTATTCAAAATCATGGCTGAAGCTGAAGCCAACAAAAGACGTGCTTGCACAGGGCACTTTGTGTGGGCACTGATGAAGAAGCATTGTGTCTTTGTCTTAGAAAATGCTCTTACTGCTTCTGTTTACCAATACAGAGAAGAGTAGGTAACCCGGGCAATTGGGTTTGGTTAAGTTTAAGTGGCTGTGAATTTTTCTCTGAATGTTTTCAAGGTCTGTTTTGTATTATTTAATAGTTTTCCAGTTTAATTAAGATATATTTGACCAAGAATATTGTATAAGCCTAAGATGCGGGACTTCCCAAGTGGTTCAGTGACAAAAGAATATGCTTGCAATGCAGGAGACGCAGGTTGGATCCCTGGGTCAGAAATATCCCCTGGAGGGGTCACGGGAACCCACTCCAGTGTTCTTGCATGGAGAATCCCTATGGGCAGAGGAGCCTGGTGGGCTACAGTCCATAGCATTTCAAAGAGTCAGCCAAGACTGAAGCAACTTCGCACACACACACAAGCTTAAGGTGTACAACATAACGATTTGATCTACGTCTATAGTATGAAATGATCACAACAGTAAATCTGGTTACTATCCATCACCTCACGTAGTTGGAGTCTGTTTTCTTCCTTAGGATGAGAACTTTAAGATCTACTCTCTCAGCAACTTTTAAATACACAATACAGCATTGTCAGTCATCGACGCCAGTCTGTACAGTAACATTCCCAGTTGTTTTCTACCTTTTGACCACTTTTACCCATTTTCCCCCAGGGATAATCTGAGGTTGGAAATCTGACAAACCAGCAGTCCTGAGGACAGACTGTTTGGGGGAAAATGGCCAATAACCCTAAATCTCTCAGACCATACTTGCACGGGCATTTAATCAGCTCTCCTGAAGGTTTTCTCCCCTCTTCTCAGAGGATAGTATTGCACTTGGCATTCCTAGAATCTATAAAGAATAGAATCTTAAAAAAAAAAAAAAANGGGTGGTGTCATCTGCATATCTGAGGTTATTGATATTTCTCCCGGCAATCTTGATTAAAGCTTGTGTTTCTTCCAGTCCAGCATTTCTCATGATGTACTCTGCATATAAGTTTCATAAGCAGGGTGACAATATACAGCCTTGATGTACTCCTTTTCCTATTTGGAACAAGTCTGTTATTCCATGTCCAGTTCTAACTGTTGCTTCCTTACCTGCATATAGGTTTCTCAAGAGGCAGATCAGGTGGTCTGATATTCCCATCTCTTTCAGGATTTTCCACAGTCTATTGTGATCTACACAGTCAAAGGCTTTGGCATAGTCAATAAAGCAGAAATAGATTTTTTCTGAAACTCTCTTTCTTTCATGTAGCTCTAGTCAATCCTTTGTTCTGTGAGACATGAATCCTTTGTTCATGTCTTAGGTTAGGGCTTCTCGAGGAGTAGCTACCCCACAGTCTGGTTTGCTATCTCAAGTTAGTTCCCTAAGATTATCCTTGAGGCATTCATGCCTGGTCCTTACTCTAAGCAATGCAGCCCTCGCCTCCCTGCCCAGCCCCTACTTGCTAGTGGCAATTGCAGGCATCTGCACTGCTTCTTCACTGGGGAGTTACCGCTGGGCACATAATCTGTGGGTTTTAATTATTTATTTATTTTTCCTCCCGTTTATGTTGCCCTCTGAGGTTCCAAGGCTCACCACAGACTCAGCAGTGAGAGTGTATACTGGTGTTTGGAAGCCTCTCTTTTTTAAAACTCCCTTCCCAGGACAGATCTCCATCCCTACTTCTTTTGTCTCTCTTTTTATCTTTTATATTTTTTTCCTACCTCCTTTTGAAGATAATGGGCTGCTTTTCTGGGTGCCTGATATCCTCTGCCGGCATTCAGAAGTTGTTTTGTGGAATTTACTCAGCGTTCAAATGTTCTTTTGATGAATTTGTGTGGGAGAAAATGGTCTCCCCATCCTATTCCTCTGCCATCTTAGGACCGCCTCCTAAATGTTTAAAGTATAATTAACTAATTGCTTCTGACATGCCTATCACCTCAGTCACCATGCGTTTAAAGTGCTGGCAACATTGATGAGTGCCCCCCACGTCCACACACCCTCCTCCCATACATGGGAAACAAAACCTGCCTTATTTTCACTGGATGCTGGGTGTCAGTCATTTGATCTGGAGACCTGAGAGAGTGAAGGAAGGGACCAGAAATGAAGTGGTTTAAACTTTACTGTGAAAGAGTCCACAGGGCATCATTAATGGAAGGGACACTGCAGTTCTGGAAGGAAGAGTTGTCCTGAGCAAGAAATCAAAGAGGAGACCGCAGAGAGTGGATCTGCATTCTCTCTCCCTCTGTGTGTCTCTAGTTAGCTCTTTATTTCCTGCCTCTCTGAGTCTCTCAGGTGTGGATGTCCTTCGGGCAAGAATCAACAAGTTGTGGGCTGAGGCTGTTTGGGTGCCTTCCTGGGAAGGGTGGTGTTTGCTGGGAGGAGGGCAGAGGGCATGTGTCTCTTTCCTGGACTTTACTTGCCACCTGCAGACTTGCTTTTAATGGAATCTGGGCCCCTGTTAAGAACTAGAACTTGAGACTTGCCCACTAGCCCTCCCTTTGCACTGTTCAGACCCATCTGAATGCCCAGCAGCCAGGCTCTGGGTCCCTGGCTGCCTACCCTGCCTTTCCCTTTTGTTGCCTTAAGGGCTATGTGTTGAGAGTCAAGTCACTGGGCAACCAGGTGCCTTCAGAAAAGCCCCACGCTCTCTGGCCACTGCAGTTCACATCAGCCAAAGCTGCAGAGAAAGGAGGGCATCAGGCTCGGGGAGACCCATCCCAACCTTCCTACCAGGCCCCCAAAACTAGTCAGGCTCCCTCCAAAGAGACGCATAAGGAAGATTCTATGGACACAGAGATACCATCTCCTCTCTGCTCAGGTGAGGAGCTGGTAGCCCCTCCCTATTAAACATACATCTCAATAATTGTTTCTCCAAGTGAGTGTTGCAACAATAAAGCTGTTGCATGAACAGGTGGGACAAGAGTAAAGAAGCTCCTGCACTTGCTGCTGCCAGCTTGGGGGCAGGAGATAAAAGGGGTGAGAACCTGAGAACTGTCCTCCATGTATCAGAAAGATTCTAACAAAGGCAGTGTAAGTTGCACTGAGTCCTGGGGTTTCGTGGCTTCGGGAACTAGTAGGAGTTAAAGGATTTTCTCTTTCTAACTGCTTCTCCTCTAGGCCATAAAACTTTTTTTTTTTTTTTTTTTTTTTTTTCACCTCCAATCTCCCCTCAGGAGTTGCTACACCTCCAGATTGGGACATCCATCCTTCCTCATTTGCAAGCCTCAGCTGTGTCTGGGGGCAGGGCAGCAGAGGGAGCTGCCAGGAGCAGAAAGAAAGGCTTACAAGTCAGAGCACTACAGGGACACTGGAGGCAGATCCAACTGGATGGTGACAGGCACCGAAGGTTCCCTGTGCAAAGAACATTGAATAGTAAAGCCTACGTTTTCCTGCCTTGGTAAGTTTTTCATGGTTTGGGGCCTAATGCACATCCGAGAACAGGTATGGTTTAGTTCAACTTTTTCTTATTTGGAAGAGCTTGTGGATCCAGGTCTATGGATTAGGGGTCCGGGGAGGGGGCATCCAATTGGAAATCCAATCACATGAGTCTCACAGCCATGTGGGCTGAGATGAGGATGGTCCATCAAGCATTTGCAATAGGCTTGATTTTGGAATGCAGTGGGTTTGATTGCTTCTTGGCAGCTTCCCTTCCCAATTATGTTTGGCTTAGTCTAGTAGTCAAATTACTTTGCAGTTCCTAAGCAGATCCAGAAAGCATTCAGAGCGGACAGAGGGGATACTGTCTAAAAAGTAGACTGGGTGATGGGGGAAGGGAGGGTTCTGGCTGGAATCTGAATATGTTCACTGACCAATCCACAGTCCAGCCCAAAGGAAGTGACTGCATATTATATGATGGCCCTTTGTTAAGCTCCCAAACTGAATGTAACATGGTTTTTTAGAATACTGGTCAATTAAGGCTATTGTATCCCTCTTCAATTATTTTGCTTCCTGAATATAGCTCAAGGGGAAGTATGATGGAAATTTTGAAATGCTTTTCTTTGCAAACAAAAGATTGCTCATAATAAATACATATTCTGATTCAAAGATTTAGAGACCTTCTTAAAATCTAGGCCCAGTACTGTATAGACCAGTACTCTGCTTTACCTTGATAAACAAAGGCATTGATAATTTGCTTCAATCTGAATGTAATAATGTCACCAGATTGAAGCTAAATTTTTCCTTTTTATAGTTTGGGAAGAAAGTATTTGAGTAAAATGTGATATTTTAAACAAGTGAGCAGGCAGAAGGGTAAACATACTCAAGAGAACAAACCGGTTTTACTAAGGGTTTCATAGAATCCATTATTCCCATGAAAGTACACTCATGAATTATTAAGTAACTCAGCCACTTATTAAATCAAGTTAGCAAAAAAAGCAACAACTTCTAAAAGTTCAAACGACTTAGGTAGCAAAAGTAATGAGTAGAGTATGTATATACTCAAACCATATTAAGGTTCATGTACTACAAATGTGGTCTGGTCAACCTCTACTTCACCAAGTGGAAATGAATTGAGTTTTATGACTTAAAGGTTGATATATCAAAGAATAATAATATTTTAAGTCTTTATGGTGTAATGTCTGGAAAACTTCTTCCTGTCCTCTCCTTTCAGTGATGAAATGTCGGATGGTGAGGTCAACCAACAACCAACAATCTTGAGAGTTAGCTGCTATTTTAAAATTTGCTACATTGAAGTTATTGCCTGGAAAATTATTTGACCATAGATTCTCCATGAGGTAGTCAAGTGTACTGCCCATGATTTCTGTTTCCTCTGCCTTCAAGTCAGTTTCTTTACCTCTTAAATCTCCAATCGTCTGTAAAAGGGAATGATGGCAGGGATATCACAATGTTTTCCAGAGGATTACATAATGTTTATTCAATTGAAAGCATCAGTAGAGCAGCTACCACATAAAAAGTGCTGAATACATGGTTTAGTACATACATCTCATATACTTACCCATGCAATTTGCCTGTTTCTTGCATTTTTATTTATTTTTATCCTAAAACCTAAAAACAGGAGGTCAAACCAGNAAGCATCAGTAGAGCAGCTACCACATAAAAAGTGCTGAATACATGGTTTAGTACATACATCTCATATACTTACCCATGCAATTTGCCTGTTTCTTGCATTTTTATTTATTTTTATCCTAAAACCTAAAAACAGGAGGTCAAACACAGAAAATCCTGTTCTATCACAGCAGGCCTGATGACTTACCTGAGGAAGAGGAAAAAGACATTAACAGATTCCGACATTTGATAACATGAGTCCTCTCTATCTAGTCTTCCATTACACAAAAACAGTTGAAAAATGACAGTTTTTATTTTGAAGGGTGAGTAATCTAGTAGATGAATCAGCCTTCTCTGGTGTATATTATGATCCTCCATCAATTTTAATTTTATATATAGTAACTATGCAATGTATTTGTCAATTTCTTGAGAATCCTTTCTAAAACCTATTATTCCAATTAGTTGCAATTAGCATTTGAGGAGTCTTTGCACTCCCTTGGATTAGAACTAGAAGGTGTTCACTTTTATATGTGTACAGTAGATTGGCCAATCCAGGTTTGGGGCAACCTCTCCCACCAGGCAGCAGTGCATGCTTGGACAAATTACACCCAGCATTTCTGAGCTTCCATTTTCCTTGCTATCAGATGAAGACACTCAACCCAGTGATAGCATAGATTTTTTCTTTCAGGCTTCAATTCTAAGTTTATTTTATTCCCAAGACCAACACATAAACTAAATTTCAGAGCTATTTTCTTGATTTTCCAAGCCAGCTGGGAAATTTTGAGTTTGTAAAACTTTAAAGAAGGCAAAAACTACAATTATGACTGAAGTAAGATAATCTCTGAAACAATTTATTGAGCAAAACAGGAGTCCCAAACAAAGGTCCATAACTCTGAAGAGGGAAAATATGTTGAGTTAGCAAGAAAAATGACAGCATACACACACATCAGGTAATGGGATGAAATGAAAAGAAATCTATCCCATTAGATAGTAAGCCCCCTGACATCAATCTGAAGTCTGTTTCTCAGGAGGTGAATATGACTTCCTCCCCCAAACTCAAGTGATCTTTCATGAATTAAATCATAATTGTGAATAATAAGAAGCAAAATAGGTATAAAATAAATATTTTCATTTTATAGGACCATTTTAATTCAGCAAAAATGTCTCACTGAGAAATATATATATTTATAAATATTTACATATATTTATAAATATATATTATATATATATTTAGACAGAAAGAGAGAGGAGAGCTTGCCATGGCACTGAGCTCTAAGGTCTCTAAAAGGAGAGCCTGAGTTCTTAGTCATTCAGTCATGTCTGACTCTTTGCAACCTCAGGGACAGTAGTCTGCCTGTCTCCTCTGCCCATGAAATTTTCCAGGCAAGAATACTAGAATGGGTTGCCATTTCCTTCTCTAGGTTGTCCTCCTGACCCAGCCAAGGATCCAACCTGGGTCTCCCTCACTGTGGCTTCCAGAGAAGCCCATAGATATATATATAGCTATGAGCATCAAATGTTTTGGTTTTTCTTTTTTCTTCAGATAAACACAACAACTTATCAAAAATTAAATGGTCATTATGCTTCAACACAGCTCAGAGTTTTTTCTTTAAATATTTATTTATTTATTAATTGAAGGATAATTGCTTTACAGAATTGTGTTGGTTTCTGCCAAACATTAACATGAATCAGCCATAAGAACACAGCTCAGATTTAACAACTCAAAATGAAAAATAGATTTTAACAAGCCACACACACATACAAGCCTATACATTACAGGAGAAAATTTGTTTTCAAGTACAATGTCCATTAATTTTTTATTTTTCTGTTTTCCATTTCATCCCATTTATCCCAATAAAGCTTTAAATAAATCAAGAAAAGTTAAAGAGGGAAACTCTTCTCCCATCCCTTCCCTCCTTTTGTTTGGATTACCATTCACATTTGTCATAAAGTTTGGAAAGGGATTGTGAAGAATAGAAATAACCTGTCAAGTTCCTTCATAGATACCCAAACAATTTAATTTTAGCAACACCCAGGTCTTTCCAGTTCTGCCACTCTCTCGCAGCTGCCTCAGGCAGCCTCCATCCGCCACCCTCCTGATGTGGCCTCCTCTCTCAGGATAACCTTCCCAGAACATCCATTTGACCAAGAGGAGTGAGGTGGGGAAGAGTCTGTGTACACGTCTGTATTCAGTTGCTCAGTTGTGTCCAACTCTTAGCAACACACTGGACTGTAGGCCACCAGGCTCCTCTGTCCATGGAATTTTACAGGCAAGAATACTGGAGTGGGTTGTCATTTCCCCCTCCAGGAGATCTTTCCAACCCAGAGGTCGAACCTGAGTCTCTTGTGTCTCCTGCGTTGGCAGGCAGATTCTTTACCTCTAGTGCCACCTGTCAAACCCTGTGCCCCTAATACTTGAAAATGCACTTTCTCTCTCCAGTTCAAACTTGTTAGGTAGAAAATGGGGGTGGGGGGAGATAGAGAAAAAAAGAGGGAGAGAAAGCAAAAATGTCAGGTTAGAGTGGAACAAGTGTTTGTTGGTATAGCCATATCTGTAGGTGTGATCACTTCAACAGTTAATGGGACTTGGCACAGAGCCATGGGTGAGTACAGAACAGTGTTTATTATGGGAGAAGATGCACCCTTCAAACAATGTATCTATTAAGAATTAATGTGTGAAATTTCAAGTTTTAGGAACATTCTTCCAAACAAAACATTTTCAAGCTCACTGGGGGTGGTTTAGTTGCTCAGTCGTGTCCAACTCTTTGCAATCCCATGGATTACAGCCTGCCAGGCTCCTCTGTCCATGAGATTCTCCAGGCAAAAATACTGGAATGGGTTGCTATTTCCTCCCTCAGGGGATCTTCCCAACTCAGGAATCAAACTCAGATCTCCTGCATTGCAGGCAGATTCTTTACCAAATGAACTACAGGGAAACCCTTCAAGCTTATTAATCAGCACTTTCTTGACAATGAGTTAAGTTTCAAATATATACCAATACACATGAAAGTTTGATGATTAAAAATTAATAAGAAGGATTTTTCCCCTTAATTGTCTTACTTCTTAGGAGATCTTAAGATGACATCACCTGTATTCTGGTATTTCCCAGCCTCTTTCTCCTGCTGCTTACCTGGGTAATTGCTGTAGATATTTCACTGGACAGTGATGATTCCAGTTAATCTGGGATAATATAACCAGATCCTTAAATCATACTGGAAACTTAAGGAGAAAAAGAATAAATGTAGTCAATTTTTCTCTAGCTCAGAGGTTGGCAAATATATATATATATTTTTTTTTTTTTTTTATTTTAAGGGGAAGATAATATATCTTCAGCTTTATATACTTTCCCTGTTTCATGTTCATGTTTTATTTTTTCATACCTTTTGAGAATATAAAAAGTATTCTTTCCTTATGGACTGTATAAAAACATCTGACCCACAGGCAGCTGCCTGTCCTTGATCAATTTATGTAAGTTATGATTTTACTACAGTAAGTACAGTCTTACTTAAATACAGAAAAGAGTCTTCTTTTTCCTCCTCATGTGTCAAGCTAAAGTTTTCATTCCAATATTAAATGTCTTCTATGTGCCTGCTGCACTAGAGGATACAAAGATCACTTGGAAGTTTCAGACTTGAAAACAAAGAAGATAATTATGAAAGTAAAAAAAATAATAATAAGGAAGGCTGGGTATAAGTGACATTGATAGTTGTCTGAGAGGCCTCAAGATGGCCTGTTTAAAGAAGATATCTATATGAGCAAGTCTTAAAGGATGTGAGCAATGCTGCTGAATGCATGTTGATTCCATCTTATTTTCCATCTTCACTAATTAACATTGATTTCTGCAGAGCAAGCATGTAACTAGTAAACAGTTATATTTCCCATCTTCCCTTGTAGCTAAAGTTAGATTGCGATATAATTCTAGCCAATGAAATATATCTGGAAGTTGCTAGATGGAGAAGAGTTGAAAATAAGGTAGACTTAAGTGTCACGTGATGTTTTTCCTTTTTCCTCCCTGGTATGTAGATGTGGTATTGGTGATGGAGCAGTCATTTTGCAAACATGATGCAACAAGCAGAAGCATAAAATCTCTGAGTAGCCTGGGCTCCCCACAATTCTGTGAAATCACATTACCAGTAATGGACAGTCATGTTGGGACTTCTTTTTATACAATAAAAACAAATTTTCTTTACTTATTTAAGCTTCTATTTGCCAGATCACCAGGATACAGATACCTGGCTCATGAAAAGAAAATTTTGTGAAAAGTCATCTGTTGAGGTCCTTTAATGGACTGGAACCTGGTGGTCCAGAGTCAAAGATGAAACAGTAAAAGAGAGAGAGAAAGAGGCTGATATTTTTTGGTTTACACAGAAAACCAATAAAGCCCTTTGACANTGAGTCTGAGTGAACTCCAAGAGATGGTAATGAACAGGGAGGCCTGGTGTGCTGCAATTCATGGGGTTGCCAAGAGTCGGACACAACTGAGTGACTGAACTGAACTGATTAGCAGTAAAGAACCCGCCTGCCAAAGCAGGAGATTCAAGAGAGGCAGGCTTGATCCCTGGGTATGGAAGATCCCCTGCAGAAGGAAATGGCAACCCACTCCAGTATTCTTGCTTGGAGAATCTCATGGACAGAGGAGCCTGGAGGGCTATAGTCTACAAGGTTGCAAAGAGCTGGATAAGACTGAAGCAACTTAGCATGCAGGCATGGATATATAACAATAGTTTATCCATTCTCCATATATCCATTCCAATGATGATAAACATTTGGGTTGTTTCCTCCCTTTGGCTGTGATGAGGTACAAGGTTGAATAAAAGTGGTGAAAACAGACGTCCTGATTTTGCTACCAACATGGTGGGGAAAACATCTAGTCTTTCATCACTGAGTGTGATGTTACATGTAAGTTTTTCAGTTAAGGTCTTTCTCTTATTGAGAAAGTTCCCTTCTATTCCTAATTTATCAAGGTGTTTTTTCTTTTTTCTTTAAATTATGAAATAGTGTTGGATTTTGTCCAAAGACTCTCTCACTTCCAGATCTAACAAGTTGCCATGTTTTTACTTCAGAATATCATGAAAACTACCTGAGATTATGGACTGGTGAATCTTATCTCCCCAAAGGTTACAATTCAAGGATCCATTACAGCTGAAAATGGAGAAAAACACAGATAATACATTTATGGACATCTGATGGAGATGCAATTACAACATATATGTTCAGAGAATAGAAAAAGAGAAAAGTTGCAAAAGAACAGAGAAAGAAAATGTTACATCAGAAAACAGGACAAGTGGATAAGAGTCCAAAAGAGAGCAGAAGATCAAGGGAGCAAAGAGCTAAATGATTTTCTAAGAAGGAATAGGGGATCACTCTTCCCCAAACTGGTTTGTAACCTTTGCTGAGTGGCTATCATAGATTCGCTCAAACTCGCACCTCTGGTTTTGTGTCCTTTTCTGTCTATCTACATCTACAGATGGTCCTCCGAACAGATGGAGCCACAGTGACCCACACAGAATGGCAGAATCCCTCACCTTGGGGCCGATGTCCTGGAGGCAACGTTGTTGAATCTCTCCCTGATTGTTAAGGACCAAAATCAAAGATGGTTCCCATTTGTGCAAGACATGCTCAAAATTAACACATAAATCCAAAGTCCTTGTTTCCAGGACACATTCTAGAATTTTATGGAAAGCTAAGTATCCTTAGGATATCAAAACTGTAAGAATACCACGATGCTAGCTATCTTGCCACGTTTTCCAGGCTGTTTCCTACAAGCATATGCCTTTTACTTGCATCAGAAGTTCTCTCATTAAGAGGATCGTGTCCAGAGTCCGCTCCAGCTGGTACTGAGCAGCAGATCTACTGACTGTATGACGAAGGCTTCGCTCGGGCAGAAAGATGAGCTCTTTCTCATTTTTTTGTCCCCTCTGCTTTTGTGACTTAAGGAGGAGAAGAGTGATATGCAGCTTATGTTCCCAGGGATTTGAAATTGAAGCACACAGCACAGACCGAAGCGGAGTGTGAGAACAGAGACAAAGGGTCTATAAAGCACGAAGGGATCAAAGGAAAATGTCAGCGTGAGGTAGATGGGGAAGAAAGAGGAGAAGTGGGAAGAAGAAGAGGCTGTGAGGGAGAGAGGCAGCCACCTGCCCAGAGCAGGGGAGGGGGCAGCGGGTGGTACCCACAGGAGGTACGCCGAGAGCGTGGCCCGATTGGACAGAGGCTTAAGGTTGCATGCCGCTCTTCTGTTTTAATAGCGCATTGAGCAAATGGTCCATTGAATTAGACTTGCAAAATGAACACCATAGATCATATTATAATAAGGAAGAAAGTGTATTAAAACTGAGACTGCATCTGAAAGATGGAGGGGGAAATACTTAAGATTGTAAACATCTAGAGAGCTCAGGGAAACGGAGCATGAATCATGCTTCCTGACTTTCTCACTTTCAGAACTTGTCCACATGAAGTCAAGATGGTAAACGTTTTATCTCATAACAAATGTGGGGAAGTGATTTAGCATCCTCAGTTCCTGAGAACAGATGGTTGTAGATCACACACAGCGGGCATCATGAGGAGAGAAAGTAAGAGGTACCTGGATGGCTCGGTTTGGGGAACACAATGGTACTGTGGACTAAAAAATGTAGTCACAATCTGAAAGTGGAGAGCTATTTTATTTGGTGGGACTGTTAGAGACTCCAAGCTGTGGAGACAGCATCTCAGTAGTCCTGAGAAAACTGCTCCCAGGAGGCAGGAGAGGGAGTTGGGCTATACACGAGTTTGCAATGAAGAGGATGAGCAGTCTGAAGGTCAAAGACTATTGTTAAGTAAGGAAAACCTGATATCAAGTTAAGAAATTTAGTGTTCTTCTGGGTATGGGAAGGGCTTCCCTGGTGGCTCAGACAGTAAAGAGTCTGCCTGCAGTGCAGGAGACCAGGATCGCCCCCCGGGTTGGGAAGATCCCCTGGAGAAGGAAATGGCAAACCACTCCAGTATTCTTGCCTGGAAAATCCCATGNCTCAGACAGTAAAGAGTCTGCCTGCAGTGCAGGAGACCAGGATCGCCCCCCGGGTTGGGAAGATCCCCTGGAGAAGGAAATGGCAAACCACTCCAGTATTCTTGCCTGGAAAATCCCATGGATGGAGGAGCCTGGCAGGTTAGGGAAGATACTAGTTTCTGGACTCACTGAATTCATTCCTTTCATATGCACCACAGCTATCTGGGCCCAAATCTTGTTTTTGATTGTTTACACTTAATTCCTTGTCCACCATAACGGATGGTAGGTGTGGCCGTTGGCTGCTTCCTGTATCATACCCGCTCGCACCCCAAGCTCCTCAGCAGGTGTTGCATCTGCTGGATCAAAGGCACTGTGTTCCCATTTGGGAGTCCTCATTCACATTTAGAGGTCTGAAATAGCCATTTCAGACCTAGCTATGACTTTTCTTGCCCACCAATATGGCAGGAAATACTTCATTTCACAGAACCCTATTCAAAATGCTGACTAACTTGAAGTCATTCCATCCTTAAAGCTTCTCTATTTGGATCCAGGACATATTTTCTGTTGCTGTGAGTAGGAACTGACGGACAGTCTATCGGAATAAAGTGCGAAGTAGCAGGGAACAGGGAGGGCGCAGGGGGATGGAGGGGGAGAGCCACTTAGAACAAACAAAGGGTGTTTCCTAGGATTTAGGAGGAGTTCCAAGTGTTAATCATTTTCCTTTATTCCTTGACCTGAATTTGATCATAACTATTATCCTTTTCTTAATGAATATTTAATAGGAAGACCTGGGGAGTTAACGTTCAGGTGTCTCAAACAGAGTTATTTCCCCACTCAAACCCTCTCCTGACCTCATCACACTGGGGACACGGGGGATATTTAGCAATGACTGAAAAAATTTATTGGTTGTCACACCAAGAAGGGGATGCTATTGACAACAAGGGGGCAGAGGCCGGGATGCTGTTAAACACCCAACAATGCAGAGGACAGCCCCCAACCCCAAGGAATTACCTGGACTAAAATGTCAAAAGTGCCAGGGCCAACAAACCCTGGTATTGTGCTGCTGCTTCTGCTCGGTCGCTTCAGTTGTGTGGGACTCTGTGCAACCCTATGGGCTGCAGCCCGCCAGGTCCTCTGTTCATGGGGTTTTCTAGGCAAGAATGCTAGAGTGGGTTGCCATGCCTTCCTCTAGGGGATCTTCCCAACCGAGGGATCAAACCCTGGTCTCCTGCATTGCAGGCAGATTCTTTACCGCTGAGCCAACAGGGAAGCCCCTGGTATACTGACCCAGTCATATAAAGGAAAGATGAAGAATTGGGGGCAAATTCATTTGTTCCTCCATTCAGCAGCAAACATTCAGTGTCTGCTTCAGCATATGCCAGGTGTGGGCATGCAAAGGTGAGATGCACAGAGCCTTGCCTTTAAGCATTTGCCACTTTCAGCAAGAAGGCCATCATTTATGGTATAAACATTCTGAGCAAAAAGAGGTTAAGCCCAGGTGCACCATCAGAGGAGGTTTTAGGATACAGCAGTGTCTCAGTGGACGGGTGGTGGACCAGTGGAGGAGGACTGGCTCTCGGAAAGGAGGAAAGGGAGAAGCAATTAGACAGAACAGGAAAAGCCCCTGGGACGGGACCAGAGCTAACTGGGGTGGAAAGAAGGAAGATGATGTTGGAGGGTGCTTCAGGCCAGACTGTAGGCTGTCTTGAAAGCCAGACTGAGAAGGTTCTGTTGCAGCTTGTCCCTGTCTATTTTTACTGCATCTTATAGAAAAGGGAATCCATTAAGGGTTTCTGAGCAGGGATGTGTCATGATCAGAGACCTGGAATTGAAACATTTTCCCAGCCTAAGTATCAGACGGTGGCCGTGGAGAAGCCCTACATCCCCACTGTCCCCAGTCCCTGTCACCCAGTGAGAGAAACGAACATCTGCTTGTTCACGGCCTTGAGTCTGACAATCATCCTTAGTCTGGTCCTTGAGCCCCAGGCTGCCTGTCCGGATCTGCCAGCTACCTCCCCTTTCTTTCCCTTTCTTCTCTTCTCCACTGTTACCATTTCATCATCATTACTATTTTGGGGACCATGACATCAGGTCCTCCCAAGGGGGTTGTCATTCCTTTCTCCAGGGGATCTTCCTGACCCAGAGATCGAACCCGTGTCTCTTGCTTGGCAGGCAGATTCTTTACTGCTGATCCACCTGGGAAGCCCTCAGAGCCCCTGATAAAAGGAGCCAAAACAAGGTCNATGCATGGATATGAGAGTTGGACTATAAAGAAAGCTGAATGCTGAAGAATTGATGCTTTTGAACTGTGGTGTTGGAGAACACTTGAGAGTCCCTTGGACTGCAAGGGGATCCAACCAGTCAATCCTAAAGGAAATGAGTCCTGAATATTCATTGGAAGAATGATGCTGAAGTTGAAACGCCAATACTTTGGCCACCTGATGTGAAGAACTGACTTCTTGGAAAAGACCCTGACGCTGGGAAAGATTGAAGGCAGGAAGAGAAGGGGACAACAGAGGATGAGATGGTTGGATGGCATCACTGACTCAATAGACATGAGTTAGACTAAGCTCTGGGAGTTGGTGATGGACAGGGAAGTCTGGCGTATTGCAGTCCATGGGGTCACAAAGAGTCAGACACAACTGAGCAACTGAACTGAACTGAAGCTCACCTTCAGAGGTCCCTTGCCTTGATGTCCAGTCACATAAGTCATTGCCCTAAGTGAGAAGTGAAGTCCTACTGGGGTTGACACACTTTTTCTTAAAGGAACAGTTAGTATTTTACATTTGCAGGCTATGTCTCTATTGCAAATACTTAATTCGGCTGTTTCAGTATAAAAGTAGCCACAGACAACACACAAATGAATATGCACCTCTATGTTCCAACAAAACATTACCCAAAAAAAGAAAAAAGCCATAATTTGCCAACTCGAGACCTAGTCGGTTACCTCTTAGAAGTTCTGAACACCAAGCAGAAAAACAGGAGGTGAAAAGACACCCATTAACTTTCCAGACTACCATCAGGAAAATAAGTACTTGGGTTTATCACAATATCAAGTCACCAAGGGAGAGGAGAATGTTTATTTGCATAGACTCAAAGTGAGGATAAGTACAGACTACTCCATCCATTTTTTTCTAATTTGCACCCTCTCTGTTCCCACTGAGACTGTACTCTGCCCTGTGGAAACAAACACCATAGAGATTTAGTATTTGTTTCATCTTTCTCTACCCACCATGGGTTTAATGGGATAGTCATATGTATACTTTGAAGTCTGTTGTGGCAAGAGCAGCCCGAGGCCCCAAACTGAAAGCTTGATGCAGAGACCTTTACTGACGACCTAGGGATTCCTACATAAGACAAGATTTACATATGGGACAAGAGAGCTGGCTTCAGGAGGACCACAGAGCAGATAACAGTTCTAAATCTCAGTCTCTGAGAGGAAGCTTTCATGACACCTTCAGCTGGTGAGACTTGAGATCTAGACCTTCGTGACATGCTGTGACATGCTTATAGATTTTCAAAGGGTGGTGAAATACAAAGAATGGTTGTGATTAGCATTTATTGTGATAAAAAGGGCCCTGTAGACCAGTTTTTTCCCTCAGCTTCCTTTATTCAAGCTCACAAAGGTAATTAGTCTAAAAGTCAAGATTTCAAAGATCTGGTTTTGAAGACATCTTTCTACTAAACTGCTGTCTTTGTGATCTAAGGACTTTACCCTCCCTCATATATCTGAGTGCCTACTCTGCCTGGAAGTGAGCTGGGTTATGAAGGAATTATTTTCTTTCTGACCTCCAGGACATTACCGTGTAGATTGAAAAGAAAACTTGTCCCTGATATCTGTATTTACACGGAAAACACAGTTTTACACTAGGAAGAGAGCTGACGCTACCATTTAAATGATTTCTTGTCCTGCTCCACAGCCTGACTTTTGAAAACAAAGTGAAAAAGATCTCCTCTGAAAAACTTTTTAACTAGACTCACCCAGAATAAAAGGGGCTCAAATGAAATCAGAGATGAATGCGGTGACATTACAACTAAGACCACAGATATGCAATGGATCATAAGAGAGTAGCACAAACAATTAGATGTCAACAAATTGGATAACTCAGAAGAAATGGATAAATTCTTAGAAACATACAACTTTCCAGGACCAAATCATGAATAAATAGAAAATATAAACAGTCTGATCACTAATAAGGAGATTGCATGTGTGCTAAGTTGCTTCAGCCATGTCCAATTCTTTGCAACCCTATGGAGCATAGCCTGCCAGGCTCCACTGTCCATGGAATTCTCCAGACAAGAATACTGGAGTGGGGGAGGCGGTCCTAAGATGGCAGAGGAATAGGACAGGGAGACCACTTTCTCCCCAACAAATTCATCAAAAGAACATTTGAACTCTGAGTAAATTCCACAAAACAACTTCTGAATGCTGGCAGAGGACATCGGGCACCCAGAAAAGCAGCCCATTGTCTTCAAAAGGAGGTAGGAAAAAATATAAAAGATAGAAAGAGAGACAAAAAAGGTAGGGATGGAGATCCATCCTGGGAAGGGAGTCTTAAAAAAGAGAGAAGTTTCCAAACACCAGGAAACACGCTCACTGGTGAGTATGTGGTGAGCCTTGGAACCTCAGAGGGCAACATAACCAGGAGGAAAAATAAATAAATAAATAATGAAAACCCACAGATTTCGTGCCCAAAGGTAACTCCCAGTAGAGAAGCAGCACAGACGCCTGAATCCGCCACTAGCAAGCAGGGACTGGGCAGGGAGGAGCAGGCTGCATTGCTTAGAGTAAGGACCGGTCCTGAATGCCTGGAGGGCAATCTGAGGGAACTAACTTGAGATAGCAAACCAGGATGTGGGATAGCTATCTCACGAAAAGCCCTCACCTAAGACACCGCCAGGCCAGCTCACAGAACAAAGGACTGAGCAGAGCTCGCCGGCTACGGACTGGTCCATCCCCCGCAGGAGACAGGCAGGCAAGGGCAGCCAGAGCCAGAAGGGGCCAATCGCGGCCCCAGAGAGGCATCATCCACCAAACTGGAAGCAGCCTTCATTGCTAACCAAGACTTCTTCGGATTCCGGATGGTCGACACCCGCCAGGAGGGTCGCAGCCAGAGATCAGCTCCCCAGATGAGAGGTGCGCCGGTTGTATACCCAGAAAACCGAGTGGCAGGGACAGGGGAGGTGATTAGTCACAGCGACCTTGCTAGCCAAGCACCTGGACACCTAGGCTGCTTGGACCAAGGAAGGGCACAAAACGCAGGCCCAACCAAGTCTGCGCCTTTGTGGAGTACCAGAGAACCTGAACCTGACTGGCTTAGACATGCAAAGTGCACTCAACCAAGGGCCCGCCTCAGACAGGTCCTGGTATAACAACCTAGAGCCTATGCAGTGTAGACTGGGAAAGCACACACACCGTGGGCCGGCACAAACCCAGTGTGGCCAAGACACTGGGAGCACACATCAGTGTTATTTGTTTGCAGTGTTCCTCTCTCCCCACAGCACAACTGAACAAGTGAGCCTAAAAGAGTGTCCACCACCGCCCCCTTGTGTCAGGGTGGAAATGAGACACTGAAGAGATCGGCAAACAGAAGAAGCTAAAAGAAACAGAGGGAACTGCCTTGGAAGTGACAGGTGCAATAGAATAAAACCCTGTAGTTAGCACTGACTACATAGGAAGGGGCCTATAGATGGTGAGAAATATAAGCCGGATCGAGAAATATCTGAAAATGAACTGACCCCACACTGTCCATAAAAACCAGAGAAAGTCCTAGATAAATTTTTACTATTATCATTCTTTAAATTAAAAAAAAAAAACTTTTTTTTAATCCTCTATTACTCCTTTGGAAAAAACTCTGATGCTGGAAGGGATTGCGGGCAGTAGGAGAAGGGGATGACAGAGGATGAGATGGCTGGCATCACTGACTCGATGGACGTGAGTCTGAGTAAATTCGGGGAGTTGGTGATGGACAGGGAGGCCTGGCGTGCTCCGTTTCATGGGGTCGCAAAGAGTCGGACACAACTGAGCGACTGAACTGAACTGATTACTCATTTAACATTCATTTCTATAACCTGCTATTACTTTGCAAAAAGAATACCCTATTTTTTTTATTTTTATTTTCACTTTACTTTGCTTTACACTACTGTATTGGTTTTGCCACACATTGACATGAATCCACCACGGGTGTACATGAGTTCCCAATCCTGAACCCCCCTCCCACCTCCCACCCCATATCATCTCTCTGGATCTTCCCCGTGCACCAGCCTGAAGCATCCTATATCCTGTATTAAACCTAGACTGGCAATTCATTTCTTATATGATAGTATACATGTTTCAACGCCATTCTCCAAATCATCCCACCCTCTCTTCTCTCCCACAGAGTCCAAAAGTCCGTTCTATACATCTGTGTCTCTTTTGCTGTCTCGCATACAGGGTTATCATTACCATATTTCTAAATTCCATATATATGTGTTAGTATACTGTATTGGTGTTCTTCTTTCTGGCTTACTTCACTCTGTATCATAGGCTCCAGTTTCATCCACCTCATTAGAACTGATTCAAATGTATTCTTTTTTTTTTTGTAATTTATTTATTTATTTTTAAATTTAACTTTACAATACTCTATTGGGTTTGCCATACATCGACATGAATCCACCACAGGTGCACACAAGCTCCCAATCCCGAATCCCCCTCCCACCTTCCACCCCNTCACTCTTGCCATCTCCTGTTTGACCACTTCCAATTTGCCTTGATTCATGGACCTAACATTCCAGGTTCCTATGCAATATTGCTCTTTACAGCATCGAACCCTGCTTCCATCACCAGTCCCATTCACAACTGGGTGTTGTTTTTGCTTTGGCCATCCCTTCAGTCTTTCTGGAGTTATTTCTCCATTGATCTCCAGTAGCATATTGGGCACCTACCAACCTAGGGAGTTCATCTTTCAGTATCCTATCTTTTTGCATTTTCATACTGTTCATGGGGTTCTCAAGGCAAGAATACTAAGTGGTTTGCCATTCCCTTCTCCAGTGGACCACATTCTGTCAGACCTCTCCACCATGACCCGTCCGTCTTGGGTGGCCCCACACAGCATGGCTTAGTTTCACTGAGTTAGACAAGGCTGTGGTCCCTGTGATCAGATTGGCCTGTTGTCTGTGATTGTGGTTTCAGTCTGTCTGCCCTCTGTTCCCCTCTCTCAGTGCCTACCATCTTACTTGGGTTTCTCTTACCTTGGACGTGGGGTCTCCCTTCATGGCTGCTCCAGCAAAGCGCAGCCGCTGCTCCTTACCTCTCATTCAAGGTAGCTCCTCTCGGTCATGCTTGCATGCTGTCAGTCCATCCCATCAAAGAAAACTGTTTTGTTACCAAACGCTTTATATCCTATGGGTCTTCAACACGATTTATCAATATTTCCTACCCTTTGTGTCTTAAACAGTGCTTTCTCATTTTATCTTCTGTATATGTCTACCAACCAAAAGGACTATGGAGCTTCATTCTCTGCAATTTGTGTTACTAAGTAAATATATTGAACTTGCATCTTGAAATACATACATATTCTCACCCTTCAAATTCTGATGAGATCCTTACCCATCTCCAAGAAAATGTTTCCCCCCAGCAATTGAGAATCACTAACGTATAGTCCTTGGGCCAAACAGGTGGAGAGCATTCAAGCTAAAGATATCTATATTCTATTTTGATAGCCCAATTTTCTTATGCAAGTATTCCCAACACATCCTTCAGGAGGAGCTTCCCTCTGGCTTTCTGTGATTTGAGCTAGACTAAGTCTGTTACACACATGTGTATCTGGTACAGCTAGTGGTCCCAGGAGTCCACATAAAAGCAGGAGAAAGACTTTCTTGTCCTGTCTGATCCATATGGTCTGGGGTCTTTATCTGCAGAATTCATGTAGACAAAATGTAATGCCTGAAGGAGAGCTCTAGGTTGAGCTGTGGCCTTAACAATGGAAGCTTCTGATTCTTCCTTTTCTTAGCCCTTTGAAATTTCATTCACCAAGTATCTTTACATAACATCTGGTGTCTTCATCAGTTCTTCCTAGTTTTTCTAATAAAATCTTCAAAACTTCGTTTACTCTAAATATAGGACACAAATACCCCAAAGTGTTGTCTACCACACTCTTCTCCACCACCACCACACACACACACACACACACAGACAATGGACTTGATTATAAGAAACGATCAAAGGGACTTGATTATAAGCAATGATCAAAGTCTGACAAGAAAGGAGCAAGCCAAACATAAGTGGAAACTGATCATCTCTCCAAAAGAAAAAAGTCTTGGACATCAAATGCCCTGGATCTCTCTGACTCAGCTTTTACTTTCCCATCTTAGATTTCTGGAATCCCTCTGTGCCATTACCAGGCCCAAATGCAAACCTCTTTTTTCCTATTTTTAAATTTTTTGAATTGCGTATCTTTTTTCAAGTATAACTAAATACAGCATTATATTGGTCTCAGGTGTGTGAGGTAGTGACTCAACATTTATATACCTTACAAATTAATCACTATGTTAAGCCCAGTAACATCTGTCACCACACAAGAGTTATTACAATATAATTAACTATTTTTCCTAAGCTGTTCATAAAATCCATGACTTATTTATTTCATCACTGGAAGTTCATATTTCTAAACTCCCTTCACCTGCTTCACTCAACTGCCAACCGTCTTCTCCTTTGGCTACCACCAGTTTGCTCTCTGTATCAATGACTCTGCTTCAGCTTTGGTTTCTGTTTATTTGTTTTGGTTTTTAGATTCACAATAAGTGAAATTATACAATATTTATCTTTCGCTGATTCATTTCGCTTAGCATAATACTCACTAGGTCCATCCATGTTGTTGCAAGTAGTAAAATTTCCTTCTTTTTTTATCACTGAGTTATATTCCTTTATATATATATATCATCTTTTTTACCCATTCATCTAATTATGGACACTTAGGTTGTATCCATATCTTGACTATTGTAAATAAGGCTGCAGTGTATATCTTTTCAAATGAGTGTTTTCATTTCTTCTGACAAATATCCAGAAGTGGAATTGTTGGATTATATTATAATTCCATTTTTAAGTTTTTGAGGAAAGTCTGTGTTTTCCATAGTGGCTGTGCAAATTTGCATTCCCACCAACAGTGTACAATGATTCTTTTTTTCTCCACATCTTTGCCAACACTGATTATTCCTTGCCTTTTTAATAATAACCATAGCAACAAATGTGAGGTGCTATCTCATTGTGGTTTCTATTTGCGTTTCCCTGATGGTTCATGATGAGTGTTGTTTCATGTGTCTGTCGGCCATCTATATTTTTTCCTTTGAAAAATATCTTTGTTGGTCCTCTGCCCATTTCTAATCAGGTTTTTTATATTGAAGTGTATCATTGTTGTTTAGTTGCTAAGTCATAACTGACTCTTGCAATCGCATGGACTGAAGATCAGGCTTCTCTCTGGGATTTCCCAGGCAAGAATACTAGAGTGGATTGCCAGTTCCTCGGGGATCAAACCCTCATCTCCTGCATTGACAGGCAGACTCTTTACCACTGAGCTACCTGGGAAGCCCATTGACATATGTAGTTTTTATATACTTTGAATATTAATCCCTTATCAGATATATCACTTGCAAATATTTTCTCCCATTCAGTGGACTTCCCTTTAATTTTGTTGATGATTTCATCTGATATGCAAAAGCTTTCAGTTCAATACTGTTTCATTGGTTTATTTTGGCTTTTGTTGTCCTTGCCTGAGGAGACAAATCCAAAAAAAAATATATTACTGAGACTGATGTCAAAGAGTGTATGGTTAATATTTTCTTCTAGTTTTCTAGTATCAGATCTTACATTTGTCTTTAATCAATTTTGAGTTCATTTTCATTTAATAGTGTAAGAAAGTGATCTAGATTCATTCTACAACATTTATTGAAGAGATTATCTTTTCCTCATTGTATATTCTTGCCTCCTTTATCAAAAATTAATTGACCATATAAGCATGAGTTTATCTCAAGACTCCCTGTTCTGTTCACTGATTTATGTGTCTGTTTTTATGCTAGTACCATACAATTTTGATTACCATAAGCTTTGTGGCATAGTTTGAAACTAGGGAGCGTAATATATCCAACTTTGTTCTTCTTTCTTAAGGATATTTTGACTATTTGAAGTATTATGTGTTTCCATACAAAATTATAAAATTATTTGTTTTGTTTTATGAATAATGCCATTGGTATTTTGGTAGCAATTACATTAAATCTGTAGATTGCTTTGGATAGTATGGACATTGTAACAATATTAGTTATTACAATCTATTGGCACTGCATGTCTTTCCCCTTACTTGTACCATCTTCAATTTCTTTCATCAGTGTCTTATAGTTTTCAAAATACAGTCCTTCACCCCCCCTTGGTTAAATGTATTCTTTTTTGTGTAAATGTAAATGAAGTTGCTTTCTTAATTTCTCTTTCTGATAGTTCATCATTATTATGTAGGAATACAATGAAATTCTGTTGTTAACTAAGTGTCCTACAACCTTACTGAATTCATTTATCCTAACAGCTTTTTGGAGTTTTTTGGGTTATTTATATATAATATTATGTCATCTGCAAAGTGACAGTTTCACTTCTTCCTTTCCAGTTTGGATGATTTCATCTCTTTTTATTTTCTAACTGCTATGACTAGGACTTCCAATACTATGTTGAATAAAATGGTGAGAGTGTGTCCTTGTCTTGTTTCTGACCTTAGAGGAAAATCCTTCAGTTTTTCACCATTGAGTATGATATAAGCTGTGGGTTTGTCATTTGTGGTCTTAATTAGTTTGAGGTATGTTCCCTCTGGAGAGTTTTTATCATAAATGAGTGCTGAATTTTGTCAAAATGTTTTTCTACATCTATTGAGATGATTATATGTTGTGGATGGAAAAAATGTTTGATATGAGTTCTTAAATTTATTAAGACTTATTTTGTGGCCTAACGTGATATAGGAGAATGTTTCATGAGCAGGTGAAAAGAATATGTATTTGGCTGCTTTGGGGTGGCATGTTCTCTATATATCAGTTAAAGCTATCTAGTCCTATTGTCACTTAAAATCAGTTATTTCTTTGTTGCTTTTATCAGGAAAATCTGTCCACTGATAGAAGTGGGTGTTAAAGTCTGCTATAATTGTTGTATTACTATCAACTTCTCCCTTTATGTTTGTTAATATTTGCTTTATGCATTTAGGTGTTTCTAGGTACAGGCAGAGGAACAAGAGATCAAATTGCCAACATCCGCTGGCTCATGGAAAAAGCAAGAGAGTTCCAGAAAAACATCTACTTCTGCTTTCTTGACTATGCCAAAGCCTTTGACTGTGTGGATCACAATAAACTGGAAAATTCTGAAAGAGATAGGAATACCAGACCACCTGACCTGCCTCTTGAGAAATCTGTATGCAGGTCAGGAAGCAACAGTTAGAACTGGACATGGAACAACAGACTGGTTCCAAATAGGAAAAGGAGTACGTCAAGGCTGTATATTGTCACCCTGTTTATTTAACTTACATGCAGAGTACATCATGAGAAACGGTGGGCTGGAAGAAAGACTAGCTGGAATCAAGATTGCCGGGAGAAATATCAATCACCTCAGATATGCAGATGACACCACCCTTATGGCAGAAAGTGAAGAGGAACTAAAGAGCCTCTGATGAAAGTGAAAGAGGAAAGCAAAAAAGCTGGCTTAAAGTTCAACATTCAGAAAACGAAGATCATGGCATCCGGTCCCATCACTTCACGGGAAATAGATAGGGAAACAATGGAAACAGTGNTGGGAAAACTCAGCAGTGGCCACAGGACGGGAAAAGGTCAGTTTTCATTCCAATTACAAATAAAGGCAATGCCAAAGAATGATCAAACTACCGCACAATTGCACTCATCTCACAAGCTAGTAAAGTAATGCTCAAAATTATCCAGGCCAGACTTCAGCAATACGTGAACCATGAACTTTCTGATGTTCAAGCTGGTTTTAGAAAAGGCAGAAAAACCAGAGGTCAAATTGCCAACATCCGCTGGATCATGGAAAAAGCAAGAGAGTTCCAGAAAATCATCTACTTCTGCTTTATTGACTATGCCAAAGACTTTGACTGTGTGGATCACAAGAAACTGTGGAAAATTCTGAAAGAGATGGGAATACCAGACCACCTGACCTGCCTCTTGAGAAATCTGTATGCATGTCAGGAAGCAACAGTTAGAACTGGACATGGAACAACAGACTGGTTCCAAATAGGAAAAGGAGTACGTCAAGGCTGTATATTGTCACCCTGCTTATTTAACTTACATGCAGAGTACATCATGAGAAACGCTGGACTGGAAGAAACACAAGCTGGAATCAAGATTGCCGGGAGAAATATCAATAACCTCAGATATGCAGATGACACCACCCTTATGGCAGAAAGTGAAGAGGAGCTAAAAAGCCTCTTGATGAAAGTGAAAGAGGAGAGTGAAAAAGTTGGCTTAAAGCTCAACATTCAGAAAACGAAGATCATGGCATCCGGTCCCATCACTTCATGGGAAATAGATGGGGAAACAGTGGAAACAGTGTCAGACTTTATTTTTTGGGGCTCCAAAATCACTGCAGATGGTGACTGCAGCCATGAAATTAAAAGACGCTTACTCCTTGGAAGAAAAGTTATGACCAACCTAGATAGCATATTCAAAAGCAGAGACATTACTTTGCCGACTAAGGTCCGTCTAGTCAAGGCTATGGTTTTTCCTGTGGTCATGTATGGATGTGAGAGTTGGACTGTGAAGAAGGCTGAGCGCCGAAGAATTGATGCTTTTGAACTGTGGTGTTGGAGAAGACTCTTGAGAGTCCCTTGGACTGCAAGGAGATCCAACCAGTCCATTCTGAAGGAGATCAGCCCTGGGATTTCTTTGGAAGAAATGATGCTAAAGCTGAAACTCCAGTACTTTGGCCACCTCATGCGAAGAGTTGACTCATTGGAAAAGACTCTGATGCTGGGAGGAATTGGGGGCAGGAGGAGAAGGGGACAACAGAGGATGAGATGGCTGGATGGCATCACGGACTCGATGAACATGAGTCTGAGTGAATTCTGGGAGTTGGTGATGGACAGGGAGGCCTGGCGTGCTGCGATTCATGGGGTCGCAAAGAGTCGGACACGACTGAGTGACTGAACTGAACTGAAAAGGCAATTGCTAAAAGCAGCACTTTGGGGTTTTTCCCAGTTTAATAATACTACAGAGGTATTGCTTGGCAACTCTTTATGTAGGCTTCCCAGGTGACTCAGTGATAAGATTTTGCCTGTCAATGCAGGAGACGCGGGTTTGATCCCTGAGTCAGGAAGACCCCTTGGAGAAGGAAATGGCAATCCACTCCAGTATTCTCGCTTCTCGCTTGGGAAATCCCGTGAACAGAGGAGCCTGACAGTCCATGGGGTCACAAAAAGAGTCAGACATGACTTAGAGACTCAACAAGAACAGCAAACAAACAACTCTTTCTGTACAATAAATATTAGGTTCATTTCTTCATCAGTATGAGAATGGGCTCTTTTTTTTTTTTTTTTACTTCAGCTGCTACTTATACTGTTACAATACATTTGAAAGCAACAAACCTAAAGTGAATGAAAAACGGTGCCAAGTTTTATTATTATAAATGTCAGGGGAAACAAATGGATTGAGTCTCTCTGACTGCAAAATGGAGGAAAATCTTTAGAGGTGAAGAGCTCTGTAGCCTTGCTAGGATCCAGCCATAAAAGCAGTGGGGAGAAGATCTCTTATGTAGAGCTTGGGGCCAGGAAAATTCCAGAACGCCCACTGCTGACATTCGTATGGCCGGATGAAGCAGAAAGTAAGGTCTACATAAGACTGAGAAATGAGCAGCGTTGTGGACATTATCAGTTGAGCGACCCTGGGACCAACTCAGAGCACTGTGCTCTGAGACCATGAGTAGTTAGGTAGACACTGCCCAGGGTATGGCTTATGTCCCATTATTGTATTAAAGGGACCTGCATTTGGCCTGCTCTTGAAATGACATCTAAGTAATCATTAAAGGAAACAGACTGATTCAATTTTTTTTCAATTTGGAAAACACAAATAATGTGTAGAATAATTTGTCCTAATTGTATGCCTCATCCTTTTCAGGGATGAAATAAAATTTCAAAGAGCAAGAGTTCAGACCTCAGCACTAACTTTCTTCTGAGTCATCACAGGCTTGATCATGTTCAGTGCCTGATCTTGCCCTTTCTGTTACTGAGACTCTTCCAAGAATGGTTCATGAATACAGTGTGTATTGTTGGGAAATTACATTGGTCTCAAACCTTCAGCTCTTTAAAAATTAGATCTTAATCTCAAATTTCTTCAGCTGTCTTTGCTTAATCTAGTGGAATACGTTGGGCTTAAATTGTGTAAGTGAGTGTTCAGTCACTGCAGTCATGTCTGACTCTTGGCAATCCTGTGGACCGTAGCCCACCAGGTTCCTCTGTCCATAGGGATTCCAGGCAAGAATACTGGAATGGGTTGCCATGCCCTCCTCCAGGGATTAAATTGTATACATCCTTTTAATTATATGTCAATTTATTTGTTAATTATTTTATTAAAAGATGGGAAAAGGATTCTCAACAAGTAATCTGATGGAATGAAATATTTGCACAGCAATTAAGAAAGAACTCTTTGATTTTTGTTTTTAAAAGATGATATAAAATTTTAATTAAATCTCAGTCCCCTCTATATCTTGTCTGATTCCATTTCCTCCAATTAACTAAAATATTAGGAGTTTAAAGTTGCTTATAAACATTTTTAGGGGATCTTATGTTTTGAGGTTTGATTACTTGATGAAGAGCATTAAGTATTCACCATATTATTAAGATTAAAATTTATCCTGGAAAACAGCATTTTGCTATATTGCTCCTATTTCAGGGGGTCTCACTCAGCTTCACCATCATTCTTTATGCCTCAGGGATCCACCAACCATGGGCCATGGACCAAGTTGTCCCAAGGTTGTATAACATGTAAGCTAAGCATAATTTTTATATTTTTTAATGGTTTTAAAAAATGAAAAATAATAATATTTGTCATGCATGAAAATTACATAAATTCAAATGTCAAATAAAGTTTTATTGGTCCACATTCATGCCCATCCCTGTATATGCTATTTATGCATGCAAGCTCAGTAGCTAGGTCATGTCTGACTCTTTGTGACCCCATGGACTATAGCCTGCCAGGCTCCTCTGTCCATGGGATTTCCCAGGCAAGCATACTAGAGAGGGTTGCCATTTCCTTCTCCAGGGGATCTCCCCAACCCAGGGATCAAACCTGAGTCTCTTGCATTGGCAGGAGGATTCCTGACCACTGAGCAACCAGGAAACCCCTGTATGCTATCTACGGCTGCTCTCAAACTCTGTGAGGATTGCAAAGTTGAATCATTGCAACTGAGACCATATGGCCCACAAAGTCCAAGGAATTTATCCTCAGACCTTTTCCTTGATGATTAACTTTACTTATTCTGATTCTATGGTTTTGTGTTTCTTCTACTGTAACCCAGATAAAATAAAGCTAAACTGAATCTTGGGGGGAAAAAATCAACATAGGCCAACAGAATGCCGAGTAATTGAAAGCAATTGACAGTGAAAAGGCTGGAAGAGCTGTGGAGAGGAAGTCTGTGGAGAGCTAGGTGAGAGCAGGTATTAGTGTTTTACTCTATATTTTTAAATCTTTTACAGTAAGACTGTATTAGGCATTTCTTGTATAATTTTCACAACGTCTAACAATTTTTTACCCAAAAGGTGCCCCCCTCCTCATCATAACCGTTTTGGAAGTTGACTTTGAAGATGCGTGTGCTTGTACTTATGTGTCACAGATACTCAAACAGCTGTCACAAACAATGGCATGAGTGTATTCAGTTCAGTTCAGTTCAGTTGCTCAGTCATGTCCGGCTCTCTGCGACCCCTGGACTGCAGCATGCCAGGCTTCCCTGCCCAACACCAACTCTCGGAGCTTGCTCAAACTCATGTGCTCACTAGAGGCAAGGAAAAACCAAAGGAACCCAGGAATCAAGACAAAGGCGTGGAGAGGAGTGAACATCAGATGACAGATTCAAACACAGCTGATCCCAGGAGAAGATGTGGCGTGAAGCTGCGGCTTTAGAGATTTGAATTAACTGCAGGGAGGAGCTTTTTTATGGATGAGCTACTTAGAGCAGCAGGAAAATTTAGTCACAAATGATTGAGGAAAACTGAGACTCTTTTCCTTTGGGTATTTTACAAATGGAATTTAAAAGTGCTTATTTCTGACTGGGTATGTGCTGTGTGCTTAGCTGATCAGTCCTGTCCGAGCCTTTGTGATTCCATGGACTGTAGCCCGCCAGAATCCTCTGTCCATGAAATTCTCCAGGCAAGAATACTGGAGTGGGTTGCCATTCCCTTCTCTAAGGGATCGTCCCCACCCAGGGATCAAACTTGGGTCTCCTGCATTGGCAGGCGGATTCTTTACGCACTGAGTCACCAGGGAATCCTTATTTCTGACTGGTTAGGTATAGTTCAGCTGTGGGTTGAAATAGGCAGTATCTTCTCGTTTGGTTAATAGAGAAAAAAAGCTAATAGCAACTTTGGGTGTCACAGTCACTATGCATTCATTTTTAAATAAAATAAAGGTCAGGGATGGATTTATGTGTTCAAACTACCTAACTGAATCCTGGAGGATGAACTCAAATCTGATTTTAATATCTCTTATGAATATCTTCATTATAAATAATCTCAATTATTCACCTATAGTTCAAGTTCAGACNGAGAAGATGTGGCGTGAAGCTGCGGCTTTAGAGATTTGAATTAACTGCAGGGAGGAGCTTTTTTATGGATGAGCTACTTAGAGCAGCAGGAAAATTTAGTCACAAATGATTGAGGAAAACTGAGAGTCTTTTCCTTTGGGTATTTTACAAATGGAATTTAAAAGTGCTTATTTCTGACGGGGTATGTGCTGTGTGCTTAGCTGATCAGTCCTGTCCGAGCCTTTGTGATTCCATGGACTGTAGCCCGCCAGAATCCTCTGTCCATGAAATTCTCCAGGCAAGAATACTGGAGTGGGTTGCCATTCCCTTCTCTAAGGGATCGTCCCCACCCAGGGATCAAACTTGGGTCTTCTGCATTGGCAGGCGGATTCTTTACGCACTGAGTCGCCAGGGAATCCTTATTTCTGACTGGTTAGGTATAGTTCAGCTGTGGGTTGAAATAGGCAGTATCTTCTCGTTTGGTTAATAGAGAAAAAAAGCTAATAGCAACTTTGGGTGTCACAGTCACTATGCATTCATTTTTAAATAAAATAAAGGTCAGGGATGGATTTATGTGTTCAAACTACCTAACTGAATCCTGGAGGATGAACTCAAATCTGATTTTAATATCTCTTATGAATATCTTCATTATAAATAATCTCAATTATTCACCTATAGTTCAAGTTCAGACCTTCAAATCTTTTACAAGTCTTAAAACTTATATTTCCTATTTCTCTATGATGAACACATATCTGTGTGATTAAATATATAAAAATATTTAAATATATTACATGATATATTTATTAAATATATTTATATGTAATGTAAATATATAGTATAATATATACTACAAAGAGAAAGGCAAACTCCTGGACAATTTGCTACACTAAAATCTCACTATTTTGGACTTGGGAGAAAAATCTAAAACATTTCATTTTAAATGAATTTAAAACTAAGATAAATATGTTGCATAACATAAACTAGGATTTTAAAAAGTTGTTTTCAATGAACAAATAAGAATTATCTGCCTGCTATTAATTTGTCCTGGCAGTAAAAGGAGACAGACTTCTGTGGAAAGTCAGCACTGTCTGCACTTAATCCCCGTTTTGAAACAGACAATGATTTCCTGTGGTCTGGCTTCCTTGTCTCCTTCCTCCCTGTGAAGTGACAATCTTCATTTCTGATTCTGAGTGAAAAGGGACAGAGACAAAGAAAAGAGAAAGAGGAGCAAGCAGCAAACAGAAGGCCAGCAATTAAAGGTACAGGCCCATCTTCACACGCGATAAAGTATTTGCCATAGCTGATTTGCTTTCAAATTCATCCCTCAAGGAATATATTTATCACTCCCTAATGCTTACATCCTAGTCAACAAAAGGTCCAGTAAACTTAAGTGAATCCGAATATCATCTTGAAATCCTGCTTATTGTCATATTAGTAATTACTGAAAATCATGGCTGTTTTCACTGGAGACGTTTCCACCTTCACTTTTTGAACTGTGATGATTAGAAGCGATGTTAACCTTCCCATTTAATTTGCTTTCATTGATTTTCAACTGTTATCTCCGTAGCCACAGCAATATTTAAGTAAATGTTGTTTGATATGAAACAATTATGTAAATGGTAGCCTTACAACTAGTTAATAATTTGTATCTTTCATACTCTGATGTTTTCTGCCTTTTTTGAATTTTTATCTAGTTTGTTTCACTTTTTTTATTTCATATTCAGAACTCTCATTTCATTTAGTCTGTTTCCCAATTTCTCCAGCTCTTCCTTTTTTTTAATGTTCTTTCTCAAGCCTTTATCAAGTATAGAAGAAAAGCTCTCTCTCTCTATATATATAATGTATATAGTTTAGAAAACTTATCAATTTTTGTCTAANATTTCATTTAGTCTGTTTCCCAATTTCTCCAGCTCTTCCTTTTTTTTAATGTTCTTTCTCAAGCCTTTATCAAGTATAGAAGAAAAGCTCTCTCTCTCTATATATATAATGTATATAGTTTAGAAAACTTATCAATTTTTGTCTAACTAAAGAAATTTATGCCATTTTGATTCCACTTGTTTGACTTAGCATGAAATGAATAGAATGACAGATTTCTAATTTCTTAAAAAAACAGAAATGCAGCAAGCGACAGAATCTTACTGTGTAGAACAGGGAAATATAGTCAATACCTTGTAATAGCCTATAATGGAAAATAATCTGAAAAATAATATGTGTATATAGGCGTAACTGAATTATCTTGCTGTGCACCTGAAACAATGTAAGTCAACTATACGTCAATAATATATATATATACACATATACATATATAAAGAAAAATAAATAAATAAAAACGAATGAGTATCTATTACAGTAAGGGAGAAACTCCATGTTATGGGTTACTAAAAGAACAATTGATTCAGAACCTGTGTCTTTCGGGGAGAGATTCACCCCCAAATTCTGGTCTCTGACCAGCCACCTCCCCCAAATCAGAAGGACTGGGAAGCTCTAGGCTAGAGTGAGCCCCTACCTCTTCTCAGGGTCTGTCTGGGGAAGCCAGGGGTCCTGCCTGCATTTCTTGAAGCTTCCAGGAACCAGGAAGAGGAAAGAACTGGTTGGATGCTGCTTCTCTCCCATCCCCTTTCCTCTCTTCCCCTCCCTTCTCTTCTTCTTCCTCATCCTTCATATGGAAATGAATATAATTTTAAAAAATTCCATTAGAAAAGTATTGTCAGCAAAAAAAAAAAAAGAAGTATAGGTGCATCCATTCACTCATTCACCCATTCATTCATTCCTCTGTACCGGCTGCCCCTCACGGGGATGCTGGCTTATGCACCCTCTTCCACATGCATGGAATACCTCTGCAGTAAAGTAATTTCCTACAGAGTACCAGGTGATCTACATACTTTCTTTCCTCAATACACCCCCCAACCAAGATAGTCACATGGTTTGCTTCTTACTTTATTCAGATTCTGCTTTGTACCCTTTCCTGGGAAACCTGCGCTCTCTGCTCTTCATCAACCCCAATCTAGTTCTTTTCTCTCTCCCCAACTTAACCTCTGGTACCTTATTTGTTTATCATTTGCATCTCCTGACTAATATTTAAATTCCATGAGAGCAGGAACTTGATTTAATTTGCTGTTGTGTTCCAGGAGCCTCGACTAGTGCCTGGCACGTGGTGGGTACTGAGTATGTATTTGCAGAATGAATGACTCCCTAGCCATCCTTCTTGGCTTTCTGCATCTACTTACTCACCAAGGTCTGCAAATTCTTCATGGGGCCTTTCCTTTCCTTTCCCTGGTCATCATCAAAACCCAGTGCACCTTCTGCCTGGAGACAGGCCTCTCTCAATTTCCCCTCATTTCACTCTCAGATCCACACTGAACACTGACGTGAGCTGATGTCACACCTCTCTGCCTCTTTCTGTCTGTCTTTCTCTCTTCAGTCAAATATCTGAGAAGCCAAGTGGGAAGTTGCTGTGTAACACAGGGAGCTCAGCCTGGTGCTCTGTGATGACCTAGAGGGGTGGGACTGAGGGTGGTGGGAGGGATGCTCAAGAGGGCGGGGATATAGATATACCTACAGCTGATTCATGTTGTTGTACAGTACCTACAGCTGATTCGTGTTGTTGTACAGTAGAAACCAACACAACATTGTAAAGCAATTATCTTCCAATTAAAATAAATTTTAAAAAATTAAAAAGATGAAAATAACCTAGTATTCTAAAAAAAAAAAAACAACCCAGAAAAGTTATTCTCTATTGCCTTTAACATAAATACAAAATCCTTAGCTTGACTTTCAATGGACTTCACATCATGGGGTTAAAATATTCATATTTTATTTCTAATTGTTCTCCTAATTGCACCTCTCTTTCCACGGTCTTGGACTAGTCCAGTTCCAAACTTATTTCCAGTTCCTTCCTAACATTCTTGCTCCAGCTTCTTCAAATGNGTTATTCTCTATTGCCTTTAACATAAATACAAAATCCTTAGCTTGACTTTCAATGGACTTCACATCATGGGGTTAAAATATTCATATTTTATTTCTAATTGTTCTCCTAATTGCACCTCTCTTTCCACGGTCTTGGACTAGTCCAGTTCCAAACTTATTTCCAGTTCCTTCCTAACATTCTTGCTCCAGCTTCTTCAAATGGGGCACAAATTGCAAGGCTTGGCTCAGGGCCCACCTTCTACTATTAATCCTACAGCCCAGTGACAGCCCCTCTGAATTAGGAGCCCTTACTATGTTGGGATCACTCACTTCTCTCCTCATCCCATGATACAGCCTCAGGAAATTCTTCTGTGTTAAACAAATTTTTTGCTTAACGTTCCATTGAGTTATCTTTTACATTGTTTGTGTTCCTGCCAAATGTGATTAATTAGGTTATTGTTAATTAAAACATTCAATATGAATATTAGTCAGTATAGACTAGCTTACACTGCGGCAATGAAGTGACCCTCAGATCTCAGTGGCTTGATGAGCAAGCACTTTCTGGCCATGCTCCTCATCCAGTTCAGGTCGCTGGGGAGCTTGCCTCTCATCATCCCCCAAAGAGCTGGCTAAGGGATGCTGCATACTTCACAGGTGAGCTCCCTGGTCATTATAGTGGGGAGCTGAGAGCGTGGGGGACTCACTCCAGGTCCTAAGTTCCTCAGATCAGATGTGACATTCATCACCCTCACTCATAGCCTTTTGACCAGAGAAACTCTCATGGCTTTACCTAACTGCAAAATTTGGGATAACACATAGATATTAAAGCGAAAAATTTGTATCGTGAATAACTCACAGTCACACAAATTGGTTGACCTCACCTAGCACGGATCAGACAGTAGGTAAGTTTCAAGATAGTAGCTGTTTCATACCACTGAGAGATGTCACATCATCTATTTACAGAATTGAGAATAAGTATCTTATTACTGTGATTTCGTTTAAGGTGACAGCTCAGTTCAACACCAAGCCATAACAAGCTTATTTTATGCCTTGGAGTTAAGAATCAACAGTGTGTTGATTCTTGTGGATGCCGAACCAATATTTTAAAAACTTATTTGCAAAGGTCTTAAAAGGATTTTCACATATCCTAAGATGACAATGGAAATCACCTCTTTTTAAAATATGTGGTCAACGCCTGGTTAGAAAAAAAATGTCACTTAGCCTCTCTGACTAGAAATTGGGCAAGGAATTCCGACCCTTCGTATGTCATTTAGTCTCTGCAGAGGGATGTTCAGGTCAGAGGTGCTCTTCTTAGCTTCCCCGCTGAAGTGACAAGATCTATAATCAGTTAATGAAATGTTTTCATGAATCATGACACGGGTATTTCACTGAAACGTAACTGAAATAGCACAGCCTATTCTGGCTTGAAAAGATAAAGCTGTGTGCAAACTTATTATGCCGTAAAGAACAGCGCCATGTTCATTACGTTCAGATCACGCTTGGGAGTCTTGCCTTTGGATAAGCTGAAGTCAGGGTAAAGGCTGGGTTACTTTTTGTGGGACAGACGGTGTCTTCTGGGAGGCACTGCTGAAGTCCTAATAGCTGTTCTATATTCTGTATCAAAAAATACTCTGTTTTTTAAAGCAGGCTTTTTAAATTGTGACTTTCAAAAGATTTTCTCATCATGTGAAATAAGAGTTTTGAGAGGATCTTTGTAATCTGCCTGTGTGGCAGATACCTGTAGCATCGGCACTTGTTTTTTCTTCCCTATCTTCTCTTGTCCTTCCCTCTCTTTTTCCTTTTGCCTTGGTTACAGAATTCTGACTTAAGGATTTATTAAACCTTACTGTTCATGGACATGATCATTGGCTCATATAGGATGTTCTCTCATTTGCTAGTGAGAGAGTGAGTGAGAGAGTGAGTTTGGCTGTTTTTCTACTCGGTCTCTTGTATCAGCTTCCTTCCTATCATACTATTGCAGGCAAATATTTATTTATTTATTTGGCTGCTCCAGGTCTTAGTTGCAATGTGCAGGATGTTTAGTAGCAACATTGGGGATCTACTTCCCTGACCAGGGATAGAACTTGGGCCCCTTGAGTTGGGAGCACAGAGTCTTAGCCATTGGACTGCCAGGGAAGTCCCTACAGGCAAATGTAGCATGCATCTTTGTATTTGCATGCCTTCTTGCAAAACACGTATTATTTTTCATAGGTGTCCTTAGCTAATGTAAATAGTATTTTAAATCTCATTCTACCTTATGTTTTAGGGCCATGTAGGTTGATATGTGAATTTCCATGGAGTCTAACTGTTGCATGGTAGACCACACCGTGCATCTGCCATGGGTCACTTTACCAGTGAAGGAACCAGGTCACCTCCAGCCTCCTGCCAGCATAAACAATGTTTCACCAAATACCCTCAGGTATGCCCCTAATAGGATTGCCTCTTAATTTTGGAAGGGGCTTCCCTGGTGTTTCAGTGGTTAAAAAAAAAAAAAAAAAAATCCACCTGCCAATCAATACAGGAGACTTGCAGGAGACAGGGATTCGAATCCTGGGTTAGGAAGATCCCCTGGAGAAAGCAATGGATACCCACTCCAGTATTCTTGTCTGAAGAATCCCTTAGACAGAGGAGCTTGGCAGGCTACAGTCCATGGGGTCACAAAGAGTTGGATGCAGTTTAGGAAGTGAACACCAGCAAGAGAAAAGGAGGCCTTTGCCTCATGCGATCACTCTCTGAAGGGGCGCCCAGCCCTGCCTTGTGAACATGGATGCTGAGGGAGCCGTCACCTCAGTACCATTCGATGCTGCCTCCGGGCCTCAATGGCCTTGACGAGGGGTCAATGCTGAATTCACGCTGGGCCAGTGACTTCAATCCCAGGGTGTCAGGACTCGGTGAAGAACAGATTGATTGAAGGAAGAAGGAATCTCAGGGCAGTTAAGTCAGAATGATGAGACAGAAGCCCCGCTCTCTGGAGAGAACCCTCTGGTTGTTGAAGATCCAGAGGAGGCTGAGGAGTGATGGATGGGAGGGCTCCCGGGGCTCCATGCATTCCTGACTCCAGGGCTGCAGAGGGGCCGCCCCCGCCTGGACACCTCCTAAGCCCCAGCGGTTGGTGCCGAGCCGTGGGGCGAGCAATGATCCAGTTCTGGCAAAACATCATCTTCTCTCACATTAAATTAATGAGGTTAATTTGAATGTTATTGCTTTTGTAGTTCTGCTGGTAATTAATTGGTAAATTTGTTTTGGTTTTATAACTGTAAACGAGTCACAATCATAGGGAGTTTATACCTAATTTTATGTTTCTTTATATTCGACTAGCAATGTGGTAAAAAAGAGGAAGTGTTAGTTGCTCAGTCGTGTCCAGCTCTTTGCAACACCATGGACTGTAGCCCGCCAAGCTCCTCTGTCCATGGGATTTTCCAGGCAAGAATACTAGCATGGGTTGCCATCTCCTTTTCTAGGTCATCTTCCCGACTCAAGGATCAAATCTCAGTCTCCTGCATCTCCTGCATTTGCAGGCAAATTCTTTACCACTGAGTCCGTTGGGAAGGTCACAGGAGAACCTTGGGCTGAGGCAGGGGAAGGGCAGGCTGAGCTGAAGGAAAGAGGCTGTTACAAACCAGTCTACGAAACCACATTGGGAGGACAGTCCTGCCCCTTGTGCCTGGAGGCACAGTTTCCCAGGCCTCTGGCTCTGGGCTTGGGGACACAGTCCCTGTGTGCGGCAGGAGTGCAGTGTGGCCCGGGAACCTGGAACCAGTCCGGCAGCCCATCTCTTGCTGCCAGTGGGGATATGTCTAGGTCTCTTCTCTGAGGCCCCGCCTTCTGGTTCAGACGTGGGCTTGTGTGAGCCTGAGTGGCTGGGCCTCACTCACCTCCCCACACTCCAGGGCAAGGACGGCCTGGAACACAGACCTCTGGTTCTCTCAGGATCTGATGTTGGAGGTGAGCCGTGATCCCCACAGGGCTGGCTCTGTAAGCAATTCTCCAAACGCAAGAAGGAGGTTCAGACACCAGGCAGGGGGGAGAAACGACAAATGCACACTCTCCATGCCTTTTCTATCTTTATCCACGTGATTGTTAGGCGTGCAGACCAGGACCCAGGGTGAGGACGCCAGCCTGCCACTCGGCCCGCACTGACGGCCAGCAGGGCGGTCCCACGGCGCGGAGCCGGGCAGCCTGTGAGGTTCAGCTCCATCCTCCGCCACATCTACGAATCACGCTTTCTCCCACATCGGCATCCGCGTGGCGAGGGGAGGGAGGAGCTGGGTGGAGAGCAGGTTTGCTCTTGTTTCCGTTGGGCTCTTTCATCTGGCTGGATGAGTTTCCAGAACCATGTAAATCCAAGGCTTTTTTCATGACCACAATCACATCTGCCTTTGTACCTGACTCCCTGGGGAGCAGGAACAGACGCAGAGCTCCTGCAGTTCACACTTCACCGCTCTCTGGCTCCAGGTCTTTGTTAAGACTCCGTTTGATCATTTCGCTTTTGATCTGTCCATTTACTTGCAAGGAGTCCTCCCAGTCTGCCCAGGGCCTTGGACCGCAAACCCTCCGAGAAGACCCTCTTAGGACGCCCTAGCTCTGGTTTACCTTGGCTCCTCATTCCATGATGCCTCGCTCTATGACAAATCTGCCGGAGTTGACAAAGCACTGATGCAGGGAAAGCCCAGGCCTGCTTGTCCACACACTTGTCTTTAAACAGCTGGTGCAGGCCGAGGACAGGAGGTGGGAGGTGGATGAGTGGACAGGATACTACATCAGCAAGCAGAGGAAGCCAGTAGCTGGTCAGTGAGAACCAAGTTATGCTTCCTTTTTGACCAGATTGAAAGAACAGGGAAGCCCAAAGAATGCAGGAGAGAACGATAAAGTAACAGATGTCAAGAAGGTCCACATATTAACCAAATAGATATCAATCACTTGTGATGTATTTTCTAAACCAGGAATGTATATGCACACTGTACACATATTGAGGGCTTTCCAGGTGGCACCAGTAGTAGAGAACCCACTTGCCAATGCCAGAGACACAGGTTCAATCCTTGGATCAGGACGATCCCCTGGAAGAGGACATGGCAACCCACTCCAGTACTCTTGCCTGGAGAATCCTGTGGACAGAGGAGCCTAGCAGGCTACTGTCTGTGGAGTCACAAAGTTGGCCGTGACTGAGCAGCTTAGCACCCATGCATGCATACATATTATATATACATATTGTGCATGTGTGCATGCTAAGTTGCTTCAGTCATGTATGACCCCTTGGGACCCATGAACCGTGGCCCACCAGGCTCCTCTGTTCATGGGATTCTCCAGGCAAAAAGACTGGAGTGGATTGCCATGCCCTTCTCCAGGGTCTCTTCCCAAACTAGGGATGGAACCAATGTCTCTTATGCCTCCTGCATTGACTGGTGGATTCTTTATCACTAGCGCCACCTGGGAAGCCGTGTGTGTGTGTGTGTGTGTGTGTGTGTGTGTGTAGCTTGTGTATATATATATATTCTTTTCCAGATTTTTTCCCTTATAGATTATTACAATATACTGCTATACAATAGGTTCTTGTTGGTTATCTATTTTATACATAGTATATGTATGTTACTAGGGCATCTTCTAAATTGAAGTGACTGCAAACCATAGAACATGCACAGCCAGTTGCTAGCATTTTTTTCTTTTTTTAGCTACACAACCCAGCTTGCAGGATTTTAGTTCCCTGATCAGGGATTGAACCCTGACCACAACGAAAGATCAGAGTCCTAACTCCTGGACTGCCTGGGAACTCCCAGTTGTTAGCATTTAATTACTTGTGAATGTTAGAATGTTGGTCCCAAATATGATATCTTAATTACTCTGTATAAAACTGTATCAGGATGAAGCATTTCAGTGTGGACAGAGCCTTCAGTGGAAAATGCCTGGCCTTTTAAGCTGGATACAAAGGCAGTTCAGTGGCTGTTTGTTACACTCATCATCAAATCCTAAGGTACTTTGATAAGAAAGCCTTTTATCCATCCTCGTTTAATAGAATGGGAAGCAGAGCGATAGGAGAGCTGAGCTTCTCAGGGTCACAGCAATCTGGTGTCAGAATACTCAGATAATTAGAGTGATGTTTATTAAATACTCTCTTGGCAAATTAATCATGTGTACGTGAAAACAAATTTGTCTCTCTTCAGAGAGAAGTAAAATGAAAGACATTAGCTGATAGGATGTCAGGCCTGAATTCTCTCTCACAGATATTAGGAAAGCCATCTGTCCTGGTCCTCCTGTCCCGTTCTTCCAGCTCTGTGGTCTCTCTCATCCTCTCTAGCTGCTGGAGAAGGAGCTTGGAAGGGTCTCACGGTGAGGTTTGGTGAAATCTGGGTACCCTTCTCAGGGTTTTCTCTCAGTCCTGCCACTAACTTGCAGCCAGGTCCTCTCTCTTTTGCAGGGGACTTACAGGGTCCTGGCTAGGCAGTCTCAGCTTGGGGTCCCACCCATTGTTGCATGCCTATGGACCCTGGAAAAGTTACCCCCCAAGTTTCCTCCACTGTGTATTGAGAACAGAAACAGTACCTACCCCACAGTTTGTTGATAAAAGAGTCCATCAGGACGCTGGTCAGAGTACCTGGTACATAGTAAATTTCCAATAAAGACCATTTATTATTATTTCAATAATCCTCCCTGTTGTGCCTTTTACTTTTCAAGAATGATTACATGTATGTGACACGTAAGGAAGCGAGAGACTCAGATGTTGACTGAAAAGAAAACTCAAAGGGCTGTTTTTTGTGCTTCAGTACAGGGCGGCATGGGCTTCTTGGGTGACTCATTGGTAAAGAATCCACCTGCGATGAGGGAGACCTGGATTTGATCCCTGGGTTGGGAAGATCCCCTGGAGGAGGGCACGGGAATCCCCTCCAGTGTTCTTGCTTGGAGGATCCCCTGGACAGAGGAGTCTGGCAGGCTACAGTCCATGGGGTCCCAAAGAATCGGACGAGACTAAAGCAACTGGGCATACACACACATAGGGCAGAGTCCCACTGCTTCTTGAAATCAGCCCTGTTACACGATTACCACAGAGCACGTGCTCGTGATGGAACCCTACACTCTGTTTGACCCCTCGATTCTTCTGGGGCTCTGTACTGCAAATAAGCACGTATCTATCAATAGTAATGTCCAGATAATTCTTATGGACCGTATCTGGGTGCACTCTAGTTTGGACTTTCACATTTTGATTTCAAAACATGTAGTTTTCCTTCTTCCTGAAGTCTGATACCATAACAATATAACTAACTTCAAGGAAGAAAGCTGTCATATTTATACTTTTCTAAGAACACTTTTTTATTTGAAAAATATCCTTTTACAGAAAAAGTACATTTTGACAGTGATCAAAACAAACAAACAAAACAGGATGGAAGTGTTTTGAAGGGTGAGATGCTTTTACTTTTACTAATTTATTCTTCGATCAAGAGATGTTTTTCAATTATAGCGTAACGTGGGAGGAGTGAGAAGTCTGTTAATGTGAGAGTTTTGGAAACTTCCAAATTTTTTTTAAAGACAACAACAGCAACAGTGAAGCCTTCTGCTTAAAAACAATGATCTCTTTTCATTTTTCAGTCTTCAGAACATCTGAGTTTATAACTCCCAGCCCCCTGATTTCTTTTTGTCTTTTGCTATACTTCAGAAATATACGTCTACTAAATTTCCAGACCCCAAGGTCAAGTCGGGATAGAAGACATCTTCCTAAGAATATCATCCTAGGACATGGATTCTCTTAGCCTGGATTTAAGTTACGTATTTTCATGATGTGTTTAAAGGTTTGGAGGTTCTGAACATATGTTTCTCTCAATTCATAAAATAACTTATTTCAACTCCAATTCATTCCCCAAAATATTTTGATGACTTCCCGAAAGCTTTTATTAAGAGATACAATTAGGTAGAAAAACGAGTACCATAAGAGTCAGTCTAACTGCTTCTAATGGTGTTGCTCTGAGCTTTCCCACTGTGAAAACAAAGAAGAAAATGAGATTAGTTACAACATCCATGTTGTTTTAAAACCTAACCGCCCACTACTTGCTTATGAGGAACACATTCTGTCCTGGTCCTGAGGCTTGAGAGAAGTTTTACAATTACGTCTCATAAATAGGAAAGTTTGTAATATAATTTTTCAGTGTTCCACAAAATTCCCAAAATGAAAGCAGTACTAAATTGCATGTGACTGTCCTTTCATAGGTAGAAAAAGTGATTGCTGTTTAGTGGCTAAGATGTATTCAACTCTTTGGGACCCCATGGACTGTAGCCCGCCAGGCTCCTCTGTCCATGGCATCTCCCAGGCAAGAATACTGGAGTGGGTTGCCATTTCTTTCTCTAGGGGATCTTCCCAACCCAGGGATGGAACTTGCATCTCCTGCATAGGCAGGCAGATTCTTTACCACTGAGCCACCAGGGAAGCTCAGAAAACAAGATGCAAAGCTACAATTCAGTAAAAGCAATTCCCGAACAAAACCCGAAACAGAAGCAAGTAATCTGAAACCCTGGGGTCACGTGAGGCCTGCCCTTCTTCTATCACAGGCCAGAATCTAATTCCAGGAAGCCCTCACAGGTAAGGAGGGACCTGCCCCAATGTGTAGCAGGTTGGCGACAGGACCAGAACAAGATCCACTCAAACTGACCCAGCAGAACTCCTCCCCAAGAACAGCGGGGGATATCTGAAGCTTTCTAGAGCAGGGTTGCCCATGAGAACTTTCTGCAAAATGGCCGAGATCTTCCGCACCCTCTGCTGTCCAGTGTGGTAGCCACTGGCCATGTGTGAGTGTTGGCTACATGACATAGTGAAACTGAAGAACTAAGTTTAAAATTAAAAAAAGTTTTTTTTTTAATTGGGGTAGAGTTGATTCACAATGTTGTGTTAATTTCAAGTGTACAGCAAAGTGAATTAGTTACATGTATACATAAATCTACTCTTTTAAAGATTCTTTTCCCATAGAGGTCACTGCAGAATATTGAGTAGAGTTCCCCGTGCTCTATAGCAGGTTCTTATTAGTTACTTATTTGATGTATAGTGTCATGTATATGTCAATCCCAGTGTCCCAATTTATCCTCTCTCTCCCCTCTACTGCTTAGCCCCTGGTAACTGTTAAGTTTGCTTTCTACATCTGTAACTCTATCTGTGTTTCTTAGAGTTTTAAATTTTACTTACATTTAATAACTAAATTTTAACAGCTCTGGTGGCTAATGGCTGCTTCATCTCTACAGCACCCTGAGCAGGATGGGGGAGCACCCTGCTGAGGCTGCTGCTGCTGCAAAGTCGCTAGAACCCCCCTTTTCCTCCCCTCCTCCCTGTTGCTGGCACGTTTCTACCAGCCAGGCCTGGCCAAGAGAGGAAGACCCGAAACTTGTGTTTGTCTAGAGAGCAGCTCTGAGCTGCACGTGGTCATGGGCTCAGTCAGGGACAAGAGAGGCTGGGGCTTGTGGGCGGGGTGTCCCGATCGCCCACAAGCCTGCAGAGGCCCTGGGTTCTTGGGCACTCGTGGATTTCAGAGGCTTTAAGAAAGGCTGCCACCCGAGGCGTCCACCCGATGGCTGCTCCCAGGGGGCGGGGGTGACGTGGGGATGAGTCTGGGATTGAGGACCCGACAAGCGGCGGGCTGCATCCAACAAGGTGGCTTCGACGACAAGTTCAGGGTCAGCTGTGTGTCTACCCCTTCTCCCTTCTCAGGCAGGAAATGTGGAATTCCCCAACTGAGGCACCACAATGCTTTGAGGAATAATGTCTTGCCTTGTTTTAGTTATGCTGCTTACAATTCAATTCATAAACTTAGAGTTAAAAAAAAAATTAAAGAAAGCACCAGTAAGAGGTAGTAAGAAGCAAACCTCCTTTCACAATACAGGTCCAGTTAAAGAAAGAAAAATAAGCCAGATTCCACCATGTCTTACGCAACCAAATGTGTTTAAAGGACGACAAAACAGCAAAGGGTTCCTCTAGTGTTCTGGTAATTTCTGAATTTTTACCCACAAAGGACACCCTCTGGTGACATAGAAATAATGAGAATATTATATTGTGGAACAGTAGTAGATACTGTATTCATTATTTGAAAGCATATAATTCTAAAATAAAAAAGAACAATGCTTGTAACATTGTTTTTTCAAAACTATTTTTCTTATGCAGGTAAAATTACTTGCACAGAAACAGACCACTGTAATGCACTTCAAATAAAAAGCTTTTTATACACTGGCTTAAACCAAAGATTTCCCTAAATACGTTATGTGATTTTTTTCATCATGACCATAAATATGAAGGTAAATGAAAAACTATTATTCTCCCTTTTGTGCTAATATATGGTGTTGGCGATGGAAAGTGATGTCGGGTTCAAGTCTAATTACTTCGATTGCATTCCTGCTATTTTTCTATTCTCTTTATTGTTTTGTTGTCTGAGCTCCCAACCGTTTCTTAAAAGATGCAGTATTTCTTTATCCAGTAGCAACAGAAATGATGCGAATAAATAATTCCTTACAAATTAAATGAAGCCAGTCTTCAGAGCAGAGGGAAACAAATCATTTGCTGACAGTGAGACTGGGGTGAGTAAAGAGATGTTTAAATAAGGAATAGGACTCAGATGCAGGTCTTGCTGAATTCAAATCTTCCTGCCCATGATTTCATTCTCATGGGAGCAAACAGGTTCTTAAGGCATGAGTTTCTTCAAAGTGTCCAAAGAGGTTAAATCTGTTCTCTCTCCTTCCCACTCTCACCTTTTAACTTTAATTGTATATCACAGACTAAGACCTCTTCCTTCCTCTTCTTTCCTTTTTTTAGATTGAGATATAATTGACATATACCATTGAATCAGTACAACTGTTGTTGATTTGATACATTTGTGTGCTGAAACACGATTACACCATAGCTAACATCTCTGTCATATCACATAATTATTTTTGTTTTGTGACGGGAACAATTAAGAGCTAGTGTCTTAGCAACTTTGAAGTTTGTACTGTAGTGTTGACTATAATTGTGACATTGCATTAGCTCTCCAGGACTTATTTACTTGGTTACCCTGTGGACTGTAGCCCACCAAGCTCCTCCGTCCATGGGATTCTCCAGGCAAGAATACTGAAGTGGGTTGTCATTTCCTTCTCCAACTAGTTCCAAGTGTTGTTCCCTAAACAACACCTACCCAGAACCCTCTACCAGCCTCTGGTAACCACCGTCTACTCCCCTATTTCTTAATTGGTCTCAAGTTTCAAAGTACCTCAACTTTATCCATGACACTCAAAATATTAAAGATTATATTCATTTTGTTGTTTTTCAGTTGATAAAGGGACCCCACTCTTTGAGACCCCATGGACTATACAGCAAGCCAGGCTCCCCTGTCCTTCACTATCTCCCAGAATTTGCTCAAACTCACATCCATTGAGTC